>CAUXCA010000048.1:75582-268593 GCA_963564615.1 Rhorus exstirpatorius
AAAGTATAATTAACTATCGTGGGGGAAAAAAATCCTAATTTTCGTTGAATAATTAAATATTATTCAACAAAAATATTCTGCTATGAGGAATTGTTATTGAAATTTCTTTTAAATAATTAATCATGGAAGTTTTTGGTTAGAGGGTTACTGTTAATTGTTTTTTTTTATCAAAAAATATTGCTCATCTCTGTCCCCAAAATTGTGAGCAACCTCATTGATCAGTGCTTTTTTTAACATGCATCTTACAGTTGCCTCGTTAGCACGGATAATCGCCAATCCTTCGGTGCTTCG
Organism: Rhorus exstirpatorius; assembly: GCA_963564615.1. Classification (NCBI taxonomy): domain Eukaryota; kingdom Metazoa; phylum Arthropoda; class Insecta; order Hymenoptera; family Ichneumonidae; genus Rhorus; species Rhorus exstirpatorius. The sequence continues at coordinate 75,874 of CAUXCA010000048.1, forward strand.
TCGCGGAAATTTCATCTACGAGCACATGGGCGCCCTATTGAGTGTATTTTTTTTTAAACGAGGCCTACTTCAGCATCGGGATAAAATAAATTTCGTTCAATATTGCATTTTTAGCCAGCAATAGACGAACTTAAGAGTTCACGTTATTTTTTCAGTTATGTGCGCGGAAATAGCGATTGAAATCGCGAAATCTATTTCGAAACTTCGTACCGATAATCAATACAATTTTACCGATTTGCACCATCCGTAAGAATGTGCGATCCTCTAGGACAATATGCAAACAGCATAAATTACCTACGTCAAATTTATTCCTATAAATTTATCTCCTGATAATGAATCATTATTAATGATTTTTATTTTGAAAATAGTACATTATGTCATAAGGCTGAAATCCGAAGGTTTTTCAGACCGTATAAAGTTTGCACTGTCTGAAAAACTTGAGGCTGCACTGTAAAAAATTTTTGTGCGAAAATTAGTATACCGGTATACAAAGCTCGGATGCATATACCGTATATTAATTTTTATATGCATACATATTGTATATTTACAGTGCTGGTGTACTACTATTAAGGAAAAAATCTGTTGACATTAATAGAAGACCGTATTTGATTTTTAATGTACCGTTTTACGAAAAAGTAAGACGGTAATGCACGATCACAATAACCGTGTACTTGAAATCTACCAAACAGTCACTTAAATCTTATGGCGAAGGTACATGTAATTTCAAGCGCATGTACGTTGGAATTTTAATGTGCCGGTATATGAAAAATCATGACGGTAACGTAGGATTACAATAATTAGGTACTTGAAATTTACTATACAATCGCTGAAATTTTATAAAGAAGGTACATGAAATTTCAAGAAAAAAAGTGCTCTAAAATTAATACACCCATTTTTGTGCATAAATCGTTTTTTAAATTTCAAGCTAAAAAATTAGTAATAAACTATAATGCACCTATTATGATATCTGAAATAATATAACAAGAAAAAAAAAAGTTCTGCGTCGATATTCACTCACTACACAATTTCGGTCTGAAGCGGGATTCGAACCGCCTACCCACAAGTTTCCTACCTAATGCCTGCTTACTAACCCGGGACGCTACCTATTACGCTATTGACTACTACTTAATTTCGTTGCATCAAATTCGAGATATAAGTTGCATGCTGACTCACACTTATAAAAAATTGAATATTATCATTTGACGAAAAGATTTTGAAGCATATAAACGAAATAGAGCTTCTTTATACGGGAAAAATTTTATTCATTTCGAATCGACAGTCAGGTTTTCAGAATTCAGAATTGCGGATCCATTAAAATTAACCCTTTGAGGCATACATTTTTCAGACGAAAGGTTTTTTACGAAAACTATCGAACTTGTGGTTTTCGGGGTCGCTGATTACGAATTTGAAGTCCGTTTTTGAAAATAAAAAATGGCAGATTCAATATGGCGGACGAATTTTCGAAAGTTCATCGGATTCACTTGAAACTAGTTACTCGGGGGTTTTCGGGGTCGCTGATTACGAATTTGAAGTCTGTTTTTGAAAAAAATGGCGGATCCAATATGGCGGACGAATTTTCGAAAGTTCATCGGATTCACTTGAAACTAGTTACCCGGGGGTTTTCGGGGTCGCTGATTACGAATTTGGAAACAGTTTATAAAAATTGAAAACAGCGGAACGTTTGGGACGTATTGGTTCTGCTGTTTTCAATTTTTATAAACTGTTTCCAAATTCGTAATCAGCGACCCCGAAAACCCCCGAGTAACTAGTTTCAAATGAATCTGATGAATTTTTGAATATTCGTCCGCCATATTGAATCCGCCATTTTTAATTTCCAAAAACGGGCTTCAAATTCGTAATCAGCGACCCTTAAAACCCCCGAGTAACTAGTTTCACGTGAATCCGATGAACTTTCGAAAAATTCGTCCGCCATATTGAATCCGCCATTTTTAATTTAAAAAATGGACCTCAGATTCGTAATCAGCGACCCCCAAAACCCCAGAGTACCAAATTTGGTTGCAATTTACCCAAAAGTTCGTTCGGAAATTATTTTTTCTCTAAAAAATGAACGATTTTTGACATTTATTTATTTATAATTGTTTGTAATTTTGCGTAACTGCATGTATCATCATTTTTGTTACATTCCACGATGCTTCTACTATTATAGTACAAAGATTCGTGGATGTTACTTCGAAAGCATTAAATCTACCGAGGAAAGTTGTGAATCAAAAAGGTGGGACTCTGGTGTCCCACTATGCCGCAAAGGGTTAAATAGAATTCACTTGAACATTGTTCTCGAGGATTTTTAAGGAAACTCATACACGTGTATAGTAAATTTCTATCACGTGTTGAAAGCAGAAAATACCAGTGTGCTAAATAAATTATCTCTGCTATCATTTTTTCCAGAAAGATACCTTAAATTCCAATCCAGTATTTTATAATTCTCAGTCAATCTATGGATTTTAATACACCAGTGTCGGGAGAATTAACAAGACACCGTTGCTTCATGTTTTAAGTACCTTAACTTAATTTTCAACAACTTTGACCGCTACTTTCAATATAAAGAAAGATCTTAAAAACCTAATTCGGTCTTTGTATTTACAAAACTGTATAATGATTTTCATACGCAAATCCATTAATGACGAAACTCATACACGGGTATAGTAAATTTCTATCACGTGTTGTAAACAGAAAATACCAGTGTGCTAAATAAATTATCTCTGCTATCATTTTTCCAGAACGGTACCTTAAATTCCAATCCAGTATTTTATAATTCTCAATCGATCTATGGATTTTAATGCACCAGTGTGGGGAGAATTGACAAGACACTGTTGCCTGATTTTTCAAGTGCCTTAACTTAATTTTCAACAACTTTGACCACTATTTTCAATATCAAGAAAGATCTTACAAACCTTATTCGGTCTTTGTATTTACAAAACTGTGTATTGATTTTCATACACCAGTATATCGACGAAGAAATTAATACACCAGTATGATATTTTTCAAACCTGACTAAATAAATTTCATATAAGTTTATGAAATTTACAATGCCGTTTATATTAATTTTACTTTCATACACCCGGTTCTAAATTTTAATATTAAGTTGTGCTATGAATTTACGAACATTTTTTACAGTGTGAAGCCGCATGACATATTATACTATTTTTCGTCCCGAATGCCCAAGAATAGTCCCCCATGAAAGAAAAACCACAAAAGAAATTTTAGAAATTTGAAAGCAAAAAGAATCCTCCCCTCTGAAGAAAACCAAATACAGTAAAAAATTTCAAGTTACATAATCATGATTGCTTAATGTTGCAAATTAGTATTATTCCATGGCATACGCGAACTTTTACTTTTTTCGGTGTTCAAACATCGCGTTCAAATAGTTCGAATACGTTTTTTTTTCTTTCATTTTACTTATCTCAACAGGATGAGACTATGAAGGTCGATAAAATGGCGAAAAAAACGAAAAATTTCCTCTTTTTATTGGCTCCATACTTTAATTTCTGATACTTCTAGCTGTCACGAAGTTATGGGAATTCTACAGCTATACTTGGCTCACTTCTCGCAGCGCATTTTTCGTTTCCTAGGCTGAATAAAGTTGTTTTTTCAGCCTAAGCAATGCCAAGCCGTCTTTTCACTGTTAATATACGATAAAACACCATCTAACGGAGGCAAAACAGACCGAAAAAAGCCGCCAATTGGGCATGAGTGACGAAAAATGCTTTTTGCAGAGTAACGAGAAGTGCCAATTTATTAAAACAATGCATAAACCTGTAAAATCTGCAAATCTCGTCGGGTGCTGTTCATATGAATGACTCAAATTCACATAACGGACGTGTAATATTTGTTATATCGTGTGGAAGGACAGCTTTTGACCCCATATCCTTACACATAATGGGGAAGATGGGACAAAACTGGCCACCAGAAAAAAAAATCTGGCTAATTGGTACATTTCCACGTTAAGACGGGGCAAAGTGGGCACCTCGACGTAAAATCGAAAACTTCAATTTGTTGTTTTTCAAAAATCTGTTTTTTCTTTGAAAAAAATTGAAGAAATTTTTTAAAAATAATCCCGAACAAAAAATATTTTTTCGGAAAATTTGTTTCAAAATAATTTTTGACGAAAAAATATTTATCGGGAAATTTTTTAAAAAGAATTTTCCAAAAAAAAATGAAGACTTTTTGTCAACATTTTTTTTTCAATTTTGACGCATCGGTCCTGTTTTTGTAAAATTTAATCTGCATTTTTTATTTTTTCTTTGTTGCATTAAATTTGTATTTCTATAATTTTTGTTGTGTCCGGTTTTGCCCCAACTTCCCCTACGTTATTCACCCCTTGATGTAGCTCGATAGGTATATATACACTACCGCAAACCAACATTTTCCTCATTCATGCACTAATGTCCCCTCGAGAACATAAAATTATAATTTGTCATGTTCATCAGTACACCTTTCGTCCCTTCGTCTTGGAAGTCCACCCCCATCACTTCATTGCCATTCTCTCTTTCTCTCTCTCGCTCTTGCTCTTTCTCTTTCTCTTCTACGTAGGGAGTTGGTTAACGACGTATATATAGAACTTACGAAGGTACTACATGTACTATATACATAAAGGTGCCCTCATTTATATTAAAATTTTATTCTCCTTTCACCCCTCAGCGTTCACCCGTCACTTCTCGTTCCTATGCATCGAAATTCGACCTCGTCATGTTGCGACTCGAGTTATTTTCTCGTCGAGCTGACTCCAACTATCCCTGTGTTCCAATTTCTTTCTCTATATAAGCCCTTTTATTTTTATTCCTTATCTTGATTTCTTCAGGATTCGTCAATCACCCTCTCGCCGAGCTCTCGCATCGAAAATAGAAAAACGCACGAATGTACCGTAATCACGATGTAATTTATAGGAGGACTATTGGAAAAGTATCGAATAACAATGATTGCAAATGAACAAAAATGTTGCAACAATTTATTGTTTCCTTGTAATCTCACTAAACTAACAGAGTTTTCCTGTATGCGTATGATGAGGATGCGGTTTTTTTAAATTTTTTGTCTTTCTCATAGCGAAAACTTTGTAAATTTAGAAAAAAAAAAAAAAATTACGATGAAGTAATATGTGTTTAAAATTTTCAACATTATCAATCCTCTTTCCACTCCAGAACATTATTAATTGTTCGCAAAGCGATGGGAAACTTTACAATTTCCCGAGAAAAATTTTCAATCAATACCACACCGTCAATAACCATCAGTTTATTTTTGTTACATCATATCACCGATAATATACATTAGCGTATGTGCGTCATATTTGAGTCAAGAGTTAATGGATAGAAACGAACGGCGAGAGCAAGTGAGAGGGATGGAAAATTGGACAGAATTTTGATATTATGTGATGCGCACAAAAGACCCACATCGATCGCGTTTTAAAATCCGTACGATGCGTGCGTAATTCATTCACCATATAATTTGTATAGACCGCAGACACCACTCATAAGGTCGACCTACATCAGAAAACAACGGAGGAACGTGGGGGATGATTCGAAACAACTATCGTATCTTCCCACGCTATTAAAATCCTAAAATCTTCAATTTTTTTTTATATCTTTCAGTAAGAATCCTTGCAAAACGTCAAAAAAGTCTTGAAAATCCGATCCCCATCGGGATCTCAATGCGTTGGTTGTCGGTCGAAGGATTTTTAGAGATAGCAATGATGTTATTGGATCTCGGGTGGATAAGAAGGATCATTTTGATGATTTATAATTTACTTCTTACTGCTAATACCGTTTCCTGTAGATTTGTTGACAGTAGTACTTTTTTATAAGCGCCAGCTTTTCAAATTATTTTTACTAATATATATATATATGGGGCAAATGATTTATACCGATTTTTTCCCTCCGTGTCGTTTCTTTTATCGTATATTTGGCTAACAGGACTAATCGTTTTATTCATCAGTAAGGCGAATCTTTCCTAAAAAAGTTCAATACTCGTTCTCGATAACCCTGTACGTTTGAGAGAGAGAAAGAAAGAAAGAGAGAGAGAGAGGGAGGGAGGAATATAGATATAGATGCAACGAGAGTGCAATGTACTTTCGTTGGATGCTGCATTAGATCACTGTAGGTACACTCATACGATCTCTCTCTCTCTCTCTCTCTCTCTCTCTCTCTCTCGGACTGTATGTATACCATCCCTCTGGAATTGATTCATTATGCTCCTGACCATTGCAGCAATGTTCGGGAGTTCGAAAACAACTATTGCTTCCATTACCACGTCGATTCGTGTCCCTCGCGTTAAATTCCGCATACAGAGAAATATAGATCTCGCGTGTGCGTGCGTGCATCATCCGAATGCCTCTCCCGTCACTCCGACCATTGTATTTCTGTATTTGTGATATTCTCTCGATACGGTACCTGTTTGTTCCAGTGTACACGCCTGTTTCACGCTACGTGTTATTACCAAATTGCGCGGGGGGGAGGGGGGGGGGGGATCAACGCTACAGAGTTTTCCCGATTAAAGGACACACGGTTAGCAAAAAATTGCAGAGTCGTAAGAATTTTTTGTATCCGCAGTGTCTCGAAGAATTGTCCCGCGAGCAACGTTTTTTTTTTCTCTTTCTGCGCTCGAAGCGAAAATAAGATGCAGAAATGATTTTTCGGATTTTAATCTTCGCGCGTATGTCATTCACGAATCTCATGCGGGGAAGATGGAAGTTAATAAAATGATAATAATGTAAAATAATTGCGGTCAATTAGATTAGTTTTGTTGGTTAATTTATTATATATCTATCATGTATACGTTAATTCATCAATCAATGATCTTTTGGAGAACACTGATTCTTTTCATCGGCTATTTTGTGCATACTTAATCGAATTACTAATTATTATACGACATAATGATTATACGACGATGACGAGGAACTCGCAGGGATACGTATAGGCGCCCTATGTCTGTATTCACCTCGGCAATTAAACGGAATCGACTATTATACCAATCACGATTGCTGGTATGCAACGATCATAAACTCGGTCTCGAAGAGAGCTCTCGATTCGGGTCGATTTACCGATATGCACTACACGGCACGTATAATGCATTAACAATGTTTTTCTTTTTTTCAGGACGAGACGCTGTGAACTTGGTAAACTATATATAACTATATATGCAACGCTATAAGTTGTAGCAGTAGGATAAATCGAGAATTTTTTTTTTCCAAACTTATTAAAAACAATTTTAATCGAGATAAAGTTTATTAAAAATAAAAAAAAAAGTCATGGGGCGAACGATCTTTGACTCGAAAATTTTTGTTAACTAAATGGATCGATTTATTGTTTAATGCCGGGTTATCGATTGTCTTTGAATAATTCTTTTATTAGCCATCATGGGTATTAATGCGTAATATCAAGTTATTAATTAATTTATCACGACGTTATACGTGTTATTTTTTTTTCGTCAAAGCTACTACTTGCATTTTATCTATTTAAAATTCTGCGGAATTCTAATGTTTTCATTGCCTATCCGATAGATCGATGAAGATCGTTCTTGCACATTGCTTTAATCGCTTGACTTTGAGATGCCTCTCATCTCGATGTAGATGACATAACGATCATACACGTGTATTATAATTCGTGGGTTATCGTCTCGTTTGCGTAGAATTCGATCGATGATCGTGACAGACTCAGGTTTGAATCGTATGTCATACATCATTTCAGGTTTATTGCAAGCTCGAGGCGGAAGTTCCGTATCGCAAGCAGACAGGGTTAACATTCTCTCTCTCTCTCTCTTTCTTTGTCTTTCTCCACCGCATCAGACCAAGTGGGCATGCAGTAACGTTTAACGAGCGGACTAATCCTTTAATTGGGCACCGTTTTACGATTTTAGATATGTTCTACGTATCACTCTTGTATCCGGTAGCCCGGCACCGGTACTCAGTTTGAACAAAAAAATCCCTCACATCAGGTCACACGGCGAAATTTCACTCAAACTCGCAAAGAAACGATTGTACTAAAAAAAAAAAAAAAAAAACCAAGAAATAGGTTCCCAATAATTGTTATCACCAATTAATCATTTATCATTTACATTCTCAATTATGTCTTTCTCTATTTGAATTGTTCGATTCTTCGTCTTTTATTCATGACTCTCTCAATTTTTCATCGTTTTCAACTACATTCCAACTTGAATATCCTTTCCCTCACTATACACTTCACGTTTTCTACCAAATTTTCCTGTAAACCCTCAGTGATAATGCATCCGGAGCTGGCTTTTGCGCCCCATTATCGCAATGCATTCGTACAAGGGCACGGGGAAACTGAAGAAAACCCATACCGATACGGAGAGTCCTTGCGACAATAACCTGCGGCTCAATCATTTTCGATGCGCAGGAATGTGCACGCGATTGGGCGATCACCCATTCGAGGATCGGTCGCGAGAAGTCCAGCGCTCGAACGATAGAGATCAATCACTGACGATATAATACCGTTTTTTTTTTTTTAAACGACAATGAATAGAAATAATAATACGTGCATTGAAACTCTATACATGAATCTAAAAGTGTCGAATAGTGAAATGTTAAAAAAAAGAAGAAAAAATGAGTCAGCGATATTTAATTGATTGTTCCATCAATTGCTGTTAATCCGATGGATTCAATTGATAAAATGAATTCTCACATGCATTCGAAATTCTGTAATAGTCATTATGGAACATATATCACACCCGACACGGAGTATATATGATCGAAAAAAATAAACATGGAGAAAAATTGAATTCTTCAGTCTTGAATATTCGGCGTCAGTTTTCCAATCGATTGTTAACTGTTAACCAAAACGAGTATTCTTGATTAACGAAGAGAAGTAGAACATAACAATGGAGTATAGAAGAGACGAATAAAATGACGAAGAAGAAGAGGGATAAAATGAAGGAACGGAGCACGGAAAAGAGAAACAAACGGGCTTCACCCGTCCAATATTCTCAGTTCTCCCTCTCTCTCTCTCTCTCTCTCTCTCTCTCTCTCTCTCTCTCTCTCATTTTGGTACCAGTTCTCAGAATCTCGGTGCTCTTCCGGTTCGCGTTGTGAGAATCTCGCTGTTCTCAGTCTTGACTCTGGAGCGCTTGGTCGCGCGACCAAGGCATGAACGCGCTTACACCGCTTTTTTTTTCTCGTTCTCTCAGAGCCCAAGTTCGTTAAGCTCCACTCCCTTGCATACCCTGATGCGTTTATATATATATATATATATATATATATACATATATTTCTCCCACTCCTCCCATGGGTTTCTGCGCTTCTTTCTCTTCTTGTTCTTCGTCTGCTTCTTCATCAGAATCCGCGGAACATTCGCGAATAGTAACCAAATGGTGGAGAGAGAAGAAGGAGAGAGGAAAACACGCGTACTTCAGAGCACAAGGGTTCTCTCTCTCTCTCTCTCTCCCGCTCCCTCTCTCATAGACTATCTCTTTTTATCTCACTCGACTCTGAGGGTACTTCGTCACTGTCGATCGTATTTTCTTCGTCCCTGTCCGTACCACCGAGTTTTCTCTTGCTCCTCAGGTTCTTCTCTCCTTTATAGGTATATATATTTATACATACACATGAATGTATATATATATATATATATATATATATATATATATATATATATATATGTATATTCTAACCCCATAGCACGCTCATACTACCCTCGCGTTTTCGCCCTCGTTTTTCCTCGTCCTCGTCGTCCTTCTCCTCTTTCTCGTCCTCCTCCTCCTAGTAGTCGAATACATATATATATATATATATTCATCGGTCTCATATCTACATCTCTCTCTGGCTCTCTCGCCTCCTTCCCAATTCGAATCTCCCGTGCTCTCCTCTCTGTATACGCGACGTTCTCCGCTCCATTCTCCTTCCCTCCACTCCCTTACCTCCTCCTCGCTCGCATACTCCCTCTTTCTCGTAGATTTTTCGTTCCCTCGTACACTCCATCGCCCTCTTCATCACGCTCCCACCCAACTGACGCCCCCTTTACTTCGTTCGGCGAACTTCCGCTCTCTCCCTTTCTTTTCCCCTCCCTCTCGATCTTCATCTTGCCCCGCTGCCATGGCGCTTCGTCCCGTTTTACTTCATTAGGGGATATGAGTTTTCCACCCTTGTCCCGCAACCACCCGATCTCCCCGGAAAACCCTCTCGCGTTTCCACAACCGGCTCTCCTAGAATTTTCCGCACAGTGTTTTCTACACGCATATATATATACATACACGTATACATGTATATTAAGGCGAAATTTTCTATTTACTCGATGCGCGCACAAGCGTCCAACAACGAGGTTCTCTCGTACCGCGTAGATTCTCCAGGTTTCTTTTTTTTTTTTTTTATTTCGAAATATTCCATGAAAATCATGTTTCACTCCTGCGCGACGCATCATCCGCGTAGCGTCTTAACGAGGTCCCGAAGCGAGACGGAAATGTGTGATTCAAATAGGCATGCAAATGGATTTTTGCATTTTTTTTTTTTCGATCTTGATTCGACATCCGGTGTGCAGTAGTTTTTGTTTTTACTCCAAAAGCTCATTCTTGTATAACCGAGTAATTTGAGTCTCATCTGATCAGGAATGTTTATTATTTTTTATAACTAAGATGTTCTCAAAGTTTTTTTTTCAACAAACCGAGAGATAAAAGAGCTTGGGTTGTCCCTCAAGCATGCGTCATTGAAGCATGCCCGATCACGAAATTGAATTAACACCATTTTTTTTTCTAACACTATCAAAAATGTACTGGATGGTTGGTGGAAATTTGGGAACCAGGCGCCTCTTGATCTGAGGTGCGATGATTATTTCACAGTTGGTTGCATTTCATCATTATTTCATTTTCATTAAAAAAAAAAACATCCCTTTTAATCTGAAACTGATCAATTACTGGAAATTTTTTTTTTAATTTTCCTTATTGATTGTGATCTTTGAAAACCGATCTCCCTATCGTTGTGTCGCTATGCCAAGTGTCTGCTTTCTCTGCACTACGAGTACAATCTCCGTTTTCTTTCCCAACGAGGAACCGAAAGAAGAAGAAAACATCGCATAGCAAGCTTTGCGTTACGTCGAAGGGTCGCCCGAAAGTAGGGAAGATAGCCGGGCAACGAGGAGTTTTCGGAGCTTTCGAGGGTGCCACGAGGTTCCGCTCACGACGACGAATCTCCCTTTATTTTCGGCGTAAGGTCGTCCACGTGGCGAAGGGGATGATCACCCTGTTACGCAACCCTCTATTTCAAAACTTTTGCGTTGTTGCGCGCGCCCTCTTACTCTCTCTCTCTCTCTCTCTCTCTCTCTCTCTCTCTCTCTCTTTATCACCCTCTCTAATTTTTCCGTTGCGTGTGCACGCAACGAACCTCCCCGTGGGGTTTCAGAAACTCAAATTCTACCAAAATTAGGGCAAACGTACTATTTGTGGCTACCTTTAGTTAGTTTTGGGTCATCGCGTTCCAAAGCACTACATTCTAAGGATAATCGAATTAAAGAAACATTGTCTACATATTTTTGTTTATACGAATACTGTCCAAGTGTTGTGATGAGCGAATGCCAAAAAGTCACTCTACCCTACTCCATTTTTCCATTGATATTGAAACAAAGTTCCTCTGTTTCGTCAAATATATGTATATATATTTTTTTACCTGCCGCAGAGCATATTATTTAGAGAATGAAAGTTCAGGGCTACACTTTCTCGTCCGAGATTAACATAAGGGTCTGCCCGAATTTTGGATGATTTGAAATATATGCATATATTGATTAAGGATTATGAGACTTTCTTTTTGTAATTCTCAACGTGATCGACACTTTGAAATTATCCTGAAATGCCGTTTGTGATACGTCATTTTGCCAAATGGTACATATCATAGACCGTTTATTCTCAATTATTTATGATAAATTTCATGCATCGATGCATATCTTTGTTACTATAATGAAAACTTTGCGTTAACCATCGCAGATGTAACTGTATCGTCCTTGTGGCTTAAAATAGGGAGACTCCCATTGACCCTGCGACACAGGGGATGAAATTTGTTCTCAAAATTTTTTTTTCATTCCAAGAAAATGACAAATCGATCGGTTGGATCCGAAACCTTCAAAAATACTATATTGTATACACGAAGCTTTGGTAAACTGAGAGAAGTTTTTTTCACGTATAATACCAATGGAAATTCTCACTTATGCTATTCCCATTGACACGCGGTTTTCCGTCTACTGCGCTTAGCGCATTTCAACCTCTGCGTCATGTGTGTCTCGTGCGTGCGTGCGTGTGTGTGTGTGTGTGTACGTGTGCTGCTAGAGAGGTTTCTGATTACGCTTCGGGTTTTGCCCACGGCTAGGTCACAGAGGAATACGCGCGCACCGATCGATTCATCCCCTCGGCTCTCTCGTGCGCCACAAGAGGGTGGGTTGCCAACGTGACACGACGACGCCATCGGGAGCGCCCTCTTCGGCCACATCGGCGAACTCTCGCGCGTTTATAACCCCCAAAAAAAATTCGGTACCACCCTCGTTTCTTTCTCATCGCGAGAAAGAGAGGAGAGAGAGAGAGAGAGAGATAGAGAGAGAGAGCACTGAAAAAAATGGTTCGGGATTTACAATAATACTGTTATTGTTGGCCAGTTATAGGTATACTGGTGAAAAAATATTGCCCACACAGAAAATGCGGTAGCCCTTTTAGAAAATCCCGATTGCCGTAAAGTTCATACAAATATGACTAGTGAAGTATTTCTAATTCAACAATAATATCGCTGGTGAAGGCAAAGCAGTTTTGTCTACGGCGCCTATACTGCGCCTTTGTGGACGACACTCAATCGTCTGGCTAGCTTAGTCATTATAAATAGCTGGAAATTTATCGTTTTTTTAAATCAGCCATACTAACATAGCTCGCGAAACTACACTGTATTGTTCAAACAGCTGTAGTAGCTGATTTTTACATGCCTAGCTATTTCAACCATATAGTATGGCTGCGAGAATAACGTTGTGACACATAGCTATACTAATATGGCTCGCGCAACTATACTACGTTTTTGGAACACCTACAGTAATCTGTTAACGCGTGGTGTCTATGCCTCTGCCTCGCGCGAAAACGAGACCTCTCGCTACGCAAAATTTGATAATGAACGAGTTTGTGAAGAAGAAACTGAACGAACGGAATCTTGATGAGCTTATACCAACATTTGAAGGTAAGTCTGTTCTCACTTATCTACGGAATATGTAAAAAAGGACTATTTTTCCTGTTATATAAACGCCAATCGTATAACAAGCGAATTTTTGTAGGTTAGGTCAACTGTCATTTTCCTGCAAGGAGAGTATCATATGTCTCCGGGCCATGGATTCTCTCAAACTTCCAGGTGTGTTTCATTAGCTCTAAAAATCAAGTCTCTTTTGCAAAATATTTATGTATGAATATCATTATCGATAACAGATGATTCAAATAAATATTCATGATTATGAAACATATTGGCTGAATTTTTACTGTGACCCGAATATCCCCTACTATATATACTTACCTATACGAGTATAGGTAGGTACAATATCCTGTAATTTATCTATGTAAAATGAATTTATAATTCATCCATATTCTTTTGGTAGTATAGCTGGTACGTCTACCTCGTATTCTAGCGTTTATAAAACAGCTCTACTAGTATTGTTGGTATACAAATAATTCTGCCTACACTGACAAAACTGCTATCCACGAAACAACATTGTATATGCTTGCTTCGGCTATACTAGTATGGCTGGTGTTCGTCTACCTCCTATGCTAGCGTTTATAAGACAGCTATACTAGTATGGTTGGCATACGCATAACTCGTGATGGTGAACTCAACCATACTATGGTATTGCTGAAATAGAGATACTTGTCAGATTCGCGGAGCTATTGGGTATATGTCTGTCATGACATAGTGGTATGCTTACGCCAACGATATTGTGTCGGTCATATTTGTATGGCTTTATTACCTAGATGGTATGGCAGTAGCGTATTTTCCCATATAATATGGCTGAAGCAATAATAATTATGGCTCGAATCGGGAAACTTTTTTTTCAGTGAGAGGGATAGAGAAAGAAAGAGAGAGAGAGAGGGGGGGGGGGGCTTGTTAACTTCACTTCCGCAGTTTCTTTCGTTCCTGAAGCTTTTTCATTTTTTTTTCTCGAATGGCACTATACCGGCACATGTAACACTTTGAGATCCGCTCTGACGTTTCCCTATCGAAACTCGCAGTCAGAAAAAAAAACAAAGAGGTATATATTTTTTTCCCGTCATTTTCGAAGATCCCTCATTGAATGCCGAGCTTTTATCGTCTTCGTAATAAAAAAGGGAACGAAAATTACGAAAACAATGCCGCCATAATACCTTATACTTATCCTCACTTACACCTCTCGCCAGCTGCACTTGTTAAAAATAATAATCGCTCGATGAGAACGATTATTGGTACCATTTTCGCATCAACGAATTGGGTACCAACGCTATAGAGATTAGTTTCGCGAATTTCCAATTTTACTCATATACATCTATATGTATAGATGTATACCTATATATATGTACGACGGCAGAGAGAACGCCGCGGTGGTACACTCTCTGCACACGTTGCGCGGTTCGCAAGAGAGAGAGAGAGAGAGAGAGAGAGAGAGAGAGAGAGAGAGAGGAGGACCGATCGATCCTTCTCGGGTCGCAGAGAGTCGCGAGAGAAGCGACCTCTTCGTCCTGGAACAGAGAGAGAGAGAGAGAGAGAGAGAGAGAGAGTGATCCCTCTACCATGTCCGTGTGGTTCACATACCGACTAAAACGCTACCATATTCGAGTTCGAAAAGTGAAAATTTTCATCGGCTCTCGAGCTGAAAATAATTCATCATTTCGCTCATATAGGGGGGGGGGGGGGGGGGGAGATGAATCTCATATAAGGTCATTATAGAGCGTCATACATTGCGTTCGACGATCTATAATGATATAGCAGTATATTATCGGTAAACGGGTTATCGGGTTCGGGTGGAAAAAAAAGTTAATATTTACCGTGCGAAATACGAAGCTAACGTTGTAAAAACGCCGTATGTACTATATGTATAAGCGCTCGAAGCAGAGGACGAGTGGATCGATCCTATGCTCTATATGCGTTGGCAACATATATATATATATGTTCGCATTTTTTTTTTTTTTTAATATTGAAGAGGGAACCCCCGTAGACGAACCGAAAACGGGAGTTCCCCTATTCTTCGAACGCTTATACTCGCTATGTAATACCGTTATACAGGCTATCCCTCGCTCGATTCGTATACACATATATACTGTTGTGTAACCCTGCTTTTGCTCAGGCAAGTGCGCCACTTCGTCCTTGGTCCTGGCAGCGAGTGCTAGATAAGTAAGTATATATCATGCTCTCTCCCTCTGTGTGTGTGTGTGTGTGTGTGTGTATGTATTGCGTGTAAAGAATCAGGGAATTTCTATCGAGCTGTGTGGTGCCACTGGTCCCAGTTACAACAGTGCTACCGCACGCTCTGCCATAAAGTCACAACTTGGTTGCATAATGGTCCCGGAATGTTTTCAACGAAAAACATCGATTCAAGAAGTTTACGGTTTAAAATAGCCGGAAGTAAGGCAAGCTTAGGATGAAAAAAATTTTCTCTCAACGACTTCTTCGCTGAAGAATTTGTTTGTCCATGAAAATTGAGCATTGTCGAATTATTGACAAAATGTAGACAAGAGAAAGGAGAAGCCCATTACATCCATATACCACTTACCTTGACTAATATCAATATCATATCGATAGACTAATGCCAAAGAGGCGTATCGTTTATCTATAAGCATATATAGCTTATACGCCCCTATGGAGTTTAAACATCGATATGTGTATATTTTTTTAACTACATCAGTGAGAAAAAAACTCGATATTTCCATTACTTCGAGGTGCCTTTTGGTGTACTTTTTTCTCTCAACATGGCTGACTGACAATACAAATATAATAATAATAATCTCATCCAAAGAAAACATTCGTACCGGAAGCGACTTTGGAATTTAATTTCGAAGAATCAGGACGTATACATAATACGATTTGAATAAAAATCCTGCGTCATGGGAATCGTATAAAGTTTATGCGGTTTTTGAAACGAGACAATGAGTGAATAAATCGTGTCATCTCATTGCAATGATAACATCGGCCATTTCTATGGGGAACATATATGCATGGATGTATATATCGAACGAAATGCTTTTCCCCGAGATGCTTGATCGTTTTAACCCAAAACTTTTGCCAATGAATCTTCACTTATATAATCCTCCAGCGAGGAAAAGAAAAAGAAAGAGAAAAAAAAACCAGAAAAGACATACGGCCGAAGTACACGCAGTGGGGTTTGCAAAACAAACAAAAAAAAAAAAAAAAAAAGAAAAAATTAATCGAAGCTCTCCGGGAACCCTCGGTAGCCGAGGGGTTGGTCGCGTTGCGTCGTGGACTTTTCTAACCTCTCATCCCCCTTATGTATGGTGTATTCGCTTTGCGTGTGTTTTGTGCAGCTACTACGAGCATCTGTGTGTGGTTCACGTGTAGTGCGTATTGGAGAAACTTCGAGAGGGTTTCGCGTATGACGAAGCTATAGCAAAGTCATATATATAAATATATATATCAGTTCGCGTGTACAAGTAACCCGAGGGAAATGCGTTACGATCCTTCGTGATCCTAATGACATTTTTTTCATTGAGAAGACCGTACTATTAGCGATGTCATTGACGAAAATCCTCTGCCACGAGTGTCGCAGTAGTTCATGCGAATTTAAGGGCATCTATATCGATATTCAAACTGATCACTCCAATTATTTCCATAGTCGATGAAATTATAACGATTATGAAAATCAATTGAGAGATTTTTGTAATCATGCGATATATTTATTACAAAACTACCAACAGTTTTGAGATTAGCCGAGGTGACGATTATTCAACGAACTGGTCAAATGGATGATGAAAATAAATTAAAATTTCTATTAAAAAAAAAAGAATCCTCCAATCGTTGAAAGACATCTCTGCAGTAATTACAAATTCGCATAACTATACTCTTACGTCTTATCAGATATTTCATAGCTATCTCTAACAATTTTATTGTTCCAATAGTCTACAACAAGAACTACCTTATAAGTTTCATATTCTAATAACACGCTTGGTCCAAGCGTTATTTACCCCAGGACTAACTGACCCCGATGACGGATGTGATGCTTTTTCCATCAGGATTCAAGTGGTTCGAGCATTACCGGATGGAAAATTCATCACGAAGAAAAAAAAAAGAAAAAAGGGATACCCAGTTTGTTGACTGGGGTGCCATAGAAAGAGGGTTGTTTCTCCCTCCCTCCCTCCCTCCCTCTCTCTCTCTCTCTCTCTCTCTCTCTCTCTCTCTCTCTCTTTCTCTTTCGGCAGGAAACTCGCGAAGAAGTTGCGGAGCTTACAGATGGACGTCGTCCACACGTCGCTCGTCTCTGGTGCTCTCCGTAACCGTGATATAAACGCGAGAAGAGCACGCGAGAGAAGGCAGAATGCGGGAGAAGCACAAGAGCACCGCGGGGCTTATACCACCGACGGTATACGAACCTCGATGTTGGCACACGATCGATACGGTACACCCCCCGGTGTGCCAGGCCGATTTTTTTACCGTTCGACCCTCGAGCATGCGCACTATGAAATCGTGTTCACGAAGCTTCGACTACATATATAATATATATGTATACACATACACCATATATACTGGTGTACTCTCTCTCTTTCTCTCTCTCTCTCTCTCTCTCTCTCTCTCTCTCTCTGCGATCTCTCTTGTATAGCTCTTCCCCCGTTTCGAACGTTGGCGCTTCGCTCTTCGTTATTGCACCAGCGCTTACACATATACATGTATATAAGTTGAGTATATATTATATTATTTGTGTATATATATATGCATCTATTATATATCAATGTTCGTCAGGCCATGTATATGGCATTACTCCAAAGCCCATGTATAATCTACCCGGTCCAAAATTGCTCACGTTTTAGGCTAAATAAAATTCTCTCTCTGGCGCATATATATATCATCTGGTCCACACTATGATTATTTATATTTTCCTTTAATAAATAACGTATCATTTTCCGTACGTTTAACGGCCTTATACTTTCGAACCGCACAGTCTTTTGTGCTCAACGATCGATTGATTTTTTTGTTTTTGTTTTCCACGCAAAAACGTATACAGCGCAATGAAACTTTTATTTTGTTCTTCGATAGGCTGACGAAAATGTTCGTACTACGTGATATGCTCCAAAATGATGGAGGAAGAAGAATGCTTTTGAAATAATATTAAAAAAAAAAAAAAATCTTCATTGCGTTGCGAATATTGGTTTTCGCAAATTTGAAAAAAATTGGCGAGACGCGAAGAGAAATATGAACGGAATAATCGAATTATGACGAGCGAGAGGATGGGTCGGGGGCGGGGGGGGGGGGGGGGGGGGTCGATAGATACACATGGATATAACGAGAACGATGAATAAATAGCATGTTTCTCGTGAGTACGGTGGAGTTTGAAAATTTTCAAAAAAATTCGCATATTCGTTTCACGCAACGCGAATGCATTATCATTGTGTCAAGCGTTGTTGATCGACGCGCTATGCATAGGCTTTTGTTATATGTATAAATGTATATCGATAATGAAGAAAGAACGCTGCTGTGATGAATCGGTCGATCGCGGTGTGAAACAACAAAAGTTCGTAAAGCTATAACGGAACATATATGCTCTGTTGATGAAGCGCAATCAGAGGGGAAAATATCTGTAATAAAGTTGTCCCGGACGATGATCTGCCAATTAAAAACGGATTTTGCGCACTCTGTATGCTATATCATCATTATGAATAATCCTACCGCGCGAGTGCCTATATACGGGCATAAAGAGATGAAATATTCGTGAAAAACAAAAACTTGAGAAATTGTTCTGGTATTGAATCGAATTGAATTCATTGTTGCCTTTGTCAGCATAAAATCGGCTTGCGAATTTTGTTGAGCCAACGGAAGTGAAATTTGGACGCGCTTTGAATTATCGAACTGAGAATGGGTCATCGCGCCAATGAACTCAATATAAAGCGATCAATTTTTCACGATAATTATCCATGATTATTAACGATGGTCAACTAAAAAATTTCCAATCCGTCCAAATTAAGTTTTGATATTTCTTTTTTTTTTTTTTAATTCGGCCATTTACGTTTTCATACATCCCATATTAATTAATATTTTTTACGGTACAAACACGAAGATATTGCAATTGTGGGAAAATTAGTATGAGAGCTTTTACAGTCAAGACAGTCGAGAGTAAAGTTTTCTCGTCCTGACGCGATAAGCGAAAATTCGAGGGTTGAGGTTTTCCATCGGGGAACCACACCGGGAGCTTGAGGCTGACGACGTCGCATGGACGACGTGCGGCCTCTGTATGTGTACATATATGTATGCTTCGACTCCGGAGGAACGTTGGGGATGTCGACCGGGGTGAATCGTACGGAGGTTGTATTTAGGTGAACTCTGGCATTATCTGAGGACCAGACGAGCCTGACAGTTGTCCACGAACGGATGTGGAAACGGACCGAGCATCGGACCGATCCGCACACCGTGCCATCAGAGCAGAGAGCAAAGGGTATGTAAAGAGAGAGAGAGAGAGAGAGAGAGAGAGATAGATACAGAGGAGGAGGAGGAGAGTTGCATCGCGCATCAACGGCACCGTAGTCAGAGGAGCTTTTCCTATGTAACATAACGTCCGTTTTAACATCTGACACACCGGCGGACGTAACTTCGCTCGATCGATATATCCGAAACCGGATAATTTAGAATTCTTTCCGGCAGTCATTGCCCGAGTCAGTCTCCTCGCCACCTTAATCTCGTATGCATTATCCCCTTTTACGCTTTTACAAAAATCTTAGACGCGTAAAAAAGTAATACGAGAAAATTATTGCTCTGTCTCGTCGAGTCGGCTCTTGTCTTTTAAATTTCTTTGATTACTCTCGGCATCGAGACTCTGCCGCGTCTTTCGACGAGTATACGCGAAATCTGGGAGTTTTACGAGGACACATATACATCTCTAAGGAATTTATTTTAGAGGTCTGTTACAACAATAGTGATGGGGTTGGGGATGGAAATGATAGTTTCAGTAGAAAGCTTGGATCATTGCCTACAAAATGCCTCATTGACGTTTTCCAAATAAGCTGCAATGGGGAAGTTGGTGATTAACTGCGAAAAGCTTGCGCGCAGGATATCTCCAGAACAGTTGGACAGATTTTCATCAAATTTTGCACAAAAATTGCCGAAGTCATTCACTTTGAAATGACGAACCGTATATTGTACAACCAATAAGAATCAAAGTATCGAGAAACAAATATGTGATCGTCTGCCAATTGGTAAATTCTCAGTAAAATTTAAAACTTGTTCGTCATTTTCATTCACAGGATTCTTTCAACACATATGCGGTCAAAATTTGAGCTCAATCGGACAAGTATTTCTTAAGAAATCCTGCGCGCAAGCTTTTTGTAGTGACTCGCTAACTTCCCTCTATTACATCTGTATACGCAATGTTTATTTGAAAAACGTCAATGAGACATTTTGTAGGCAATGATTCAAGATTTATAATGCAAGTATCATTTCTACCCCAATCCTACCGCGCTATTGTTGCAAAAGACCTCTAAAATAAAGGCCTCAGAAACGTATCTGTCTCCTCAATGAATAATAAATAAATGAACAAATAATATTATACTTATTATTCGTTGAATTTAAAATAGAGATTAATGCGAAAATGGGAAATTTTTAGGCTGCATCAGTGCGGCTTTTCAAAGACACTGACGACTCGTCATGAGCAAGAAGCGCGAGAGTTTGAACGAGAGATATTGCGCGTGGTCGAAGTGGATATAGAGCGTGAGTCAGACGTGTATACGAGGAACTTGTTATGACACATCAGCCTGCGCGCGGGCGATACCGAACGGGAACCGTGTCGTGTATATATGCGCTCCGTTTCGTCGTCGTTATAACGTCGCGTCGTCAAGCCGCGATTATCAACGAGAGCTTGAATCTTTTCGACGAAAAATCTCGGCGGATTTTTTTTTTTTTTTTCGTTCAATTCACATAATGTTGATTGACTTTTGTTTTTGTCTTTATCGAGGGATTTCAATGATCTAGGAAAGATTCGACTCGAATTTGAAAATTTTTTTTTGCTCAAAAAATTTCATGTTTTTTTTTTCCAACAAACGTCAAGTTTATTCAAGGGGAAGAGTATTTTATCGGTGATTACTGAAAATTTAGACGAAAAAATTTCTGAAAATCAAGGAATCACGAACTTTTATCATTTGTCATTGGAATTTTTCGATATGGCTCATTCGTTCCTTTTTTCTTGATAAAAAGACAATTATCTGCTGTAGATCAAAATTCGGTTTTTTTTTAAGTCCAAATGACTGCGATCGAAGTTTTTAGAATCGCTCTCAACAATTACTGATTTCATTAATCTACGATGAAAAAAAAAAAAAAATCCCTTTTTTTCAGATTAAAAATGACGGAGATGCCTCTGATGAGTGTTGTCTCAAAAAAAAAAAAAATAGCCTCATGCAAACGGTCGTAACTATGCTCGTAATTTCATAAATTATTGAAAATAATATTTAGAAATTACAGATGAAATACAGTACTATGGAATTTATTAGGAAATTTTTAAAATAAAATAACATTTTATGCGCGAAAAAAGTGCTCAAACCTGACTCGAGTTTTATTCTTTCCAGGCTTATGGTAACTCCTCAAATGTAGCATATTTATTTATTTATTTATTTATTTATTTATTTATTTAAAGCCAGAATATGCAATGTTGAATATGAGAAATATTCGATCAAACACCTGTAAATAGGACGAGCGTGGAAAATACTTTTACCTGAAGTTCAATGATTTAAGATCATTATCAAGCTTACTGAAGTAGACCATCGCTGTTATAAAACTACTTCTGTGATAAAGTTTTTTTTTAACATCAGAAAGGATTTGGCTTTTGTTTCTTGTTTGATTTCAATTTTTCATAGTAATATAGTAATGATTGTACAATAAAGGAGTTTTCAAAACTCAAAGGTCTTTTCAACTTGGATTTTTTAAGCACTATTCTCAGTAGCCTGTTTTGTAATCTTTGTAAAGGTCCAATGACTTTGGTACATGCTCCTCATCAAGCAACTATCCCATACAAAGCCACACTATGGAACAAAGCATAATGCATGGTTAACATAGTTTTTGGATCTAGTATCTTTACTAGCTTATAAAAAATGAATAGGAGATATCTAGTTTTTTTTTTATAATTGCTTGTATGTGACATTCCCATCTCAGATGGCAGTCTACATTCATAAATATTTATAGGATACTGTTCTACTTTAGAGATATATTATTTATCTTAATTTCAATGTTATTAGGGACGCTGTCTTTATATTCACCAAAAGTCATGAAGACTGTTCTATTAATAGTCAATGAGAGTGCATTATTGACTAACCAAATTGCAACTTCTCCCAAATAAGAGGAAATGTCAATTTTGACTTCTTCCAAGTGTCTCCCGAGCATGTGACAACGGTATCATCTGCATAGGTATTATTGCTCGGTATAATTAGAAGCATATCATTTATGTAAATAATGAACAATCAAACAACATATTTTTTTTTCGTTTTCCTATTTTTTTTTTTTTTCAAGCCCGACTCTGTTTCCTGATTCAAGCTTTAAACTCTCGAAAAAATCGAATATCATCGGAATAAAAGGATCGAATGAATAAAATTGCTCGTATCTATAGTATCGACGCTAATAATATTAACTACGGGGAATGAGAATTTTCCGCTTCGGAGTACAGCGAGTCCGAGTCGAAGCGGCAACGGGGGGGGGGGGGGGGGGGGGGGCAACGGCCATTTTGTTGACGGAGCCAGAGATATGACGTCGTCTGGCCTACATGATAACCCCCCACCTCGAATAACGAAGATAATGATTCAAGCCTCTTGACTTCAAATGTGCTTGCTTTAAACGCATATTCTCGCGCACATTCAACATAACCAATTCGTAAATCCCGCGGAAAGACTTTTTCCATTTTTGTATGTATCTCTTATAACATAACCTCAAAATGGTTAAAGTTTCTATTTAGAATCCGGGACATAAAATGACTCAAAGGGAATGAAAGGGCAATGAAACATGTTGATTGGCTATTATAATCGTAAAATATGAATTCTGTTGGATGATCTATGACTGTTGAAGATTCCTGTGGGAATCATTTTTTCATCCCCCTAATTTGAGCTCAAGGCATTTGAAAAAAAAAACATAAATGAATCTAAAAAATAACTCAAAGAATTACTATAGTCGTATGGTGATCAACAA
Source organism: Rhorus exstirpatorius (assembly GCA_963564615.1). Lineage (NCBI taxonomy): Eukaryota > Metazoa > Arthropoda > Insecta > Hymenoptera > Ichneumonidae > Rhorus > Rhorus exstirpatorius. Next base: position 99,194 of record CAUXCA010000048.1, read on the forward strand.
CAATAGAATCATCTCCCATAATAATTCATAATAATAGTAATAATAATAATAATATCAACAAGAATAATTGAGAAAGTTTCATAATTCTGTAGTCTTGTGAATTGGAAGAACTGAAACTTGTTAGAATTGTAATTCGGTATAGGCATGTCACAAGAGCTTTTAGTTTTGGTAAAGTTTTAATTACGTAGAGATATTACGAAAGACAAATTCTATTTGGTGGGCTTGTAATTTTATGAAGATTCACACTGTCGATAAGTTCAAGAATTCATGAAATTTCATTGAACACATGTGCGTGCGAATTTTCATCAACAATACACTCAAAAAATTGTCTACAATGTTGAATAAAGGGATAGAATTATTTTAGGTTCGAACTGCAATTACTTTGAATGTTCGATTAACCGTTCATAGACGGTTCGAATATCTAAATTATTCGTTCGCATAACCAAAATAATTGTCGCTGAAGTCATAAATTTATTTCCGTCACTTTTTTCTTTACCATATTTTGCTCTCAGTGTTCATTTTATTGAAATCTTCAAACTTATATATCGATGCGTCATTCGATGACCGCAAAACTCGTGTTATTTTTACCGTCCTATAATCCGATAATTTATCAATAATCTTTCTCTCAGTCGCTGTCCTAGCAAACGTCCACTGGATTATATTCCATATTATATTCTTATCAACGAAATCGAATAAGAAATCTACAGAACAGCTATTTTCCTTATAAGTTTCACCGCTTCGATCAGTGCTCTGTGAGACGAGATTTATTTGATCGTCCCAAGAGTTGGGACAAATGTGCATGGACAACAAGTTACGTGAATTAATTCTCGGTATGCGTAAATTCTGGCACTTGACCACTTCACGAAATTTCACGTCCACTGATGAGCTATCGAAATGAATATGATTGGGAAAATAATTTACGTAAAGCTGTTGTTCCGCAAAATTTCATCGATCGTACGACTGATGGGTGATAAGTTTAGTTTAGGATAAGTCTTGCTCGAAGCTTTAGGGACCATTGCAATGTGACTGGCTTGAAAATTTTCATGATTTTTTGTTCTATAAAATTCGATAATCAGTGCGTTCTTTTTTTTTTCGTTTATTCAAAAGACTCGTGTTGTACATAAAAATATTTTTTAATGTTTTAGTTTTACTTTTATGCAATTTTTTTCGGCCACTGCAAAATGACGTCTAAAAACTAGCGCACAACGGTGTAAAGTGTTCTACTGCCCCAAAAATTCTCGAAGAGAAAAAACCAAAAAGATTATTAATCAGTATGAAAAACTGTAGAGGCGCAAGGAGGATTTTTTTTTTTCGATGAAAATTAACAAAATGGTGGCCATATAAAAAATTAAGTGCCTTTTTGTGACAGTTTTTCGTTAAAAAAATGTGAAATTTTCAAATATAAAAAAAAAAATAACGGTTTCGTAAGACGTTAAGGAACGGTGTGAAGAATGATGTGACAAAATTTGAGACGGATAGCTTGAAAACTCTTCGTTTAAAATCTTCCAGGGTTTTGAACAACGACACTTCGAGACACGCAGCTAGTCGAATCCTTTTTTGTAAGAATGGCTGAAGCGACCGAAATAATTCGAATTTCGCGATCAAAATTTAACAGCATGTCTATGAAGGTCCATATTTTTGGACGATGAAAAAAAAAAAAAACGATTTTCAAAAAAATTTACACCGGAATGGTCCCTTAATTCATGAGTAAAAAAATTCGAATCGCAAGGCTTGCTGGGGGGGGGGGGGGGGGGGGTATGCTTTTCTGCAGCATTGGCAATACGAAGTGACGAAAAATCGGATAAAGCGCGTATGCATATGGCTGATGCAGAAGCAGCAGCAGCGTCAATCGGAATCGAGAAGGCTGCGCAGAGCTCGCACCGCTGGGGCATCGTCGTGTCGTGGCCTCATCGACCTAACCCACTTCGCGAGGGACGCTTCGGGACGATGACTATGGCGATCGTGGCGCCATAGCGCTCGAGGACGCCGAGCGTCGACGCCTGGTACCATATACAACCTCTGACTATGAGGCTTCACTCGAGATTGTTATACACACGAGAGGACACATGCATGCATACACTCGCACACACACACACACACACACGCATACACCGGCCGTTCACCAACAACGGCAGTGCTGCGTGTCCTCGTTGGCTTCCAACCGCGCACCGTCATATTCAGGACTCCCTTTTGCTAGCTCGGCCTTGCGGAAAATTGCGAAAAGCATCTTCGCAACTCTTTCTTTCTCTCTCTCTCTCTCTCTCTCTCTCTCTCCTTTCACATCCAAGTCCTCGATGTATTTTCTCAACTTCAACACGAGGGAAGAAAATATATTTTGAAGAATATTCTATGGCCGGTGTTTATATACACATGAAACTTCGCGAATAAGAATCTCTTTGACGAGATGATTATTAATTAGTTAAGTATTCTGCGGTTATGCCTATGGACATGAAAGGATGCCAGGTTAAAAGAGAGATCATTTTTTTTTTCATACACCTAGGGAAAAAAGAATGCGAGAATGTTAGATCTGACGGAACAACAAACTTTTCCTTTTCCCGAAGAGTAAGGCTCATGCGGCGAAACAATTCAATTTCAATTTTACACATCTCGCTGTTATTGTCATTTATATTATTATTATTTTTTTTTTCCTCCAGTTCCAAGTGTCGTGTGCGTTTCGCAGTTTTGCAAATGAGCAGGGAAAGAGAGAAGCGGTAGACAATTTTCGGTGCGTGAAAGCAAAACGACCTAAATTTAGAAAGTCTCCGAGTCGATTCGGAGACTGGTTTTTCGTCATAGAACAACTTTCGTTTCATACGCGTGCGATTTTATATTTTTCTAGACGTGCATGAGACACGTTTTGTTTTTCTTTTCTTTTTTTTTTTTTTTTTCAAGTTGCACGTTCAGGGATGTTGTTAATTTCGTGAATATATATACGCGCAAATTGCGCACATAAGTATTCACCGATTCGCGGGTATATCGTTGCTATTGAAGAATTAATGCGTCATACATACTTTGTCTCTGCATATTGTTTAATCGGAATACGAGACTCTGATGTACATATGGACGAGGGGTTGCTTTTGGAGTGCAGATTGAGAGAAAAAGAGGGAGGGAGAAGGGGGCGCGCCAAGCTAACCATCAGCGAGCAATTGACTCATCGGTGGTTTATCGAAAATTTTGAACTGGCCACGGGGTTGAAATGCTGAATTCAGGATCGAGTAAAGCTCACACTCCATACGCCCGGCCCTTCTTTCGATGAAACAGATTTGCTTGCATTCCAGAGTGCCTCCCGCGCGTGCATATACCCACCCCTCCGCGAATATACGCGTTTTAAACCGTACACGAGAATCGAACGATTATGATTTACAGTCACTTTCATATACATATTTATGTATATACATCTCGTTCACTACGAAACCCCACAAAAAAGTAATAAATAATTAATCTATCGCACCGGGGGCGCGCGCGTCATTATTCGAGAGCCCCGATTCAAGTAGTGCCTTGGACAGGTTGTCATCGTTATTAAAAAAAAAAAAAAAATTATCATCGTTCTCTCCCACATACTGAACGAAATATACAATGCCTCACGAAATATTGTTTATTTGAAATATATTTTTCGACGTATAATATATATCGAGAAATATATTATATTTTGCTGCCTCAGAGAGGGACGCTCCGTGATGGTGAAATTAAAAAAAAAAAAATGATTATCCCGATTTTTAAGCCAGGGTAAACCGAGAAATTCTAAAAAGTTCGAAAATATTAAGGTATTGCTGGACGGACCGTCGGGCAAAAAGTTAGTCCAAAATGGGTGAATCGTGAATTTACGGGTCTAGCTCATTTCGTACATGTTTAGCCTTACAAATAGCTAAACTAACAATAAATTAACACTAAGAAATGTTAATTTTCCACTTTTAATAATAATGGAAGTCGAATTCAACGATATTGGCGAGTGCTTGACTGAGGTTTCGTCAGTGACCGTACAACAACTGTTTGAAATGTCCAACAAAAAGATTTCTCAATTTTTAAACATAATTAAGACGTTTAGATCGTCTTATTATTATCAATAATTCCCTAAAAACTCAATATATATTGATTTTTCCAATGATTCTTGATTAATTCATCGTTAAAACAAATGTTCTACTATTTTATAAATTGTCCGCTAAACTCGACAACGCAGCAGTCTGATTTTTTTTTTTTCATCGGTGGTACCACTGCTTCACCTGTTGACGCATGCGTTGTGCTCTTCGCGTTAACGCTGCTTCGTGAGTAGCAGTGAGTAAGTATAACCTCAAAATATAGCGTGGGCAAGCGTGGCTTCGCGGTGCGTGTGTACAGTTTTTTGAGAAAAACGTTGCCACGCCGTCTACACAGCTCGATTCATAAAAAAAAAGCGATACTCCTCATTACTTTAATTAATTTCTCGACGATTACTCAGTCGATTTACTTGAAACTTAGCATAATCAATCGCTTGATCCTAAATCTTGATGATATAATATTTTCAGAATTTACGGCGATTTATCCTACGTTTACGCGCACAAAATTTACCATACTCGTTCAGTACGGTCATAGGCGTTTACGTGCTACTTGATGATTTCCATTAAGGAAAATACGTTGCCGTTTGCGTGATCTCGAGCATCACGCAAGAAAACAGCTAAAACTTTTAGGAATGGCATCCTAAAGTAAGAGTGGCAAAAAGGCTGTTTGTAAAAATTACGAAAAGTGCGTGGAAATGAATCGGGATAAACTCATAGCTGCGGTAGCTGCTCTAGTTGCGAATCAAAATTGGACAATTGCACGAATACTTTTTCAAAACGATGAAGAATTTAGGAAAAATAGAGCGAAGCATTGACATAACCTCCGAATTCGATTGTTCGCTTCGATTTTCGAGCAATCGATACGCTGTTTCGTTCAGTAGAATTCTGTTATATGGAGCCGTTTACGTGCTCTATTATCTACGAGATTAAGCTCAAATCTGGCAACTTAATTTTTTTTACTCAAATATATCTGTCAGCTAAAACTTGATTTCCACCTGTTTACGTTTCTTCAAATATAATAAGTTACGAAAATTAGTAGCTAATCGACACGTAAAACAGTGCACGTATAAACATGGTATTAGTTTCATTCGTTTTGCAACCATTAAGGATGTATGAGCACAAGGTGGCGGGAAATGAGCGGAAACGTGGGCGCGGGTGAGCGCGGTGAGCGAGGGGCACGCATGAAACAAGAGAGAGTCGGACCGCTCATTATGCGACACACGCGAAAAATTTCCTTAAAATCGATAATTGTATGTCAAAAGGTTCGTTAACCCCCATTTTTTATGGAACGTATGTAATCGTGATAGTTTTCTGAACATTTAACTGTTTTAATATTGATCGTATCTGATCGTGAAAGATACGAATTTCTGTTTCAAAGTTGCGTCAGTCCAGAATTCGTATATGGCGTGGGATAAATATTTTGATTTCACGAATTAATTACTCGCGTAAAAAGTCGTTGACCCACTTTGAAATTTTGCAGGTTTTATCATATACACTTCTGCTACACAATATAAAAAATTCAGATTTTTATATGATCGTGAAGCTAGTGCTCATACATCCTTAAGGAGGTTCTGCTCCTATACTTGGGTGCGGAAAAGACGTATAGCGCAGCGCGAGCGACGCGCGGGGCAGGTTGCGTTCGGCATTTGTTTCACCAACTATAGCACCTATTCACTTTATTAATTTGCCATTATTCACGCTAGGCGTGGTTAACCGCGTCCATTTTTTTTCCTAGGGCTTTGTAATAGATAAGTTTGTATTTTTCTGAAATTTTTAAACAGCCACTACTTTTTTATGCACCCGATATCGAACGATTTATCACGTCATAACGGTTGATGCCGTAAGACCCTATGCATTTCAAGAGTATCTATACGAATTTTTATCTCGGAAAGTAGGTGGTGAATCTCGTTGAAATTATTCAGGTACACGAAGTACACCTTTACAAACACGCTGTTAAAATTTCAAGTCGCTGTTACTTTTTTAAGGTTCGAGCAGAACCTCCTTAACGTCTGCAGAAGCTGTTTTCTCATAAGCGACCGTGTTCAGTTCATAAATTTATAACTACTAAATTATTTAGTAAAAAAATTCTGTAATAATACATGTATTGGTATTCTACCAAGAACTATCATTCCTCAAATTTTCGAGAATTTTGGTGATTTTTTAATATCCATCCAGCAATACCTCAATTGCCAAGAATGAATTGTTCGTATTTTGAGAACAACCTGAGCTATCGGGCTAAAATTTAGCACAATATTAGAGTCATCATTCCTGTTCGCAAGATATGATTTTTGTTGCATGCATCGGTTTATTGAGATTTGGTGAAATTTTGGATTTTTTTTTCGAGCATCAACGATATTGACCGGGAATACTGCCCACAATTTGAATATAAAAGTGTTTGGAATTGAATTTCGCGAAAATCGATAGGTGGTATTCGGATCGTATGGAATTTAGTTTTTTTTTTTTTTTAATTTGTACCGTTTCATATGAGAATCGTTATGTTCTATTTGACTTTCGTGAATTCGCTTCCAGCGAGCTAACACCAGGCAAACTCTCAGACCGTAGGACAAGCATATGTTTGGCATTGAGTTTGAAAAAAAAAAATTGTTAAACATATCAGATTTTATAAAATTTTAAATTTTTTCGAATTTTCATAAGCTCCCAAATATAACAAACAACTTTATTAAGATGCGTGTAAAAGCGGAATAAATTAGCGAGCAACGAACGAGCGATGATAATTATTTTCTCTTCGAAAAAAAAAAAAGAACTGCAATCCTTGATATTGTTTGTCGCTTCTGTCATTTATTTCTCGTCTATATCTCTACTTCATATTTCCGATCATCCCGTCGGAATATAATAGCTCGATGTTATCGTCGACGATATTTATAGACCGGATATATTTTTCATCGTATACGATCGCGAGGTAATGGGTTTGAAAGTCTTCGAGCGTAAAAAAAGGCGCTGGTGGGGAAAAAAAAAAACATGCATGGCGTTGATCCGGATGAACGTACAGAAGTTGGAGTGAAAGAGGAAGAAAACGATGGCGAAGGGAATTCACAAAGTTGATGAGGACGAAAAAGAAGAAGAAGAAGAAGAAGAAGAAGAAGCGTCTTTGATTGAAGAAGAATATCACGCTGGCGTCTTTGCTGCTGGTGTTACTACTTGCTTGGTAGCAACAGCAGCAGCAGCAGCAGCAGCAGCAGCAGCAGCAGCAAAGCGCTCATCTCGCCCTGGTGCCAGGGCATATAAAGGTGGGAGCATCCTCTGGAACCGGTCTTTCGTCTCTCTCTCTCTCACGCGCGCGTACAAAAATCTCTTCTCGCAGGTCAGAGAAATAGCAGCCTTTTGCCATCCGGCGAAGGGAACTCGAGCCAAGTTGTCGGGGCGCAAATGCACAAATGCTGAACGACGAAAAATGAATTTATTTGATATTCAAATCAATCTTATTCGCGATCTTTTTTTTTTTCCACCGATCCGAACAATATTTGTAAAAATCAAAATTATCGTTTTGGGTTTTTGGGATTACTGAAATTTTTTGATAAAGAAAAATCAGATATTGTGCCAATGCTCGAAATTCTTTAAATGGGGTTTTGGGTTTTGGGTATTGAAAAAAAAAAAAGTGAATTCAACGACACTATTCAATTGATCGCGGGTTGTTTTCCCGATGATACGGGGCCACGCGTCGTTTTCACCAAAATAGGGGGGGGGGGGTAATATAAAACGTGTCTATGCGACTGCATCGATCCGGGACGAAGATGATGATGAACAGAAAAAGACGAGGCAAAACGCGGACTGGCATTTTGTTTTTTTCATACCGCGTCTTTTTTCATGCAAACCACTCGAGCGAACGGGGAGAGAAAGGACGGGCGTGATATCGAGACGCGTATTACTCTCATAGTAACAGAGAGAGAGAGGATAGAGAGACGCGTTGACGAGGGACAACGATAAAACGAGGGAGCGAGAGGTAGAACAAGTTTTTCTTCAAGAGCGTCTTCTCTCTTTCATTATTTTTTTTTTTTCATCATATATCTCATCCTCGTCTCGGGCAAGCATAGTTTTTACGATAAGAAAACCCGCAATCAACATGATTATATGAAAATTAAAATATTATAAATAATGTTTTTTTTTCTATATAATAAAATTTTATTAATTACTCTTTGATAATTAACGGAGAAAATCATTTATTCGATGTCGAAAAATTTATAGTTGGATGTCACGAAATGACTACTTTGTTATCATAGAAAATTTCATTCGAGCCGAATAATATTTATAATTGGGCCAGATAAAATGTGGTAATAATCATTTTTACTTTTTTTTTTTTTTCAACTTTCGTCACATGCGCGACTATACAGAATCGTCAACGTTGAATGAATTGTTTTGTCGTCGTGAATTTTAATCGATTTTTCAAGATCAATTTCAATATTCATCAATCATTCCGCGGCAAATTATTTCGGATGATTCTTCATTCGAATATTCCGGTTCTTCCCGTATATATATATGTATATAAATATGTATATCGCAGTTTCTCTCTTCGTTCCTTTGACCAACTGTTCAACCGTGTCTTGATATCGTTGGAGTTATTGCTTCTCGCTTTTGCCTTTCTTTTTCTCTCTTCGTTATACCCTTTCTCTCTCTCTCTCTCTCTCTCTCCCCTTCTCTTACCTGGTCTTCCTCTCGTATAGATCTCTCACTATATCCTTCGGGCGCTATAGTAGAAATGCCTTCGTTCTCATGGCTTGATCCCCAGCCTCTCTCGCTCTCTCTCTTGCTTCGTAGGATTTCGATTTATACTACTTTTCTTGCACTCTCGCTCTCTCTTTTTCTCTCTCCCTCTCTTTCTCTCTTTTACTTCTTGACCTCCCAACCTTGTCTCGTTGCAACGAGTATCCCCACCTCTATTTTATTCCTCTCAATCTCTCTCTCTCTCTTTTGAGCATTTGTCTCTCCTTCTTTCTCTCTGTCTCTCTCACACTTCTTTTTTTGCTTCTACGATCTTCCTGATTATCCCCGACTCGCAAATTCTCGCAATTTTCTACCTCTCGAATCCTCCAAGTGTTTTCGCAGTGGCTAACTGTAAACTCAGACTCTCGATAAATCGTCGCCGCTATATACACAGCAACCATCTCTCGGGCTACGCTCTTGTTTCTATCTCCGAGGTTCGATCCTTGCGGGAGAACGTTCGGGTCCATGATGATACAAGGACACACGGGCACATGTATATTAGGGTGTTTAAAAAAAAAAAAAAAAAATTTGATATTTGATGCTCCCACCCCTCAAGACTTGAGTTTTGATGGAAAAAAAAACATCCTCGCGAAGAGGGAGCTATGTAGCTTAAGTGGAAGCCACTGCTCATTGGACGTTTCTAATTATAACAGCCAATTAAGGTCTATGATGAACTTTTTGGAAGGAAAAATTTGAGACCATGGGGATTGTATTTCAAATAAAAAGAACCTTTAATGATTTAAAAGTTGTAAACGACATTGCTGAACGAAAACTAGCTTCGTGCGTGGAATTTAATTCATTATTAACTAAGGATAGAGTTCAAGCGCAATATATACTTTTAGTCGCTGATTTCCACCGAAAGACGTGTATGCCACGTGTAAAAAGGCGTCGTTGGCATCAATCTTTACGGAAAATAAATAAATAAATGACATTTGGCGTTTTTTTTGCATAAAGTCATGGCGGAAAAATTGTTGAAGGTGAATACATTAGCTTGTATACTATCTGCTTTCCTAAGACCAATGATTTCCTATTCCAGCACGAAAATAAAGAACCATGGAGTATGTATTTGAGTCAAGAAAAAAAATTATCGCGAAAAAAAAAATTTCACCAGATACGAATTGTTTATGACAATTAATAAACAATTTTTGATTGCAAAATCATTGTTAAGAATGAAATCGATCTAAATTTTTATTTAGAACACGATGATGTCAGACAAAGTTGTTCAACTTAAAATTGTTTAGGATTTTTTATAAACAATTAGAAATTAGGATTAAGCAAAAATTTATTTAATGACATTTTTTTTCGTAATTCGAAATACAATCCTCATGGTCTGAAATTTTTGAGAATGTTTTTTTCTATCAAAACTCAAGTTTTGGGGGATGGGAGCATGAAAAATCAAAAAATTTTTTTTTCATACACACTAATGTATATATATATATATATAAATTTTTTGTTTTTTTGAAAACACATCGCGGCATTACTGTCGTGAAAATTTAAGAAAGAGAGATATGCGAGAAATAACATAGTTAAGTAAACGGAAGCTAAAAATTAATTAAAACACAAACTGCGATGCGTTCCATCAAGGGAGAGAGAGAAAGAGAGAGAGAGAGAGAGAGAGAGAGAGAGAGAAATCTCGCGCGAGATGAGTCTCCTCGGTCCGAGTGTGTATAAACACCATACTTTCTATATCTACTGTATATATTGCCATCGGGGGAGAGTACAGGGCAAAGCGGATATCCAAAATCTAATTATGCTTAAAAATGAAATCTGCTCGTCCTATCTTTGCGGGAAATCTTGCACGATGATCAAAGCCGATATTTTTGTTAAATCAACGTGTCACAATGATTGTAAGCCGTACCTGCAAAATGATAACTCTATATCCTGCCTTCATGGGTAAAATCATCAAGTCTATACGGGGCAAAAAGTGATAATGACTGGAAAATTTTAAATGCTCAGTGCCATCGGAGTGGTTAAAATAAGGAATTCTGTATATCTGAAACTTTATGAACATCGAATGTATATAACAGGGTAGATGTGTACCAATTATGGCCACTGTACCGTTTGTGGCCACTCCGCATTTTCCTCAAATTTTTTTAAGTTTCACGGCATTGAGCGTAACATTTTGATGTTCGAGATGTTTTCGCATCACTATCGTTTGATTTATTGAATATCTGCTAATTTATTTCAACGAAATATGACGAAATCTGTCAACGCTGAGCGATTTGTGTAGTCTTCTTGTCAGAAGTGTTAAGAGACCCCGAGGCAAGGAAGACTACACGGTTTCTCATATCTAAAGTCATTCCGCCCCATTAAAAATTCATATGTCTTTAGTTAAAGTTCATTTTTCGGATTAGAAGCACAAAAAAAATGATATATCAGCTAAAATACCTGAAAAATACGCGGTGGCCAAAAGTTGTACATTCAAAATACGATTGTTCTATTTTTGGCCGCAGCTTATGGTCACAAATAGAGCACACTTATACCACTTCAGTAATATGTTTATGACGCAACCAAATAAATATTTTTGACTCGAATCTGTCATCACTGGTTGTCCAATATTCCACCTTTCGTTTGTAGCGCATCCGTATCCCAATTCAAAGCTCGGTGGCCACAACTGGTAGTTCGGATGACCACAGGAGTAGTACAATTGTGCAAATGGTGATAATGACAGCTACAAGATAATTTCCTATTGTCTTATTTATCTTGATCAGAAGAGGTTTCAAATGATAACAATTCGATTCTGTGTACCTTTTCGGTTATATCAATTACTTTTTCAGTTCTGAATTTGCAATAATGTGAACTCTGTTCGTGAATGAATCCTCAAAAATACTTAAAGTGGCCACCACTGGCACCTTATTGACTAAACAGAGAAATTTTCTCACAACAAACGAATATCAATAAACATTGATGTTTCCAATATATATGTCAACGCTCGCGGAACAAATTGTTACTTTACACCCTGTCCACATTGCTTCGAATGTAAAGTGAAAAAAAATTGAGTAAAAACTTTATGCAAATCATGCGTGACAAAAAAAAATACTAACTACATGATGAAGTGGACGTTGCAACAATTTTATAAATAAAACGCACCAAGTCGCGAAGTGCCATAATTCAAGGTATACGATAATCCGAAATCTTAGTTGACCGAAATAGTCAATTCACACGGCGTGAAGTCATATATTTTTACTATTTTTTTTTTTTTCTTCGAAATATCGAACCTTTCATGCCGTCGAAGTACTTAATTCTGTGAAGTATACTTCAGCACGAATTCTCGGTGCAAATGCATCCCCCATAACATCCCCTCAGCTAGAAAATATTTGATACATGTTCACTTTGTCTTCGGATGGACACAATACACTTGGGACCTCGATTTAACGGCCAGTGGCGGGACCGGCTCCGCATATCGCACCTTTATTGTTAAATCGAGGTAGCGTATATGCCCGCCCATGCTGTATCTGCGCAACGGCACTCCGCGTGCTACGGGCCTGATCGGGGAGACTTTAAACGTCCCCCACCATCTCCTACCACGCGAAAAACCGATCGATAAATGCGACATGGTGGGGACTGTCTATTAAATCGAGGGCCATTAAATCGAGGTCCATAGTGTATAGATTATAAAAATGAATGTACACGAGATGCGGAGGAAGAGTCTCCGCTTTTGCTCTTTTCTTTTGGTCTTTTCCGGTAGCATTTTATATACCGACGCGAGGCAGTCTCGGGTTTCCCGATACAGTGGACACCCCTTTTATCCCAATTCTCCTATATATGCTCTCATCTCATTCTCGCTCTGCAATCATCCCCTACTTCCTGCACGTGCGGCACGTGGCAGCGCGGTTCTTCTCTGTCCATTGCCTTATAAATTACCGTCAGTTTTCAATGGCTTTTGTGCTTCGTCAACGTGGGCTTCGACGTCTCCCTTTCGGGTGATAGCAACAGCGAGAAACGGGGAAAGGGGTTCACATATTTTGTATCTTTTCCTTTCATGCTTCGAATTTTCATTATGCGAAATAAAGCTCCCCATTCGGCAATGGGCCAATTTGCTTTTCGTCCTTCAAAACCCGCTGTATATATTGCGACACAGAAGGATTTTACGGAATCCAGCAACAGTTGTTTGTCTGAACAGAGATAGACTGCGCTTCGATCGAGCGTGAGACGAAGATTTCGAGGAGTATAATGAAGATAATCTTCGTTTGCTTATATATGCAGAAGACAATAAGATGCTAATTTGGCTGAGCAGAAGATAAATTTGGCCCATTTGCCTTTCGCACAGGATCTCACCATATGGTGATTTCTCATTGTTCTCTCGTAATCAATGTCGATATTTTGTTTGAAGAATAATTCTTCCAATGCATTTTCCCTATATAGTCGTCGTCTCACGTCAATTGCCGATCGAAGTGGAATATAGTGTTACGGAAAAGACGCGAACCGCGATGTAACAGAAAATTCGGTATTATACCACGTGGAGCGAGCACTTGTTACGAGTGCTACGAATGCTTATCAACCGGCGTTTATCGATCCCGTTTTCGTATCTCATAACTATATTGTCATTGCTTTCGACAGTGTGTGTTTATAACCGTGTATTATCCTAGTATATGGTAATGTAGATTAAGTATAGGAAGCGTGCAGACAGAGAGAGAGAGAGAGAGAAAGAGAGAGAGAGAGAAGGAGACCGAATGAAATCCATTCTACAACTGTTTGTGGATCATCGACCGATAAAACGCGAGCATATCTATGTCGTAATCGCGAATCGTGACCGAGTCGCGGGCGTACGGCTCCTTTTTGATGGGGGAAAAATATAAGAGGAGAGAGAGAGAGAGAGAGAGAGAAGGATGTTGGCGCCACGGAACTCAAGAAACTTGCGTGCCCGCGGTGATGCCTTATGCCGTATGTACTTGCAAGGCCGCTTCTCCCTAATATATATGTAACCTGGGGTGGTATATATACACGGTAGATTATCCACGTGAGTTGAGTCCGACCACGGCTCGTATCACAGTTCCGCTTCTCTCTATCTCTCTATCTCTCCCGCTCTCTCTCTCTCTCTCTCTCTCTTTATATAGCTTCGCGGTTCGATGTTCGACGTTTTATCGGTGTGCGAGTCTTGATTATATATATAAAGGCCATACAGAGGAATAACTCAATGAAACGCGTGCAACTTGTTGAACGTGTCGGCTGTCGAGAATGCAGCAGAGAAGACGGCAAAGACCGCTGTAAGATAGAGATGAACCGAGAGAGAGAGAGAGAGAGAGGGGGGTTCGTAAGTATGGCAAATGACTCAATCGGGACTCGCGGGCGTCGTCGTCGTCAACGCGTTTTTTTTTCTCAATCCCCCCCCTCGGTCTTTGCGACCGTACAATCCGTTGCTGCGATCTTTTTTCGTCTTCATGGTCCTCTCTCCTATCGATTTTGCCCTTTTTCGGTATCTCCTCTCGGCGCTATAATGAATGAGTCCATGATATGGGTCATTTCATGTTAAATCGATAGAGCTATGACCCCTCCCTGTCATTTTTCTCATCGATTAGTGTGCGTTTCACGGCGCGCCAAAAAAAAACACGCGATTTTTGTGAAGGTTTTAAGTTGATACAAGCATGAACATTAGCTGTACAAAATTAAAGGAAATATTATTCAAACCCGGAAGGACAGTTAAGAATATCTATAAATAAATAATTCAACGATTAATTGACATTAATCAGAATATTATTTATTAATATTCAAGTTTTCATTGGGGGGGGGGGGGGGGGGAGGGGGATCAATTTCGATCTTCAATTCTTCGTCTGATTGCTAATCATTTTTTTTTTAGAAATTCGTAGAAAGGAAAAATTTGGCATATCGCATGCAGGGAAGAGTTGGTTAATATGGTCATGCGAGACAAAGTGAACATCTCGAATGATTTCTAGCTGAATGATGTTAAGGAGGTTGTATTTTCACCAAGCATTTGTGTCGATATACTTCACAAAATAAAGCACTTCACCAGTATGAAAAATTTATTATTTCGAAAATTGTATTTCACGCTGTGTGAATTGACAATTTTTGTCAACTAAGATTTCGGATTAAGGTACCAGTAACCGCACACCTAAGGGACCGTTCAGATTGCTATACAAATTTAGGATGTAAAGCCTCATGCGTTCTATTAATGACTTCCAAACACCTTTTGAAGGTTACGATTTCGAGTTTCTCAAACAAATGGAAGCCGATTAATTCAAAATACTTGATTTCAATTTGATCAGGAAAGTCAGAGATTAAATTTTGACACCGTGTCGCCGGCCCGGCATGTCATGTAAATAACGACATCGATTTTCGAAACAGCTGAATGTCGTACCGTGTGGCTACTGGGCTTATCGAACTTCATGCGTCTGTACCAGTCTCCGATCGGTGTCTTGACAGGGTTAAAGCTTATGATTCGCTTGCCCCAATAATAGAACACGAAGATTACATGCTTCAATTGAGTTTTATGGAAAGTTTAACTGCTGCATGGAAAATCCTACTTTTTCCTGAACAAAATTAGCTATAATTCATCTCGAATACACGTACAATCTAAACGATGAGCGTTAAAAATCTTTCATTGTTCCTTATCATATTCGATAAGTAATCTGTTGATACGGCCTCCATAAAACGCGGGCCGGAATAAACAGATAAAAACAATTTATATTCCGCGCAAGAGGCTGGTCGATTTTTTTTTTTATACGTTAGTGATGTATTGTCGATCACCTTGCAATTATTTGAATTTAAATATTAATCATGAAATGCTTAACAAATGTAATTATTTGTAGTGGTGGTGTGCGGCCACTGGTACATTTACCTTAACGTACCTTTAAATCGCTCTTCTCGACTTGGTGCTTTTTTTCGTATAGATTCGTTGGAATGTCCACTTCATGATGGAATTAGTTTTTCGTTTCGTCACACATGATTTGCACAAGGTTTTCAGTAAAATTGTTCTCACGTAAAATTTGGGGCCATATATGGATAGGGTAAGGTATGAACATTTGTCCCGCGAGCGTTCGCGCAGTCACCGAACGACAAGCTAACCTCGTTTCGGGTGACATATGCGACTTGTCAAACGCGGCAGCGGTGAGTGTTGGAAATATTTCTGTTTTCTATGTCCAGATATATATAAAATTTCATATTTTCATCATTTAAATGCTAAAGTTTTAATATTTTTTCAATCGTTATCACTTTGCCCCATAGACTTGTTCAATTGACCAAAAATTGAGTCCGATTTGGCAAATTAATTTCATAAAAATATTGGGTCCGACTATCGTATATGCTTTTCCAAAGATATAAACAACAAAATATATTTATATACGAAAGGATTAAGGCTGGCTAGGTCGATATTTTATTTTTTATGCCCTAATTGTGTTTTTGGTATCCACTTGGACCTACTCTCGCCTACTGAAAAAAAAAAACTACAAAAGTGTCTGTGCACTTTTGAAATTATTGGAAACATCGACGACGTCCAAGAGTATTTCATATCGGACATTCTTGATTTACGTGCTCCAAGCCTCTGTTTTTTTTTTTTTTCTCTCAAAAATGTGATAATTATTGTAGAATGTTTCGTAACGTCATTGACCATATAAATTGTCAATAAAGATAAGAAAAAAATTCCAACAATGAAAATTCGGTCAATTTGTCATGGTATGCTCCATATATATGTATGCTATACACGCCTCATCGCATTCCCAAACTGGACCTCTCTCGCGCTTGCGGATTCTGTGAGGTTTTACTTCCACTTGCCTTTTTTTTTTGTTTTGTTTTCTTGCTCTGCCATAAGCGCCTTGGCGCACTCATCCGGAGACCGTCTTCTCCGTTGTTGTCGTCTCCGTCGTGCGAGACACGCGCTCCATAACTCTCATCTCTTTTCCGTCTCGTCCGAGACTCGGGAGAGTGGTCTCGCTTTTAAATGCCTAGACGGGGAACGAAGGGAAGGGCAACTTTTTTTCTCTAAACGACACACACACACACACACACACACACACAAATACGTGATCTAGCGCAATCCATCTTTTTCCTCTTCCTTCTCGACTCTGATGAAGACGTTAGTCGAGAGCTCTTCTAAAGGAACTCTTGACTCTCGCGCTTCACGGATATTGCGCGAGTCTTTCTTCGTTTCTTTCCACCGATTCTGCTTTATACGTGTCGCGCGCCGGGATTTGAGAAATTTTTCGTGCTTTGACAGAAAAACACGTGCGTATATCGGGGCTCATCAGCTGATTTCCAGATTTCCATTCATACGGATTTTCGTGGTAAATAAATGTTTCTTAAGGTAAAATGCTTCATGAGAATTAGGACCACAGCATTTTTATTTCGTCGTATTCTCGATTGTCAAGAATGAATTGACATAAAGTGAAATTACGCTTGGTTCATGGATATTTTGGTTCGTTGATATGATAATCCAATCCCGAATACTTTTTTTTTTTTTTTTTATCGATCAATTCGATTTTTTTCTATGACGTACTCAGAAGATGATCGGTATATTTGGGTGCGTACTGGCAATGTCTCCGCATAAATTCCAGATTAGATGCACACACGCGGATGAATACCCGCCGTGGCTTTTTTGGGCATCCGAGATAATCTTCAGGCTTGCCCAATTTGTGCCAAGGTTGGCCCTAGCCGGGGCTTAACGATCGGACCTACTTAATTCTGTCCAGGCTTTGCCCTACTTTTACCAAAGTTGGGCCAAAGCGCGACGAATTCATTTGATTTTGTCCAGGCTTGCACAACTTGGACCAAACCGGGGCTTAACAATCGAATTCATTTGATTTTGTCCAAGCTTGCCGAACTTGGGCCAAGCTTGAGCCTAACCGGAGCTCACTTGAATCACGTTTAGGCTTCGTAGAGTACGTTCTTTTCGTATCCTACGAAACCTCCTTCCAATCGAAATGTCTAGTTTCTGCCACTTTTGAAGGTTCAAGCGGGATCTAGCGATAAACGCTCCGAATACGTCGAACCCTTCCTTGACTTCTCTCTAAGCCCAAAATTTCAAAAAAAAAACTCTCGGAGAGAATTGGAGGTCCTATAGCAGACTCAAATAATAAGGGTTGAAATTTTGACTCGGGTAGCGGATTCCAATCCTGGACAATGACTTTTTTTTTTGCTAAATTTACAGGATTTTTAAAAATAATGGAATGACAATTTTAAATTCGTTGACCGATCATTTTAAATTGCTAATCCGGGCTGGCAATGTGAGCCCAAGCAGTTCGATTGTCTGTATTGGGCCAATGTCGATTTGTTTTAATTTTTTCATTTGGCCCCGGTGTATACGTCGTCAAACTTCGGCTCACATTGGCAGCCCAAAGTGGGCCAAGGTTCACGTATATACAGGGCCAAATGAACAAAGCGAGACAAAAGTCGATCTAATAGGGGTCAACCTAACTTGGCCCTTATTAACGCCCGGAAAAAATTTCTACACACTGGATGCAATCCAGTACCTAAGAAACGCGAATAATTCGCGAATTTACTGCCTCCCTGATTCAAGTTTGAACTCCTCTATGTCGATATGAATACATGAATTTCGATCGGGGGTGTGATCGGCATAGCGGGATATTGAAACTTTTGAAACTCGAGCGTTTCACGCATGTATAATCGAGTGCCCATTGGGGCAATTTATTTATCATATCACGTTTAATGCAATGTTTACGAGCGTGAATGAGGTTTTTTTTCGTTGTCGTCGTTGTCGTCGCGTTGTCTGTTTGCGATATGTGACACCGGGGACAAGTATGTGTGTGTGTGAGAGAGAGAGAGAGAGAGAGAGAGAGAGAGAGAGAGAGAGAGAGAGAGAGAGAGAGAGAGAGAGAGAGACAGATGAAAAGGCGGATAAAGAGAGAACTTTGCGCGGTAGTAAATCCCCCTTCGTCCCATCGCGTACCAGCAGGACCAGCGGGGACCCCCCTTTGCCCCCCTCAGCCAGCTCTCCACTGTCCCACGCGTTTACGCGCGTGCGAGAGTGAAAAACTCGGGCGGGGGTCGTTATCCATTCATAAATCCCATTAAACCATTGAGCTCGAGCCCGGTACCGCACGCTCGCACAAACACCCACGTACTCTCTCTCTCTCTCTCTCTCTCTCTCTCCCTCTCTGTGTCTCTCCTCTCGTCCCGCACGTCATCACGGAGTTCGTATATACTTTAGCTCCTTTTCCTCTTCCTCCCCCGCGTGTGTATATGTGTGTGTGTGTGTGTGTATTCTCTGTTTCTCTCTTACCGCTTCCCCTCTTTTGCAGTTTAACACCTCTCACGATACGCATGCCGACCTCGTAATTAAGTCGTTACACGTTATATACAATTTGCTCGCAAGCTGACACCGTGGATTATGTATATATATTACATATGTCTATATATATATATGCTTGTCGGTATATACGGTTATACATATACGAGACTCATTTTTCTTGGATAAACGACGCGCGATCGCGGCACTTGTGCTTTCTAGCAATAATGACCGCGTTGAGCGTGTTTGTGTGTACTTGACGATCATACGTTTGATCCTGATGCATGCGATTTTATAATCGTTTGATATTATGCAAGCGTATATGTTTGCGCGGGCATGTGTGTATATCAATGAACGATCGGAGAGGGCAATAAACCTAATGGCATTGACCGTGAATAATTCTGTACGCGAATGATAAATGTTTTACGACTCGTACTACATAACATATACATATATGTGACTCAGCGTTGTAATCTATCGTGTTGGACCGCTACTGTCACGATATACACACGCGGCCATACAATCAATGAATCGGTGCGAATAAAGTCTGTTGATTTATTTTTCTTAAGCACCAACTGCATAAATATATATATATATGATTTTTATTATGCACGTCGCACATGTCACTTCATTCGATCATATTTTATCAAAGTTGCATCAAGCACCGATGGAAAATTTTATTAAATTCATTTGAAAGATAATTAATATTCGAATAGAACGGGAATTATCATGCATATGCGAATTTAATTTTTTATAACGTTTTTTTTTTTTTTTGGGGATTATTAGAATCCATTAAGGTAGTCCTCGTGCAAATGTGCGTTTATATAATGAGAATTTGTTGAAATTTATAGCGGACGAAGAGAATGCTAGTACCCAACTTCTCGTGAAATTTTAAGCAGATTGATCTTTTCCAACTCGAGATATTCAATGTCAAAGTTAGCAACCATTACGTGTGGAGCATGCAGCAAGCATTGTTGTACCCTGATACTAGCACGGTTTTCTTTTAAATATTACAACTAAAAGCGTGAACAGATTTTGATTTAAAAAATTGTAGATGGGAGAAGACTATTATTCACATGTTAGGAAAAAAGAGCAAAATTATTAACCGTTTCGTTTACGAACGACGATCACGCAAAAAGAATGCAATATGAGTGAAAATTCGACGCGCAAGCTGCATATTCTATGGTGTGAATGTATATGCACGAGTCCATGTGTAACAGTCATTTGTGTGCAGACTCAATCAAAAGTTCGCTGCATATGACCACTAGGGCCGTATTATATTTTATCATGTGGTACATCAGGAAATTTTCTCGCAGTATTGTAGCACGAGGACTACCTTAAGATCCGTTCGGGCGCTATAGAAGTATCGAACGATCGATACAATTCCATCATTTATTCACTTCGAGTTTTTGGAGAGTTTGTTCTTATCCTTAGACTGGCAAGTGATTGAACAAATAAAATGTGCCAATATTTGGCGGTCATTTGGTATACTCGTTTAAGGTTTTACTTGGATTAAAATCCGGAATTATTGAAAGAACAAAAAAAAAAAAAAAAACGGAACGAACATTGTCGAATGAATTTTTCACGGCTGATCGTCCCCCAATAATGGACCGCGCGTGTCCCGTGGCACATGAATCGCGAACTTTTTCGGCACGCACGTGCCGAATTTCTCCACTTTTCGCCGGTTATCAGTCCTTTTTTTTCGCGTTCAGGGGAGGAGGAAACGAATGACGCCGAAGGATAAATATATAGAGAAGATAGTCGGAGGTTCGGGAGCGAGAGAGGAAGAGCGCCATCTGTCGTTTGGGAATACTCCAGAGGAGTTCAAAATGCATGTATGTGCACGCGCGAATCAATCTCAATTTACCCTCCCACTTGCAACCCCAACATTTGTCGACGTATTCGCTCAAAGCTCATTCGTATACACGTCAGTCGACCTATTCCGTTTCGTCGTCGTTGCTCCGCGGTGTTGCTGTTCATTTATCCTTTTTTTTTTTTCTTCACTTTTTCCCCCGATTCAACTGCTCCTCCCCTCCCCCCCATCCTCCTACATGTCGACGTTACACACTTGTTGCACGGTCATCGATTTTGTGTACAATAAAAAAAAAACCTAAAGTCATATGACGCGTTCTCTCTCTCTCTCTCTCTCTCTCTCTCTCTCTTTGCATTACCTATATAGTACGAGTGTTTCTACACGGAGAAAAATCCCCCTGTTCAGATTACCGTACTTCTCTGGTAAATTTATATTCGGTAATGAATGCTATAGTTTCGGTTACAATAACAAATGACCATAGTCCAGAGAACCTGAAAAATCTTAGGTGATGCGTACTGATGTGATTACAGCGTATTTTACTAAGTCACTAATACAGTATACATGAGTATGGTTAAGTAGACTGGTCAGAGATGAGCGCATATTTTACGAATCAGTTCGGTACGCTCTACCATGCAGCGCTACGAATCATATACCAGTGCCGTCGGTCAGAGTACTGTACAGTCGGTATAATTCATACGCCACTCTAGTGATTGCTACTAGTTCGTGCTTGTGATACATGTTGGCGGTAAAACGACTGAAGTGCATTATGATTATAGTACCAGCGCCGATTGTAAGAGTACTGTAGAGATCGGTATAGTTCGTATGCCGCTGTAGTGACGGTTACTAGTTCGAGCTTGTAATCCCGTTTTGGCGGGAAAATTACGGAAGTGCATAGTGATTCGTACCAGCTTGTCAGTACGAGTACCAATGGGATGGTATAACTCGCACACGGCGCTAGTAACGGTCCCTAGTTCGTGCTCGTTACAATACGCGTTGGCTAATACCATTTAAACACAAAAAAGTCCTAAGGAATCAATAGCGTAGTGGTAGCGTGTCAGTCGTTAGGTAGGTCGTTAGGTAGGTCTCAGGTGAAATCTCAGGTAGGTTCAAAATTATTTTCGACGGAAAAACGTCCGGACTACCAAGCCGGAAACACTCGTAAAAAAAAAATCTCTAAATCTTTAATTTTTTTTTTTTTTATAATTATTTGAGGATCGAAAGTGCTGAATTCGTCGATTGGAAGATAGCGGGTTCGAATCCCGGTCAATGACGTTTTTTTTTTTGCAAAATTTACAGGGTTTTTAATAATAATGGAATAACAGTTTTAAATTCGTTCATCGATCATCCCTAATTGCTAATTTATAAATAATAAACTATATTTATTATTGGCTCGATATGCGAGCAAACTCGAGCCAAGCGTCGACTTCCAGTCGTAGTTACCGCACTGACTAGTAACTACAGACTATACGTAAATGGAGTAAATCTACCTTACTTTTAGTAATTCTGACACTTGGGACTGGCTCCGCGAATCAGACTTCTAAGTTCCCAATTTACCAGACAAATGTAATGAGAATTACCGTACAGGCACACTATCCATATAGGAACTAGCGAGTTCGGTAAATGTAACCTCGATTACGGTATTTTGGACAGAGAATTTTTCTCCGTGTATTTTTCCTATGTGGTATATATTTTGGGTTACGTGTTTCTCGGTCAAACATGCATATGCGGTGACAAAAAGGTCATAAAGTAAATTCACGTACTCACCAACGCTCGATCCTAATGATGATGGAACTCTGGCGTGAAAGAAAGAGAAACAATATTGATCAACCATTGCGCAACGACGCGAGATGATATTTTTTTGGAAGTTTTTCATGACATAATTATATGCAAAACAACAGTTTTCGTGATATTTCGAAACAGAGAACCCAAGGGTTGTTTTTTTTTTTTATTACAAGAATGATTTCGAGTTGCTTTTTCTCACTATTTCAAATTCAAACTAATAATGGCTTCAGTATATGACGACTAAAAAGATTTGTAAATGGCGTTAGGCTGTAAACTTTTGGTACCTCTGATACCATTCAAGTTCTGATGCCCATTCATGTTGGGTCTGACATTTTGATTTTTTTTGTGATGGGTTTGGGTTTGGGTCACGTTGTTTTTTTTTAATTTTCATCTCAGATTAGTGATCCGTACAATTTGTTTGAAAAACCAGCTGAGAAAGATGTGGCACGCGGAAATATTTTTTTTTTTTTTCGTCAGTCTACATAGTCAATGCATATTTGAAATACAAAGTCACGCGGACATTTAACCTAAAGACGTATATTTATGCACATGGCGAGCCACCTTTAAGGCTTGAACGGTTCTTGAACTTGCATTCCTGTCAGAGCTTGACGTGTGGGTGTCGAGGAATGTCGAGTCACCGAGAGCCAGGGAGGTTTGTCGCTGGGAAATCTCTTCGGGTTAACCATACCGACGGTTTTGAGATTGAGGAAGAGAGAGGGAGAGAGAGAGAGAGAGAGAGGCAGGGGTAGAAAATCCGCGACAAGCGAGAAGGGCACGGTTAGAGACGTGCTGTGCGAGACCATATGGTGTGTGAGAGCGGCAGTGACAATGATGACGTGCGGCTGCGGGGGCTCTCGGGGTTGTGGAACTGGAACGCACCGCACTGAACTGTTATCAGAAGCATTCCGAACTTGACCCACTAACCGAGTATATGCGGGAAGTATACTCCTACACCAGCCCCTCTCCATTCTTTGGACCCCAACCCCCCCTTCGCCCCCTTTACGTTGCTCCTCCGGCGGGCCCGCTATATATATGATATGAAGTTACGAGCCGCTCGTGCGAACCGTATAATGCGATAACAGCTGTTGCTGGTACTATGCTGTTCACGGCAAAGAGCAAGCGCATACATGGAAACATTTGTGTGTACCATCGAATATATACACATATGTAATATACCGCGGGGCTAAAGTCCCTCCCTAACGTCAATTTCGCGGACGGCAAAAGTTTCGACGCTTCAACAGCCTCCCCCCCCCCCCTCTTGGTATACTTCCTCTTGCACAGCGAGAGGGTGAACATTTGCACCCTTCAACCTCCACCGGTTTGCGCTCTCTCTCTCTCTCTCTCTCTCTCGAATTGTCTCATCGGAGTGATCGTCTCTCCTTCTCTTTATCGCGTTTTTCTACTTTATTATTTTTTAATATCCCCTAGTCTGGGCTCTTGATCCCGCGGGACTTCGACATTCACGGGATTCCATGTGTATAAAACCACGACAAGCGCGTATATACGGGCCATTGAACTTTCGTTTTCATATATCACCCGTGTGTATTCATATAGGTTTTCTGTATACCGTAATTCCATGTATTGGGAAATCATGAATGCCACATCTGGCAGATAAATTTGGCTCGCTTTTCCGTGTCTCGGTGTAGATTTTTCGTTTTTTTTTTTTTTTTTTTTCCAACACGCGATATGATTTATGATTCGAGCCGAAGCTGTGTTGACTCTACGCAAGGTTGTACCGTGAATAATTTTTTGTATTATTGAAACAACGATTATTTGGAATCGTTTGTATACCCTTGACTAAGATCGAATCATCCGAACGAATTATCCGCTTTGTTTCCACGGAGAGACAAAAATAAAACTAATTGTTCAGCCTCCTAACGTTATTGTCGAAGTTTCATACTTTAAAAATGTTCGACTCGTAGAAAATTCATGTTTAATTGCTCCTATATTGTTGCAAGAATAGGAAATCGTTCTTTAACAACAACAACAAAAAAAAAGCAGCCCTAACATACATAGCTTTTGGGTCTGTATTAGCTTTGATGTTAACAAAAAGTTGTTAACACCGGGGCAATCATCGGGGCAAGTTGAATCGCATGGACAATTCGTGTTGTCGCTATAAGGCTCCGGGGGAATGATACTTCAGCTTTAAGCTCCCCGAGCCTCATAAATTGGCTGCGCATTTCAAAGAGTATACACGAACATCGAGGTGAAAACGGGGGACGACAGTCTGAGGATTAAAGCCGATACGTTGATATTGACGGTTTCACCTGTGTGTCTATAGCTACAGATTATCCGGAGAGTTATCTCATAAAAGGAGAGCCAGCCGAGAGTTTGCAAGCTCTTGCTGGTACGATGCAACCGGCGTCAATGAAACGACGGAAGACGGAGATATACATCGCGGTCCCTCGTAAAGTGAGAGTGATCGGTGAAGACGCCGGATGAAAAAAAAAAAGAAGACGCAAAAGGGAGAAGAGAAGAAAGAGTGGGATGTATGTGGTGGTGGTGGTGGTGGTGGTAGTGGTGGTGGTGGTGGTGGTGGTAGTAGTAGTAGTAGTAGTAGTAACAGTATAGTAGCTGCAGTGGTAGTAAGTCACCTGCCTGCGCTGGGGGAGCGTTGACCCTTCTGACGGGGATCGATATCTCAATAAGACATCGATTGCTCATTAGTAACACAAGAGCGGTTTCAACAGAGCGCCACGTTCGGCACTCTTTCATTACATTCTCTTCTCTCTCTCTTTCTCTCTCTATCTCTCTCTCTTCCCCACCTCTCTCTCTTCCCTCTTTCTCTTTCCCGGTTTCGTATATACATTCTCCCTGAACTATCGGTCCCCGATTCCTCTCTGCCCGACCAATCTGCGCTCCCGGGATCGGTGATCGTACATTCGAGTTCGCCATACATCTTTCTCTCGCCCCCTCTCTCTACCTCCGTCCCTATCTACCCTCGACCTTCGTCAACAACGAGACGCATCAGTACCTCCCTCGCTCGTAAACTTGACCCAGTGAAAAACAGGATAAAGGCTCGCGGTAGCTCTGTATAATTCGTACCTACATTGACCACATATATACTATACATATCTACAAAGGCTTATCTTTATCAAGCGACGGGCTGTTTAACAGCTTTTAGGGTCAATTTAGTACTTTGGTGGTATTTTGGAGCTTGAAAAAAAAAAATGCAGTGAACTATCTCTAATTCAGTCCCTCGGGACTGAACTTCCGTGGTACTAGAGAGAATGGCCTCCTATGGAGCGTCCCGCTGTGAACTACCGGCGCACGGTAATTTTTGAAGTGACAGCATATCGGTATACGTGAGTCGAAAAGTATGACACCTCAGATTGATGCCCGAAACTATGACACCTCCATTTAAATTTAACCGTAGGTGTCTCATAGTTTCGGGCATTAATCTGAGGTGTCATACTTTTCGACTCACGTACCGATATATGGGCGCCTCGATGAATAGAGAAAAGTGGGGATAAACGCTTCCCACCTGGGCTTCTCTGTGCCAGAGAGAGTTAAGGGGAAATGGCCGCTTAGATTTTGCGTTAGAGAGAGAGTTCACTGTAACTGTAGTCAGCCAAACTTTTGGGAATGATTGCGATCGTTATAGACCAAAATGAAACTCATAATATGTTTGGACGTAAAATTCAGTTTTACAATTACGGTCCTAATATTTTGTTTTCTCCACCAATCGTTGCGATAGTTCCGGGATAGTCTGGACAACTTTGGCTAAACTTCTGCAGATTTCTAGAGATTTTTAAGAAGCAACGCGATACTTTCTATTTCACGCAAACAACGATACGTCTTTTTATGAATGAGCGTCAGTTAGTGGAGAGTGTACAGAGCACTCCATCTCTTCCCGATTTTTCGGGAGAGCTATCAGGATATTATCGTTCTCGATAGCGTATCAGTGACCCACAAATTTTCAAACGGATGCCAAGGCACCACAGAAATGTGTATGAAAAGAAAAAAAAAAAAAAAACGTATCCAATTTTACCTCCCGAACACGTTTATTCTAAGCACGAAAAAAATATTTCTGCGTGTACTGAAAATCAGACTCATATACCTTCCCTAGCGTCCCGACTCTTTCGCCATTAACTCGGTATTTATATACTTTGGGCAAATCCGTTGATTCATTCACTGTGATTCACTATCACGGACTTTCACCCTTTTACTCTCGTTATTTTATTCCGTACTCCCCTCCGATACATTCTGTATGCTGGTCGCGTGAAATGATCGAGCCGGGAGATAAGAAAAACGTCGGCAGTGTGAGGTAAGAGAACGAGAACGTGTGCTTAAAGAAACCGAAGCGCGTTGAGTCCATATGAAAGAAAGAAGGAGAGGACACGGAAAGCGCGACGGGTTTGTATATATAGGGAGAGCAAGATTCAGACTCTCTCTCTCTCTCCCACTTTAATTGATACGTAAGAGTGAACATTCGCGGAGTATATACGATCGCGTGTGAGCAGCTGTGACTCCGTCGCGACTGCGATACGATAAGAAGGACGTGTACCTCGACGAGTGGAAGAGGGAGAACGATCCATGGCGAGGGATGCAAACAGTGAAAGAGAAAAAGAGATACGATATAACAGTACTGTCCCACGTGCCGAGAATCCTCATCCCCCATATCGTCATCGGGGTTATTGTCGCGACCCACGGGCGCCCCCCGTTGAATCGATGAGAAATACACACACACACACACACACACACACACACACATAACACGAAGGACGTGGGATCTGGAGTCAGGAAGACGTCAATGTGCCACTATAAGTGGGCATTTGTTGTCTCGCGTAAACATCAAGGATGCCAAATTTATATACGATATATGCCTTTATCCTTTCGTAATACGTATGCACATGCAGATCGTGTGTATATGGAAAAAAACCGTGGTCAATGGGAATCACCGAGAGAAGGGAACGACCCTCGACGTCATAAAAGTATTCACGAAGTACGTAAAAATTTCACCTCTGTACCAGCTCCTCAATAATATAAAGAACATCTACCGTTGATTTTATTCGAATCCTGCGTTTGATCTCGAAGAAATTAACGAAAGTTCATAACAGAGGTTCGGTCAACTTGTCGTCGATATATATATAGAAAACGCTTAGCTCCCACAAAGTTTCTCGAGATATTTCTATTAGTGCGGACGTAACAAAGTTAACTTTTGATGCTTTGGTCCACCGAGAAAAGTGCATGGAGTTCGCCTTTGGGTTAATCTCATTCCAGTCTCTGGTATATACCCCCGACAAATGCGCACACTGCGTTCGCAGTATATGTAAAATAACACAAGTATAACGTATACATAGCAATAGGTGCAAGTAACAGACCCGACTCATGAATACCGCTTATCTCGTACACGAATCGTTCGAAGATCGGATTCACCTATATTTGCTTGCTCGGATGGGCTTTGCAGGCGCGATATAGCGAGAATAAAGATATATTGAAGAGCGGGGAATCAGAAGGGAGGATGGAAGACGAAGACGAGCAGGGGATAAGAGAATGAGGGAACTGTAGGAGAGAGAGAGAGAGAGAGAGAAGAGAGTTTAATCTGGCGTTCAAAACTTTGCCGGCCTAACAGCAGCCTACCTCGCCTATACCTGTTATCACGATAAAGCATCGATCGATGTTTAGTAACGGAAGAACGACTTCCCTCGCTTCCCTGTTGGTCCACTCTACCGGTCCCTCATTCTCTCTTTGTCTCGCTATCTTTCTCACGCTCTCACGCTCGTATTTCACTCCCCCGCGTATAGTACCTTGCTCCCTATCTCACTCGCTCCCTATATTGCAGTGTGTCTATCTCGGGGCCCCCGTTACGCTCTTGATCTGCCTTTCGCGCTCTCGGTCATTCTCTCGTATACTATACAACCAGCGACGATGGTACCTATATACTATATATATAATACTATAGTGATAGTATTCCTCCCCTCGAACGCCCTCTTTGCGATTGAACTTGACCCACCGAGGGAGAAGAGAGAGAGAAAGAGAGAGAGAGAGAGAGAGAGAGAGAGAGAGCGAGAGAGAATGGAATACTGGTTCGAGGCCGCGAGGGAATGCGGAAATGACTGAAATCTTTCGGTGTGTATAATAACAACAGCACTCTCGCTCTTAATGGCCTCTGGCGGATGTGCGGTCAGACTCACAAACGATCAGGGAGCGTATTATGTGCATCATCCACGGGGAGAACGGTGTTAATGGGCAGGGTTGATGCTCCCACCCGGAGTTGAACGTTTTATTTTATTTCTCATCATACGCTCTGGATTGACTACTGAATTATGAAACTTTTGAAGGAGCACCTCATGTCGCGATGCGTTTGAATTGTCAATGACATATACACGAATTAAATTTTTTCGGACTATCGTTAAATCCGGATTAGGAGTAATATACGACCCTTGTCGCCAAATTTGTATGGACTGCAGGATACATCACTGTCTACCGATTTCATTCGATTGTCATCGTAACGTAATGGTGGAAAAGTAAGTTCATTGAGGTTAGATATAAATGCTTGATTGTAGTCCGTCCACATCGATGTAAAATTACTGTGTTGACCGTTCGCTTGACCTAATTTTTTTACGATGACGGGAAAGCTCAGTGCCCGGTCGAGATCCTGACACTTTCGTGTTCTTATCACGCTCCAATTTAGGCTGTATTTATTTACTGAGTATCGAATTCACAACTTCTTTCACAAGCCCCGCATAAAAACGGCCATTTCCAAACGTGAACTTTTTATTTGAATGGTCACATCATAGAACAGCGTCAGCTGAGAGCACTTTAGCTCCAACTGAACTTCTACTCGTATAAAAGCCTCACTATTAATTATGGTAGTTGGAGATAGAGTGCAAAAATGATTTTCGTATTCGATCATTCGAGAATCGCATCCGTAACCGATGAGTAACAATTTCACAACGAATGTTAAACGCGGTTGTCCCGAATGTTTGGGCACGAGATGTAATTTTTTTCCCCTTCTCCTGCAAATGTAAACTTTCGTCCGGAGACTATTTCCCACCTTTTTGTGCTGTAGACTTTCAAAAGAGAATTCGCAAACACATCACGGAGGCATTTTCAACTAAATGTAAAAATGTGCTGCTCCGGGACCGACGTTCCTAACCCCTCTCATCCCTCGCGAACTTGACCCGGTGGGCGAAAGCGTGTCACTCGGTGGTTCGCTTATGTACACGTATATATGTGGTATGTGTACCTACTCCCCTTTGTGGCATTACTGGGAAATCTTTCGGTATATACATATCCATGTATACAACGAAAGAGAGAGAGAGAGAGAGAGAAAGATACACACACACACACACACACACACACACAACAACAAAGCACTAGCTGCTCCGACAACGACCTGGGCTATATAGGATAGGGCTGTTAATCGTCGTTGACCCAACCCACGTGGCTTTTCTCCACCGCGCCGCTTGCTCTCGCCTGTCTTCGGCCTCTTCCATGCACCACTTATCGTACTCTCATCCGCCCTACTTTACCGCCCTTCCGGAAAGAAGCGTGTGCCCAAGAATTCCAATGCGAAAGCAGCAATCTCTCGGGTTCTCCATCCGTACCCCCCTCCCCCCCCCCCCCCTTCTCGCATCCCTTGCTACCCTAGTAATCGCGATTGTGAGGGCAATGTTTGCTACGATAAACAAAGACGACAGAAAGATGCGAGAGAGAGAGAGAGAGAGACGAAGTAAGGGATGAAAACTGCTGGAGGGCTGGAAAATACATCGACATAGACACTTTGAAATCTTATGGCAGTATATATGTGTGACTACACGCGAGAAGACGCGAAGAAAGTGAAAGTCCAATGGGGATGAAACGAAGAGAGAGAAAGAGAGAGAGAGAGAAAGGTGCTAGAAACGATTTTTCCTAAGGCACGATAGGGACGAAGATAAGTGGACACACTCTCACACATGCAGTAACTTTTATGTGCTCAGCGTCGCCGTATACAACACGATTCCGAGGGCTCGTCAAAGATAAAGAAAGGGAAAAGTACGCCAAAGAAAAGGCTAGCCAGAAATAAAAAGAGAGCGAGAGAGGAATAAAGAAAGCGTAAGATAGACGCGATACGAGAGCTGAGAGGGATCCGGAAAGCTCGCTAGACCTACGTATACATGTATAGCAGTAAGAAAGAGAGAGAGAGAGAGAGAGAGAGAGAGAGAGAGAGAGAGAGAGAGAGGATGAGAAGCATTTCTCTAGCGCGGCGGTCTTCGTCAATGGATGAGCGAATGGAAGAAAGGGCACGGGCACGTGTGAATGAAAGCTCCGCTCGGGGACACGCCGTGAGAGCGCGCGAGCCAGATGAAGCTGAAAGGAATTAAGGGAGAGAGAGACAGAGAAAGAGAGGGCGAAGCGCACACAACGGAGAGGGATGAATGATGCATCTTAAGACTCAGACCACCAGTCAGCTGATGTACCACTCCGGCACATATATTTATACATATACACATACACACGAGGAGTCTCGCTAACTCTCTCTCTGCTTCGCGCTGCTTCTTCCCTCTCGTTATATAACACATCTCTTCCGTCCTCCACACTCCGCTGCTCTTCTCGTGCCGCTGGAGTGTTGAATTTCAAATTAGCCGGAAAGCCACAGCGCCAAGCACACAACTCGACTACCTACTCGCTTCTGTTTGTAGATGCTAACACCCTTCCCCTCCCCCCCTCCAACCGATTGTCCTTTCAGCTACAGTTTCCAGATCTCCGTCCCCCCTTTGCTGAATGTTTGCGTGATTCTCTGCTTTTAATATACGCGCCAGAGAGTTCGGACGAGAGTTTTTGTGTTTTTTTTTTTTTTTTTTTTTTTGTTACTTCGTGAAAGTTTTTGCCCCAATTACGAGAGTGCTTGCGGCATGATTACGGAGCTTACAGGTCAGGATTCCGAGGAATCCTTGATACATGCAAATAGCTACTGTGCTTATGTATAGACTCCACAGGTTATACTGGTGCGATTAGATTGGGGAGAGAGGCTGTGGTAACGTGTCAGTGTGTTGAGCTAATATAACCGGTCATTATTTCTGCAACGAGAGAGAAAACCCAAACATTGGGGGGAGCAAGAGAGATGGAAATATGATCTTTCGCAGCTGGTGGCACAGGAATGCATCCTCTTCGTCGGTTCAATGAACTGACTTGATGTGTGTGTGTGTGTGTGTGTGTGTGTTTGTTTGTGTGTGTATGATGAACCGCACGGAGATCTAAATCAGGAAGAACGCCAGGGGAAAAACGGGCAAAGGTCGTATACATAGTACAGTGTAAGTGGCAGCAGTCAATGAATGAGCCTGCGGAGAAGTGCATTAGCCACTTCTCGACCCTGAACCTCTCTCTCTCTCTCTCTCTTTCTCGTCCTTCTTTTTCTTTCGCTTTTGCAGGTCCCCAGAGCATGAAATAAATGACTGCCTGCATGTTTCACTCCCTCTCCGTCTTTTGCTCGGTTAAACACCCCCCCCCCCCCTCCCCCCGCAGTTTTCCCGGCTGATGCCAACAAGAGCGTTCGGTCTCTTTGATGCATGAACGACTTTACTGCCATCAGTTTGGGTCTCGCGTGGTGTGCTTCTTTCGAGGTATAATACATATGTATGTAAAAGCGCCAGTGGGCTCTCACTGGCTCTGCACGGCATCGCCGAGCGGAAGATAATAGGGTGCAAGGGGGGAATGGAAAGTGTTAATGGTTTCTGTGAACCTGACCTGGGCAATATATGATGAGACCACCGGAAGAACACAAATAGAAAAACACACACAATTGTAAAACCCACCGACACGCACACGATCCCTCATTAGTTTTGTCCATTTATGGACTGTTAAACGCCTGTGTGGAGAATAGGAAAATCGAGAAAAAGAAAATGCTGATTTCATGGTTAATTTATCATTCTTCTTTTGGAAGAATCTGAAAGCAAATAGATACTCGAGTAGAACACGCGAAGTAGAATCGAAGTATTCCGAGGAGGAAAAGGGAAGTCCTGAAAGAGTGAGTAAAGTTTAGCACAGTTCGATTAGAGAAGCATATTATGTAGTACACTTTCCATCTTCAGGCAAAACATCGAACACAATCGAAACGATTGAATCCAAAATAAAACTGTCTATCCCAAATAGCACAGCAGAAACGGATACGGCAGATTATATTTGGGTCATGAGCACGTTAACCGTACGCAATGGTAAAGAGGTTGTCGCATAAGAAACGTACTGGGAATTATCGAGTTTACGATCAGTCGGGTGTGGAGGAATAAGCAAAATAGATTCAGTTCCTCTTGCTGGGTGCAGCATTCCAACCCTCGAAAATTGATCAATGAAGATTAGATAAAAGAAAGATGTAGATAGAATGCGAATGGAGGGAAATAGTGAGATTATGAATGAAGGATCAAGAGAGGCGAGGGTCGGGGGAGCATAAGAGAAGAATACTCTTAGGCTTAATCGTGATAGAGAAGCATATATGAAGAGGGAGCGAGAGAGATAAAAAGTAAGCAGGGAGGTGATGACCGAGACCGAGAATATTCGCACGTGATATATAGAGAAGAGAGAGAGAGAGAGAGAGAGAGAGGAGAGAGACAGACGATGAGTGCGGCAAAGGGGAAATTTCATTGAGGAACAATGCCGGTGGTGGGCCGCACGCGACACCTGCGACGGCACAGCCGGTGCAGCGGCGGTAGACATCAAGAGAAAGAGAGACAAAGAAGAGAGAGAGAGAGACGCGGAAGCGACGACTGCCGGGCGCCTAGACCTACATTACGACAATAATGCCAGGGGGGTCCGCGGAACTCCGGCCCCTCAGCTGACGACGCGTAATAGTGAGACCGAGAGAGATAGGAAAAGAGAGGAATGGTAAAGGGAGGAAAGAGACAGATTAAGTGACAGATCGTAGGAGAATGAGAAGCGAGAACAAAGTCTTGCTGGTTCATTCCTCTCTTCTGTCCACTCTCTCTCTCTCTCTCTCTCTCTCTCTCTCTCTCTCTCTCTCTCTCTATCATTCTCTTTGGCACTAGACCTCACACTGGGGCAATGTCACACCTAACCTATTATTCTCGTTCCTCGCGCCAGACCTACGCCAGACTAATAACCTGTCACCACTAGACTACAATATCCTCGCAAGCGCGGTTGCAACTAAGCAGCTAGCGCAAGACGCATGAACTTCGTGTTCACCGAGTACCTAGCACAAAAATAATACCCCGTTTCTCTTGGAGATATTATTATAGAAGCAAATTGTCATGGTCTTCATACTGCCTGATGATGTTGATGGTGTACACGAAGAAAAATAAAAAGACACCACCGGTTGCTCTCGTCTTTTACTGCTCCGTATATACCTTATATTTTCTCTTTCTCTATTATGTTCTCCCTCGTTTTGTTCAATTCGCACGTGCGCTCGAACGATTATGTTACGCGTAACTCTCCGTGATGCCGTTTCGTCTCGTGTGCGCCGGTCTGTGTATAGATCCGTTAACTAACTTGACACACGAGAGGAGAGTGAGAGCAGATCCGAGGTGCAAGAACGGACGGGCTATTAAAGCGACCGCGTGTGTGTCACGGGGCACGTGCTACACACTCTATATCTCTCACTCCGTCGTGACGGGAAATGCGATTAGCTATACCCATATCTACCACCGGTAACAAGCGTTCACATGCCCCTGACCGTCCTGATCTCATCGATGTATATGGGGCATTTTAGCTTCAAGTCTATCCGAATCTATAATTTTGCGATTTTTTTTTTTTGCATTGCAAATATATCCCCGAGAAATAAAAATTTGTTCATTCTCCGCTAGGAATCTTAATCATTTTTCATCGTCTTGTAGAACGATCAGGTAGGACCGATCAATAAAATTAGCTTCTGTGAAATCTCATTCTCTTCGCAAGAAGAATCTTTCCGGTCTGAATGTATGAACTTCCGTTTGAAGATCTTGTAATAAAGTTATACGCAGCAAATTTTTCAAAATTTCTGCACCAAAAAGTTCGAATGGAAATTCCCAAAGTCAGAACGTAATAAATCTTCTTACGAAGAGATTGAGACCTCGCAAAGTCAGTTTGGTTGATGTGTGCCAGTTGAAGAAGTTCCAAGATTTCATATTATATGCAAGTATATACATCACAAAGTTTAGTCTCATGTTTTCCGAGAGTCGGAGACTAAGGAGAACGCGAGCACAATGACCTCACGAAATGTCAGGACCATCAAGACTTCGGGAGCACTTGACACTTCAGTAAGGAATACGGATAGAGATAGAGAGATATTGAGAGAGGAAAAAAGGACGCAGAGAGTGTA
Organism: Rhorus exstirpatorius; assembly: GCA_963564615.1. Taxonomy (NCBI): domain Eukaryota; kingdom Metazoa; phylum Arthropoda; class Insecta; order Hymenoptera; family Ichneumonidae; genus Rhorus; species Rhorus exstirpatorius. The sequence continues at coordinate 133,972 of CAUXCA010000048.1, forward strand.
CATATATGCAATTCATTCGAGTTTTCAGTAACCCTCCTGCCGTGCGACCCTATTCCGGTGAAATCCTGAAGGGCGCCATCAACCACATCGCATTCGCATATACACCCGCGAGCCACAAGCAGGCGCTTTACTATAAAGCTACCGAGCACCAACCCGGATCCCATTAATACATATATATATATATATTCATAAGTGTGTTTATGGTACGAGGATGCAGGCACAAATGTAGGGGCTCGAAAAGGGGTTTTCCTGTCCCACCGCGAGACGACGTCTAATAGTGCCCTAATAGTATACGCGCACTGTATAGTTTCCAAGTCCTCCATTCAAAACTTGACAAAGCGAATGAACACGAGCGAAAAGAAGAGAGCAAAGAAGAAAGAGAGAGAGAGAGAGAGAGAGAGAGAGCAAGTGACTGAAAGATAGTGCACTCGATGCTCGATGTGAGTCTAGACAGAGTCTAGGACAGAGCAGTGTTATTTACCTTAAACTCGCGTCCGAACCTTGACTGTACCGGCCCACGACGACGACGACAAGAAGGATCGTGTACATAACGAAATGTATATATGTCATATACACGCTACATCAATCGCATATAGTATGTATACCACCCTCACAAACTCCCGTACGGGCGCAGCGTGTGCACTAACTCGTTGTTATGCTGTTGCACTCTCTGCGGGGTCGTCTCGCGCCCGCGCCGTCACAGGGGAGAAAGACCGAGAGAGAGAGAGAGAGAGAGAGAGAGAGAGAGAGAGAGAGAGAGAGAGAGAAAGGTGGACAGACCACGAGACCGACAAAGTACTGTCGAAAGTGTACATATGCTCTTTTTTTTACGATCATTGTGTGCCGGTATATAAGCACATGGTATATAGGCATAATACGGTAGTAAATGCCTGTATAGTTTCATTCATGAACGACCGTAAGAAAATGGGAGGAGGAGGAGGGGAAACCGAGTAATAAAGTAACGTAGACACTGACTTGGGTTCCGTAAAAAATGTTGTCGAGGACTGCAAACTTTCGCTCTTTACACAAATACTTGGATTGTACGTTATACAGCGGAGGATGGAGATATATTTTATGAGTGACGGTATTTTATATTCGACCTACATATACCCGCGTGGAAATTTCCCTATGCACTGCTAGATTGAATCTAGTCACTGGCCAGTTTTGTCTGTCCAGACTTCTTCGAAAGGCGCGCGAGACAACACTTAGCTGAGAAGATTTTTTTCGTAGCACATTTCGACGCCAGCTTGCTTGCACAGTTATCCTAGATACATCCTGGCCAAGTACTACCCAGAAATAATAGGAAGTAATAGCGCCACCATCAATGTCTTTCAATTCAGCTCATCTTGAGACAATGCTGTCCAGACAGCAGTCAGGAATTCTCAAGCTCAATTTGTCGTCTGCCCATGCTTTTTGATGGAGTATTCTTGGTCGGGCACTGGACGGGACCTGACCAGGAAAACTTCCGGTTTGTACCACAACGAGAACGCGGCGCTAATGTATCTCTGTAGCGGTGGACGAAGAGGTGTGCAAAGTTATCTGGGCTTCAATTTATATTAACCTCCTTCTTGTTAGAAGTTTTTTATTGCCTGTACGTCTGTGACGAGTGCAAAGAGGATACTTTTCAGAATTGTCAGTACTATATAAGTGTCTGGGTGTATTATACATCGCGTACAGTATAGAGAATTATGAGGTGTTACGGAGTTTGTGTACAGTGGACAAAATTGTGGACGATGAAAAAAGAAAAGTGTTCAACCACCAAAGCGTTCACAACACATGTGAATACATATTATGTGTTCATATATGGTTTGTTGCTAAGCTGTACAAAAAAATATGAAAAAATGTGACTTAAAGCAGGAGGTGTGATACTTGCATTTTGAAAAAAAAATCATTTTGCGACTATAATATTATTGCATCCCATGCCAGCAGTCACTTGTGAGGTACGATACGACATAACCTCGAAATTGTTAACCAGGAAGACTAGTCACCAGCTGGACTGTTACTGGTTAGGGTGGGTAGTTAGGAACGAGATATATTAGGGATGCGCTATTCAGCTCCTAGACAGTTTCGATTATCTACAGGTTAGAAATCGCAATATTACACATTCAGCCAAGGGCTAGCCAATATTATTCTTAGTTCAACCTTGTCCAGTGACTAAGAAAACTGTCCAGTCGTTACCCAAGATTGGATCGAAATTTTCGCACGGGTAGCCTATCCTCGAGAAGACAGTAAATTACGGGACATGCATCTTTGAATATGTTTCGGGATTTTTTAATCAAAAATTAATTAATTTAACGAAACCATTGACGAGTATGCTGGAAAAGATTAATTGAGGTTAAGAACTTGCGCTGATATGATCGACTTAGTAACAAGTAGCGCTCATTCAGCAACGTGTAGATACGGAATAGCTCATAGCTAAAAAAAAATATCGAACAATCGACAATCATTTGAACAGTTGACCTCGCTGAAAGGGATGAAAATTCTAGAGTCTCAATGTCACTTCGATTTGACCTGGAATGCCCCTTACAATGAATGTACATAGTTTCGCGTTTGTTGTGTTTGGCAACGAGCAACGAGCTATATGGAGGTCCCTCGCGGAACATCAGCTGTGCGAGGATCGTTCTCATCCCTCCCCTTGGAGCTGTTCGCTCTCACTTTCGTTCCTCGACACGTGAAATAAAGTACTTGAACAGGGAGCAAGAGCGAAAGAGAACCAAAGAGAAAGAGAGAGAGAGCGAGAGGGGGGAGGGGGATACTAGCAACGAGAGGCCAACGTGCTTCGGTGGTAGAGAGGCTCCATTGGAAAACTATTGACCATGAGACACCGTTGAGAGAGAAGCGGTCCACGTTAAACCCCCAGCATCCCAGGAGTAGTAGCAGAGGACGCAACACACTATGCGAACACAATACACACGCTTTCGCAAACGACCGAGCGAGCTGGCTGTGCAAGGGACGCGAAGGAGGAGGAAGGAAAAGGTGGCGGAAGACGCCGGCGAAAGCATAAACGTTCAACACGTCGGTCCTCATTCATGAGTTCCGGAACTTTGTAAACCATGAGCGAGACGAAGACACAAGATTCATGCGTATACACACATATATATATGTGAAGCATAAATATGTATATTTAGGATGAAGGAATGTCGGTGTGAACTCGATGGAATGCGCGAGAAAGGATTTACCGCGAATGCATCCATACTTCTCTCTTGAATCTTTAACTTTTCACACTCTCACTTCGGGCTTTGTATACGCCTAACTCGCAACGGCCACGTTAAGGAGTATGTGGATACCCTAAATCCGCGAAACTTCATGTTTTTTTAAAATGCTTGGACCGTTGTCAAATTTTGCTGTATTAATCTTTATCGTGTTGTCTCCGTCTACCCATTAAGTTTGGGATCAAGTTTCTGACTGGTTTCCGAGCAATTAACAATAAAAGTTGACCAATTAACATGGCAGTATATGGAAGGGGATAAGCGATGCTTTTGATTTACGTATGAAGAAAAGCTTACAGATTGTTGAAAAAAATTATTTCTAGCAGTTGGAACCCTGACGGAGAACAATAAATTTTATCCCCACTTCTACTCCACTTTTCAAGTGTATCCACACTCCTTAAGCAGTCATCGCGCAAGCATAAAATTCAAATCATCCTGCGTTTGGAGGAAAATTCGGACGGAACACGTTCATCTCATATGACTTTCAAAAGTTGCATTGATTTTCTATTTATCCGAGCAGGACACGCACTCGATGTTGAAATCGACCAATTTTGATAACGGTTTGTTGAAAAAAAAAAAAAAGATATATATATAAAACGAAAGTACAGGGATTCGAAGCGGCTATTCCTCCTAAAATTACGGAACGTCGAAAAATCGTGAATATTTCGAGGCTCATTTTCTCGTTCACAAATCGAACAATGTACATTTTTCTTCACCGCAGAAAGTTCACCGGCTAGAAAAAGTTACGGATCGACGTCATGCACTTATTCGCAAACGTCATAATCGATTATTGCACGTTATATATATATATATATGTGTGTCACGTGTTCTTCCGTGACACAAAAGTTTTTCACTGTTTATTACATGCTTACCGAACGATTTGCGCTCCAACACAACTCGCTCGTATATGTACATATACGTAATAATCATTTGTCATAATGACGAGTCAATCATCATCGTTCATTGACCAATCATTATACTCCAGTACAACATGCACCATCGATACTATAAGGCTGAATGGTTTACGCGAGGGGGGGGGGGGGGAGCAGAGCAGTTAGAGGGGCGGCTACTTTGTAAAGCGATAATAAGATATTCATGAATGAGCAGCACGTGTGTATGGACGATCGACGATCGGAATCATCGACCGCCAGCGGTTCAACAGCCGCGAAGGAGGTTTTCTGTGTATAATATACAGAGAGTTAATGCTCTACAACGTGTTTTGCGATAAAAGGGAAACCTGCTGCGGTGACATTATATATCATACATGCAATAACTATTCTATTTATAGGTACCTCATACATCGGGTGTTCAATTTTAATCTTTTCAACTGATCATGAAAATTACGGACAAAATTTGAACCGTCTTCGACAATGACGTCACGTAAAACTTCATTTTCATTATATGCTTTTCCCTATTAACGATATGTTTCCCCCGCTTTCTACTTTTTTTTTTTTTTTTTTTTCAATACTCGCTAATTTCGCGCAGCAGAGGTGAAGAAACTACATACACCGTGTGGATATTGAGAATTCGCAGCGAGAGAAGTTTTGAGGATCGGAATGAGAGAGCGCGGAGGGAGAGAGGGGCACGAAGAGAGGTATCTCGCGAATCTATCAATGGGCGAAATATATACGTGTGTTAGAGAAAATTTGCGGGTCGCGTGCCGGGATAAAGACCCCTCTGTCGAGATTCCCCGATTGGCTGGCAAATGCTACAGCCAAATACCAACACAGTTTTACCAATTCTATATAAATGCATGTTCAACGTTTATCCGCTCTTTCTCTCTTTTACGCCGCCCCACCGCGGAGAGCACGACCTTTTTATCGTAAACAGACGGACGATTAATAATTCATGAGCGCGCGCGCGGCTCTCGCGAACGTCGACGTCTGATCGATGCGATCTCGGATATCTTTATCTATATATATATATATACATATAGATATAGATATATTTGATATATATAAATATACATGAATTATGTATGTATATGTACATGTATCACAAATCTCGAGGAATTCGTACAGCCTCGAGTGTTTGTATTCGTGTGTGCCGGTATATTTCTACGCGGTTCTAATAAATGCGTACATATACATCAACGATGCATCCTATAAAGATATATTTAAAGTGGTTTTCGAGCGATATTTCATAATCGAGAGAACGCGGTAGGTCATGGTCGAGTCTCGAAACATTATCGCACAGACGCGTTTCACTCTTTCCCCCGCCCCCTCCCCTCCTCTCCTCGCAACGGCCCGAAACGCGTTTGTATTCGTTAACTTTTCATTTGATTTTTCGTCACTCATGGAGCAAAAGTGATCGTTCTAACAAATTCGTTGAGTTTTTTTTTATCACGGAGTTTTGAGAATATGTTCCGAAAGGTGTCGGATAATCGCCTATAGAAAACAATTTTCACGACGTTTCCTCTACGAAGAATCATTGTATTGAGTGAATCGTCAACTCAAAGAAGGGCTTATCGTGAATCTGAACAAGTTTTGAGAATGAAACGTGCAAGTTTTATTTTTCTCCAGACTGCGGTTTATAGAACATTTAATTCGTTATATAGCGCGACATTTCGTATTATACTCGTCAAGACTTTGACAATTTTGTCAAAGTTGAGAAGGCAATAGTTTCGCCTACTCGGGAGTCATCGGAGGGTCAGTGAAAAGCTTGATTTTTTTTGGACTTTCACTGAGGCTCATTCGATCTGATCTCTCTGGCTCATTACGAGTCGTTTGTCTAGCGCTCATTCGATCTGATCACAAAGAAATACGAACTTCGAAATATCGAGCTAGAGAAAACTAGAAGAAAAAAAATGCTGTGAATTGGATTTATCTCTCTAGTCCTGCACGAGGAAGCGAAAGCCGGATTGAGAAATCCTGCTCGTTCTCACAAAGGAATCTTATTCGCGAGGATAGGCATTTTTGTTTTCTTTTTGCTTTACTCGATGCGGCGTTTCGCTAAGGTGAATTTAGTCAGTGGATTAACTTCGACCAACTACGGTCACCTATACATATATATATATATACCCGACTGGTGTAGATATAATATTCTATTAAGCAGGGGGCAGTAGCTCTCGATGTCTCGCACGTTTGCTACTGTGTTGATTACTGGGCGGTGTGAATGCATCCTGGGCGCGACTGCAGGGCATCAACTCAACGAACCGCACCTCTAAATAGCCCAACCTCTAACTAACCGGGCTCTTGATTGTTAGGTTGCTCCGACAGAGGGGTGGGAAAGAGGGGGGGGGGGGGGGTACGATATCGCGTTAGTTCCTTTGAAATTCTCGTCCCTCTCGTATATAATAATGCAGTCTTGCAACAACCCCCTCGATCCCATCAGGTCAGGCACCGGTCGATGAGGTTATACAAAGCGTACGACTGATTGGAGACGGAACGCCATATCGATACCGAAAAAAAAAAAACAAATTGCAAGCTGAAACTTGCGAATTGCCTCCTCAAAATTCCACATGTTATGCTCAAAGACTCCTGGATGAAGAACCGTTTTTTTTTTCTTCTTAATTTTAGGTTCCTTTAATGGAGAAAGCTTTGAGCATTGTCTGAAATTTTTCCGAAGCAATTTGCGAATTTCAATTCCTAACTTTTTACCCTCCTTTTCGTTTTCATACAATTTCTAATTTTCTTTAGTTTCACGGTCATCAATATCTGCGAAAGTTAGAACGATCGCGGATTTTTCTGAAGTTCAAGTTTTCATAAAATCCAAATCGTGTCAGCGAATTTTTCGAGACTCGAGACCAACCACTCTCTTATTGTACCCTATTTACGTGCAAAATCTCACTCCCTCCCTCCCCCCTCCCATCTATGAAAATTGAATAAGATTCAATTAGGGCTGTATTAGGAGGCAACGCCATTTCTTTGATTCAAGTACAGTTTATTTAAAACAAACAGCAATCATGTTATTTGAATGAAATTAGTATATTTAAACGTAAATTTATATCTGTATCTAAAAATAACGATTTTTCTAAACTATAAATATATCAGTGAAAAGGTATAAGTTTACATAGTGCGTGAGCTTCGAGTGTCCCATTCAATTGAAAACAGAGTACCTAATCAATCAATTGATTGAAAGTTTTCTAATTTTCGTATGTATATCACGATAGCGACAATGCGTATACCTCAGAGTATGTTTAATACAAAATTACTATCAATTTCGAGAATCACGGAGCAATAATATCACGCCCAAATCAATCATGTTGAAAGCACAAGTGACGTTACAATTTCTTATAAACGCGAAAGTGAAAATATCAAGAAGCACAACAGTGGTAAAAGCAGGTGCAAAACCCTACCAACCCGTGTGGAAATTTTCCTGCGCACTGCTAGATTGAATCTAGTCACTGGCCAGTTTTGTCTGCCCATGCAGACTTCTTCGAAAGGCGCTGGACAACACTTGGCTGGGAAAATTTTTTCGTACCGCATTTAAACGCCAGTTTGCTTGCACAGTTATACAAGGTACATACTGGCCGAGTACTACCCAGAAATAATAGGAAGTAATAGCGCCACTATCAATATCTTTCAATTCAGCTCATCTTGAGACAATGCTGTCCAGACAGCAGTCAGGAATTCTCAAGCTCAATTTGTCGTCTGCCCATGCTTTTTGATGGAGTATTCTTGGTCGGGCACTGGACGGGACCTGACCAGGAAAACTTCCGGTTTGTACCACAACGAAAATGCGGCGCTAATGTATCTCTTTAGCGGTGGACGAAGAGGTGTGCAAAGTTATCTGGGCTTTAATTTATATTAACCTCCTTCTTGTTAGAAGTTTTTTATTGCCTGCACGTCTGCGACGAGTGCAAAGGGGATACTTTTCAGAATTGTCAGTACTATATAAGTGTCTGGGTGTATTATACATCGCGTACAGTATAGAGAATTATGAGGTGTTACGGAGTTTGTGTACAGTGGACAAAATTGTGGACGATGAAAAAAGAAAAGTGTTAAACCACCAAAGCGTTCACAACACATGTGAATACATATTATGTGTTCATATATGGTTTGTTGCTAAGCTGTACAAAAAAATATGAAAAAATGTGACTTAAAGCAGGAGGTGTGATACTTGCATTTTGAAAAAAAAATCATTTTGCGACTATAATATTATTGCATCCCCTGCCAGCAGTCACTTGTGAGGTACGATACGACATAACCTCGAAATTATAAACCAGGAGGACTAGTCACCAGCTGGACCGTTCCTGGCTAGGGTGGGTAGTTATATAGGAACGAGATATATTAGGGATGCGCTATTCAGCCCCTAAATAGTTTTGATTATCTACAGGCTAGATATCGCACTATTACACATGCAGCCAAGGGCTAGCCAATATTCTTTTACTTCAACCCCGCCTGGTTACTAAGAAAACTGTCCAGTCGTTATCCAAAATTGAGATAAAATTTCCACACAGGAATATCTTCCGACTCACCGTATATTATACCGCAGTGATTATACTAAAATCACCACGCACCTTCGAATCGCAAAATCTCTCAAGGAATTGCCTTCCCGATTGGGCGAGTGAGGCAAAAGTCGGAGAAACAAAAAATCGGCGCAGTTAAAGGGATGAAGAATTTTTCTCGCCCCGACTTTTCCTATATGTGTGCACAGCAATGTGCTCGGTTTGTCGTTTATCGATGCAAAAGTAAAAAACGTGCCTGGATTCCACAACGGCTCACCGCGCCTGTATAAATATAATATACATACACGTCAGTCTGCCAGCAGGTGATCGACCGATTAAACTTTGCTCTCACTGACCTGCCCCATATATCGGTTAACGGCGACGAAGCAGCACACCCAGAGGCACCGTAACAAACCGTATTGGCCCGTTTCTCACTCCCTTTTGCCCTCTTTGCCCCACCGATCATTCTATATCGTACCTCTCGTCGAGAGAGTACACACAGCAGCCCCGTCGTCAAAGCAGCTTGCCGCATTCACGCGTCACCCACGGTCTCTCATCCATTCATCCCGCGTACCTCATCGCGCGTCCACCCGTATATATACGCATTCCTGGGTGTTATCGACATTTTACGCGGAACGTTTCATCGTTTATTCCGCACTTCGCTCCCGATATACCCCACTATACGGACACCCCGGTTGTTTCTACAATCTGTCGCGTATACCCCACCCGCCTATTTCTCCTCCAGTCTATATAACTACGCGAAGACCGTCCTGCGTGCATCGAGCTCTCACTCACTCTCTTTCTCTGTTGAATGAAGTTTATCGTCTAGACGAATCGATTGAGATTCCCACGAGAACATGGGATTTATATATAGATATATATATACTATTCTCTACGTATATATGCTGTGTAACATGGACATCGCATCGTTGCTCATTTTACTCATATAGGGTAGACGTATACCAGTTGTGGCCACTTTAAGCATTTTCGAACATTCATTTACGAACAGTGTTCACATTATACCAAATTCAGAATTGAAAAAGTGATCGATGTAACCTAAAAGGTACACAGAATTGAATCGTTATCATTAAAAACCTTTTCTGATCATGATAAATAAGAAAATAGGAAATTATCTTGTAGTTGTCATTTTCACGATTCGTGGCCACAATTGTACTACTTTTGGTCATCCGAAGTACCAGTTGTGGCCACCAAGCTTTGAATTGGTATACGGATGCGCTACGATTGAAAGATGGAGTATTGGACAATCCGTGATGACAAATTTAAGTTAGGAATAGTTATTTATTTGGGTCATAAAAGAATTACTGAAGCGGCATAAGTGTGCGCTATTTGTGGTCATAAGCTGACCCCAAATAGAACAATGGCATTTTGAATGCATCACTTTCGGCAACCGCGTATTTTTCAGGTATTTTAGCTGATATGTCAGTTTTTTTGCGAGTCTAACCTGAAAAATGAGCTGCAACTAAAGAAATATTAATTTTTCGATGGAGCGGAATGACTTTAGATATGAGAAACCGAAGTCTTCTCACCTCGGGACCTCTCAACACTTCTGACAAGAAAACTACACAAACCGCTCAGCGTTGACACATTTCGTCATATTTCGTTGAAATAAATTGGCAGATATTCAATAAAGCAATCGATAGCGGTGCGGAAACATAATGAATATCAAAATATTACGCTCAATGAAATGAGCACAGCCTTGAAACTTGAAAAAATTCGAGGGAAATGCGGAGTGGCCACAAACGGTACAGTGGCCACAACTGCGGTACGTCTACCCTAAGCACTTTGACTGTCATTCGTGAAACGAGAACGAAAATTGATTCGATCGACGTGAAAGAAAAACCATTAATTTCAAATAGAACAAAATTTGCTTGGTCGACGAAGAGCTCTGCAGTGTCAGGTTTACGTTATGAGCCCGTTACTTTCACTCGATTTTAAATCTGTACATACGATTGCATATCTTATTCTCATTTTCAAAACGCTCCCCAAAATCAGGAACATATGCTCTCCTAATCTTTCAATCAATGAAACCATGGCTTATATGTATTAAAATCGAAGATAAAAGATATATACAAAACTGAAAGTGTGGAAAATTATGCTAACGTAATCGTTCAAGAACATTTAAGGTCAATTTTTAACATAATGTCAGAATATTTTTTCAAATTGTTCTCACGCAAAAAAGTGTTGTGCTTATTCTGATTTTTCAATGCATTAAAGTATCCCGATTTTTCACTTTCGCAACGGGACATAGTTCGAGATCCAACGTCCAGCATACATACCGTAACTCATCAATTTTTTCCATTGGTGGATGAATACATTTTCGCTATAATTTTTCTAGGTGTCATGAAGCGGATACAAACAAAAAAAAAGACCTATTATATAATTTAAAACTCCGGAAACCGGGAAAATGGTTCAAGGACGTCGACCTTGTAGATCGCAGCCATAAAAGTGTCGTGCGGATAAGAGCATCTCAGCTCTGCGCTTATGAATTCTTAAAGTATATTTCGTTTCGCAACAGAGGATGCGCGCGTAGTTGGGAAAGTTAAAAATATAAAAAGACCAATAGAAAAAGTTTTGACGAAAGTGTGTGCAGCATCGAACGTCGACCGGGAGGAGGGTTAACGCCACCGGAAAAGAAGGAAAAACAATAAAGGCGAAAGTGGCGGTAGAACATATATATATATATATATATATATATGTATTTGTATATACGCGAAGAGGTTAGCCAAGCAAACCGTGAGAGGCGAGGGTGGGGAAAAAAGCCCCGAGAGAAGCAATAAGACATGGAGGTCCCTCGGGAGATCTCGGTGGCGGTAGCAGCAGATTTGAGTTCAAGAAGCAAGGTCAAGCATACCTACCGGTTGCCCCACCTTCTCATCTCGGAAGGGGGTCGTAGTGGAAAAGAACTGTACACAGCGGCGAAGAGGGCAGAGGGGCCAGGGGCGAAAAGATTTATAGTTTTGCCATGCGGAAAGAGTGGCTATGACCCAGTTTTTATAAATTCTTCAAGTTCTCTGCCATCCTCTCTTCGTCCACACTTCGCCGCGTATATTCACCTTATCCAGCAGTCTCAACTTTGATCCAGCCTCGTGGATTCTCTTCTCTGCATATTTTATCGGCCGATCTGAGGCCTACATTACGCCTCGATAAAATGATACCCGAGACTAAACATTCCCCGTTTATTTCACCCTCGATCGCTGCCTCCCACGATTGCTTTCTATCTTTCAAAACGAAACAAAAATCCATCATCGATTTTCACTCGAATGATCATGACGTCCCGGGAACAGGCGGAGACTCAACCCCAACTTTCAATCTCTCGTCACTTTATATTATACCAGCCATTCACGATTCAGTCTCTCTCGTTTTCGCTTTCAAGTTCGTACATCTCTAAAGTTGCTTCGGATATTGACATGATTCGAAATAGATGAATTTGTACGATATACGAATTGAAAAATCAAGTCCGACCTACGAACCAAGCCAAAACTTTCTAAAACCCAACTGACAAGTCCTTCGACGTCAGAATCTTTCCAAGAGTAAGTCGTTCCTCGTCAATATATTAAGAATCCAGAAGGCGGAAGTTGATGAATGTCTGCGGAAGTATCCAAGGGGTTTGATAGTGGTAAATGGAGAATAAGGGGGAATTCAGGGGGGTCCTCGAGGGACCTGTTGCTGCCGAGAGCCATTATACTCCCATCCTCTCTCTCTCTCTCTCTCTCTCTCTCTCTCTCTCTCTCTCTCTCTCTCTCTCTCTCTCACTCTCTTTCACTTTCTATCCAACGGGTGTGTGTCCGCGGCAGTTAGAAATGGTTATTCGTAAGGGTTGTAATTGTGTGCGTGAAAGCTCTCCGCGAGGCCCGCTGGGTTGTACGACCGACCTTGTTCACGGGAAACTCGGTAATATGGGTTGGGTAGGAAGGAAGCGAAAACGAATAGAATGAGAAGGTCGAGGAGAATGAGTAGAGACGGGGGAGAGACTGTAAGTATATCTATCCTTTGTTAATTCGGCTTTAATGCGAACAAGTATATGGGGAGGAGGGGGCGAAGGGACGAGGTAGAGAGTCTGTTGCTCATGGAGGCACAGACAATGGGGTCACTAGGGTGTTTCGTGCCAAGTTTCTATCCTATGTGTGTGCGGGCCTCAATGCTGGTTTCTGCTCTGCTACTGCTGTGTTAAATCACCAGGCCGGACAAGTTTAGACCGACAAACGCGCGTGCTGTGTGGCGCCTCCGAGAGTGAGACAGATTCCGCGGTTGTAATCATATAACTAATATATATATATATTCTCTCTCTCTCTCTCTCTCTCTCTAACTCTCTTCGTCTGGCACGTATTACAACCGCGACGGTATCTCGGCGTTTATAGGCGCGAGCCCGAAAGAGGAAGTGAAACGAAGCACGAGAACCTCTGATGTATAGGGTTTGATGCAATGGTATTTCTATACGCTACACCAAAGCGAATCTATACACACACACACACACACATATATATACGGAGGCAAATCCGTATCGGGGATACTCGACAAGCGATCGAACGATATCATCGGTCCAAGATTTAAATTCTCTCCCTCACTCACGACCGCGCATATAGAGACACACACATCGACCGTGAAAGATAATATCCTCGGGTAAGTGACTGGAACACGTGCGCTGAATGGTATATACGAAATATCCTATATGGGGAATTCAACCTCACCATATCTGTTTACACTTTTCGATAAAATACTCAATCAACAGATTGTTCTCATTGACCGACCAGGGTATTATTAAATTTCGAGTATAGATACATTCTCGATGTATGCGCTGACTCGCGAGATATCGCTGAGGATGGGCACGATTATTTTTTTTTTTCTCTCCAGGTTTTGACAAATTTACGGAAATTTTGAAAAAAATTATGGGAATATTTGTATTTCTTACAGGGGGGAAAAAAAATGTTTTCATACAGCTGAAATAATTGAAATTGAAGGGAAAAGTTTCTTTAACATATGCGCTTCATAAATTTCTGGATATTCGAAGGAAAAGAAAGATCGAAGAATGTTTTCCTCTCATCGGAAATATAGAAGCAGCGACACACATTCAGCCAAGGTCGACAAGTTTGAAATTTCGTGCTTAATATTGTAATTAATTGCCGAAAACGAGCCAGTCGTCAAAAATAATTACAATATTGGTGCAAGGGACACTTTTTCTTTGAGAAACCTTCTATAACTTACTTATCGGAGAACAATGATATAAATATCAAAAAAATCGCAAGGCCCGAAATTAGGTTAAATTTTACGTGGAATGCCCCGTATGCATACTCTACCCACATACAAGTATATCCATACGCGAGGAAATCTTACGTAACGTGCCACTGAACTTATTGTGTACATATATCAGACACGCAGGATACCAGAAGCTTATATACATGTATATATGAACATATGGGTAACCCGAGGAAACAGCTGATGGTTGACTCTTCGTGTTTCGTCGTGATAGTCGACGGGGAATTTTCACGGTTACAAAAAGGCAAAAATCTCTGTGAGGCATCGCCCGGGGGAATGCATGGGATATGTACACATATATATGCGCTTACATGTATATAAATATTGTATATATGTATCGTAAATGTAGGTGGATAAATCTTTACCCCGTGATGCCTCTCTGTATGTATGTATGTATGTATGTATTGTGAAGCCTATATCCCCGACCTTCTCCAGCGAGAACGTATATGGAAAAGAGGGTGGAAAGGGGAGATGCGGTGGTGCATCAATCCCGTACGCGCATCGAATTCAATGGCATCTCTCGTTGCATGCTATACCATGCATTCCTGGGCACGACAAACACACACACACACACACACACACACACACTCATATATGTATGTATATATATATAGACGTGAAGAATAGAGAAGGGGTTGATGTAGAGGAAGAGCAGGAAAAGGAGGGTGGGACCAGCCGGAAGAGGAAGAGGAGGTTGAGGCCCTCCAACCCCGTTTTCCCTTTCGTTCGCCAACACTCGCTCTCCTCTCCCTCCTTTATATATGGCACACGTATTCGCATATATATTCACGTCCCTCTTCTCCTCTCTTCTTGTTCATACCCTTATCCCCTTTGAGCCTCCCACCCTGCCCTTTGCACCCCCCTTTTAAAGCGCGAACATCCCGTGGCGCTGAAACTCACCCGAATCTATAGACCAGAGACTACTGTATCAAAAATTTCGAGAAAGTTGACGTAAAATTGGGCCAAGTTCTTTGCTTCGTTATGTGCTTACGCTGGGGAAAAGAAAATACCGAGGAATAAGCTTGATTTTCACTCTATTGAACCCAAAACTTCGTATCGAATTTTTAGAAGTACAGTCGGACCTAGGGCACTGACTGAGCTCGAGCACAGTAGCCTCGGGCACTGACCGAAGGACCTAACCTTCTTACTATAATCAATGAGAATAAAGCACCAGGACCGTATCATACGTATATTGGGACCCTCCACTCCTTCAAACTATAAATATTTTTGTTCATCGGGGGTTCTATATTGTAGCGGCACTGTGGATTTCGCAGTGCCCGAGTAACAGCCGACGTCAGTGCCCGGAGTTAGTCAGTACTCAAGTAGTCAGTGCCCGAGGTTCGAGGGTACGGTAAAAGTCACCGAGAACCTTGGAAATTAATTTAATTGCTTTTTTGTTTTTCCAATCGGTAATTCCTAGGTATATCATTGTTTCGGAAATAACTTATTTTTACATAATATTAAAAGGAAATTTTGAGATTTACGATTGGGTGCAAAAAAAATTAATTCCCCGCTCGTTTTGTTAAAGCTCTGGTCGACCTCACGTGAAATATCGTATTGGCAATATCGAGCTTTGTTTCCCATTCTTTCTTTTTCACTCAATATCCAAGTCGTTAACGAGATAATTGGAATGTGAAAAAAAAAAAAAAAAACACGACCGCAAAGACCGAACGCACGAGAACGGGAAGTGGAAACAGAAAAACAATCGAAAAAAAAAAAAGATTATTGAGAAGCGGAAATAAAAATAGATGAAGTTTTCGTACAAACGATGAATAAATCTGTCACGTTTTCGTGTGTGGTCGAGTTACATATAAATTGGCAAAAAAGTGCCCTAGCACCGACACTTCTGTATACGTTATAGATTCGTCAGGCGAGATATGCACACGTATACCAAAATGCGGGCACTCGGGAAATACGTATCCTGCACACGCATATTCACCGAATGACGGTCACGGTTAATATTTATTTCTCTAGCCAAAAAAGATTGCAATAACCGATTAACATGGGGTCATATGTCTGGTACGCGCTGTGGAGATAGAGATACAACGGTGCAATGTGGGTGCGCGAGATGAACATAGGTATAAAATATATATATACACGATCGAAACACACGTGTGTGTGTGTGTGTGTGTGTGTGTGTGTGATGGATGATGAACGGTCGCGGAGAAGAGGCGCGATCGTAAAAATATCGTTCAAGCGTGTCATTCGAGCTTTAGGTATAACCTGTTGCTCCATGACTCTTTATGTCGCCCTTCTCGCACACTAACACTCATTTATATACATTTATATGTATAAATATAGTTAGCTCTTCGTCCCTCTTTGGTTTTCTATCTCTATCGCACCATCCTCCTCATCCTCCACCACCACCTTCTTCTATGTGACCCCCCTTCTGCATACCATCGCAGTACACCCAACCGCCCACTCCGGGGAATCCCCTGCCTTTAGCTATGCAACGGTTCCACATGTACCTCTTTACATATACATATGTATGATGGTGCACGTGTTACCCGTTACGGCGACATCTACCGAATACTCAATCCCTCCAAGGGTGAGACAGAGAGAGAGAGAGAGAGAGATAGAGAGAGAGAGAGAGAGAGGGGCCGCAAGTGTGGAAGTTGTGTCGGTAGCGAGCGTGTGTACTATACGTCTTATGCAAAACTTTGCGGTTCAGGCCAGATCAAACGGAGCGGCGCCACTTGTCGGGCAAATTCCGGAGCTTTTATTTTTTTTTTTTCCAATCCCCCCGCCGTCATTGGGAACTGAGAATCAACGCACGGGAGAACGTACAAAATCGACCGCTCTGACCGCTTTCTGGCCGAAAAGTTTACGATCCTAAAGGGTACGACCACTTTCACGGTTCCCAAAAGATTTTTCGTATACGGGCAAAGTCTCTTTAGATTACAAAGATTTATGATCGTTAATTCGACTGTGTTTCTTGGAGATTAAAAAAGAAAGCTTGGCCTGCAGCGACCGGTGATGTTATACGACTCCTCTGATTTTGAGAAATCATTGCGCCAGCACTTTTATCGCACTCTGTCGATGAGCCATCGATATATGCGTTGGCACAATCTACTGTCAATTTAGTTCGACATGTGGCAAAGGGACGGAGACTGATCAACGCAGGATGAACTTTTGCGACGTTATAATGCCTATGTTTTATAAGAGAGCCGACGGAAATAAAAAAAAAAGTTGAATGAAAAAATTTCACAAATATATCCGAGTGCTACTATCGTCGAAACTCCCGGCATGTTACACCGAGAGATGCCCGAGGGAGGCAGACATTTTCTTTAAATAGCATAGAAGAAATCCTCGAAGAGCCGACGATCAACCACCGAGGAAAAAGGGGAAATAAGCGTCTATATCCGATGTAAGTAGCAAGTGAGGGAGATGAGGGAGAGGAGGAAAATGTCGAGACAAAGTTTCCAAAGGGTGCGCATAGAACCGTCGGTGGTTGGACGACCACGATGCCCGTGACCTTGACAATATAGAGATATTATATATACGTATAGTAAATACTATTACGTCGTGCAAGTACCTGTACCCAGTTTGAGGTCGGTGACGTCGTAACCCATATAGAAAGCAAAGCGCGTCCTTACAAGGGTGTATGGGGGGGCAGTAGAAGAAGGAGAAGGAAGGAAGGAAATGGATAGCCAGAAGCGCGGAGAGCGGTACAAGGGCGAGAGAGGAAGGGAAAGCACACCGGCACAACCCCCCGAAGCAAGAGAGACAGAGTGAGAGAGAGAGAGAGAGAGAAAGCCGCGAGCTGCAAGGACCGGCCAAGTTTATGAATGGAGAGAAACTTCTGCCGTATGCCGTATCGGCGTGCATAACCGCGTATAACACGAGGGGTTAGGAAGAAAGGAGAAGAGGCATTTATGTATATAAATGTAGGTGTATACACATAGAGAGAGAGAGAGAGAGAGAGAGAGGGATGTTCGCGGGCGAGCCCGAAAGAGACGGAGCGAGAGATTTTGTATACCACTAGCGATATGATGTTCAAGTTCATACACAAATGCGATCAAATATTCACAATATATATATGTATATATGCGGCTATAACTACAAAATAGAATGTCGGACATGTGTAAGGGTGGGACACGGCAGATATACTTCAAGGGCCGTAAAATAGTGAATGTGATGAAAAAGGATTCGAAAATATATAGATATATGAGCAAGTACATGGCTGTAGGGCAATATAGATGAAGGGAGGATTGAAGGCTAGTTACAGAAAATGATAGCGCTATAAATGCAAAGTGGTGTAATCTCAAGATCGGACAGAAATTAGCATGAACGCACGAAAAACGTTCTCGCGTAATAATATTGCACTAAAATGAGTTCTGCTTGTCGCTGAATCGTTGGTCAAAGTGAGTATTACAAGTATTACAAGTAAGTTTTTGAATCAGCAATATCATTGCCTCGAATTACCTTGCGATTGTAATAAAAGTATACTAAAATGAGTTCTGCTACCGCTGAATTGTTGGTATTGCGAGTATTACAAGTAGGTTTTTGAGTCAGCAATATCATTGCGCTTCGAATCACCTTGCAATTGTAATATAAAAGCACTAAAATGAGTTCTGCTATCGCTGAATCGTTGGTCAAAGTGTATTGCGAGTATTACAAGTAGGTTTTTGAGTCAGCAGTATCATTGCTTCGAATTACCTTGCAATTGTAATAAAAGTACACTAAAATGAGTTCTGCTGTCGCTGAATCGTGGGTCAAAGTGTATTACGTGACATGAAGTTTGTTACGAGGACTTTGTGTACGAGTACAGAGTATAATTTCACATATTGGATGAGGGGGTTGTAAAGCGTAGTGAATATTCAAAGAGTGATGAGGATGGACGATAGTTTGAGAGAGAGAGAGAGAGAGAGAGAGAGAGAGGGAGAGAAAGAGGGAGAAAGAGAGCCGGACCCGCAATGCCCAACGACAATACCGCGCGCAAACGACCAAAACACCGAGTCAACCACACCGGAATCGGGCTGAGAACAACGGAATAAGCAACAGGTACAACGCGAACGTACTGCTGCCGGCACCGTATGTACAGTTGTCACCATAACGTAAGCCAGAAGGGAGCGAGTGGTAAAAAGGGCTATTGAGGCAGAGAGACATCCACGTGTTTCTCCCTAAACATTTTTCTATTACGGGCTCTATTCGTTTTCGTGTTGGATTTCTTTGACACAAGAAAAGTTCTTCGATGCATCGACAATTCATTCGACTGCTGATTTCTATCGTTGAATGTAACGTCCAATGGGATAATATGTGTGAAAATTGCAAAGTTAAACTTCAAGATACCGAATATATCGCTAATTTGGTATTTTTCAACTTAAAAAAAAAATTTATTCATGTTAATCAGGCAAAGTTAAGGTATGCTGATGACTTTTTCTACTTTATGGTTGGCTCGTATATCTTTGCGAGATCTGCGCCACTCACTGAATTCGTTCTGATTATCAATAAACATCAATGGAATTTAATAGCGACTAGTATGTTTCAATCATTGCGCGGTACAAACGTCTGTCAACTCATATTCACTATCACAATAAATCTAGACTGCAGGATTATTATTTTATAGCGAATAATGAAATCAATAAGATCCTCCTGAAATTGCATTGAACTTTGAAGAACTTTTTTTTCGCATAATGAGGTTCGAAGTGATTTTCAAAAAAAGTCTGTACTCGATTAAAAAATTATGTTAATGTTGTTTTTTTTTTTAATTTTTTTATTCTATTTAAGTGGAGCTTGTTTCTGGTTGCGAGTTCTCAAAGTTTCATTTCATATTAGAAAGTTGAAAAATTGGGTGTAACGACCTTTCGATACTTCACAAATGCTACAACGATTTTATAGGGTTCCCCGCATAAAGACCAAATTTAAGCCTCATGTATAGTTCGTCAATATTTCATAATTGAATGTATATATACGAGTAAAATTTCATGGTAGTTGTATAATAAAAGCGGGCGATGCAAGTGTGCATTTATGTACAGAAATACATCTATATAAGCAACACCTCGGCAGCTCGGCAGAGTTCTCTCGAGCCCGCGTTGTACTGTTATGCGTTGGCATGCGTGACGCAACGGGAAAACGAGCTCTCCGCTGCGGTCGAACTTCCCCGTAGGCAATCGTTAGTCGTGAAAGGACGTATAACATAGCAGGGACGCAATTTATTTGCTTTTTTTCTTCAAAATTTCTTCTAATTAGCATAGAACTGTATGTATGCTATCCATCTCGGTATACAGAATTGTATACAGCCCGAAGTAATTAGGAGCAAAAAAAAACCGAAAAAATCTCCTTTGCTATAATTAGCCGATTGCAGGGTAGCTGCGGTTAAAGTCCCAGAGAATAACTCGTTTTTTTTTGCAACATTTACGGGTTTTTGCAAAAATAATAAAACTAGAGTATTATATTCGTTTACCTATTATATTTAGTAGATAATTTATAAGCAATACACAATACTCATAGTTGAAAAGTATCATTCAAAGATTGTCTTCAAGGTTCTCTGCATTTCCGGATGAAAAAAAAAAAAAGAATCGCCGAAAAGTCTTACGGTGGCTCTTGTGTCCATGACTCTTTTCAAGCTTCTTTCGAAGTCTCTTTTCAAGATTATCTATAAGATTCTTGTGAAAATACTTTTTTCTACGCGGGTACTCAGAAAAGTGGAATATTATATTATTATTATTATTATTACTTACAAGCAGAAAATTAATTACAAGAATAACAATAAAATGTATTCTCATTATTGCTGTTGTTGCAATTAATATTCTATTTTTTTTTGGTGCTAGCCACGAATAAATTTTGCGTGATAGTCATTATCATATGCAATAACCCAACTATAAGATTCGTAAAGTGCACCGAACATGCCGACATTCATAACCAATCATTAAATCTTCGAGCTTTTTGGCCGATGCAACAAAAATCTGACATTAAAAAAGAAAAAAAAAAAAACCAAACAATTTCCTGTGAATCAATTTGTCATCTTTCGAACAGCAACGTTTTTCACGATATCGAGTTGACTCTTCGCACTTGGCGAAATAAATTTTGACCCAAAAATTCCTTGTACATTGGATCCCAAATATTGCGTGTCCGGTCGAGGCTCTCAAGCGAGAGTGTGCAAGCGCCTCTTTGCAAAATTGACAAACCCCGTATATAATATATACGCGAGCGCAACTTGGTGGCGATAAGCATGCGAGCATGCGCACGTATATGTATATATGTATAGTTCGCGGGAATACGCGAGCGGAGAGAACTCTCGTCGATCTGACGTAACGCACGCGCTTGCGGATTGCCCACGGTGCAGCGATCAGCACGTAACTCCTTCTTGCACCAGCATATATATAATACGATCATGTGATCGTATATATAAATATATACAAGAATTATAGCAACGAGTTGTGGCTGTCTCGCGTATAACGAGCAAAGAAACGCAAAACGATAAAGAAGGAGAAGAGGCGGAATCGAATCTCGCAACGTCTTGTGTTGCTTTTACACCACCGCGAAGCTGATGGCGGTGTAAAAAGTATCGATACTTCAAAGTATCGAGTAATTCGAGCAGTACAAAGTACGCACCGAGATACAGGTCACAATTAAAAAAACAATTTCGTGGTATATGAAAATTCGAAATGATATATATATGATTGAACGAAGTATACGTCGATATTTCCTGGTGTTCTTCGATACGTAAAAATAAAAAAAAAAAAAGATCGTGGACCATCGACGTCTGTTGCTTCTCGTCGAGCAACGGTATACATATATATATAATATACAATATACATACATGGACAGCAGCTGGACGAAACAGCCGGCTCGCGCGAGACGTACAACGCGCTGTATACGCTCAACCATCATCATCCCCCGTATGCTATACGGCAACTCTCTGTACTATATTGTGCTCGTTCCGCAAGCTTTTTCACTACAAAATGCGCACGCTGAAACCGACTAGGCGCAAAAGTCCGATCGTTCTAGCCATTTTTTTTTTTTTTTTTCAATCTTCCACCCAATTGATTTTGATTTTGGAAAAGGTACAGGGGTATCCCCTGAGTGCAAATTCAAGTTAGCGAAACGCGGGGGAGTCGATCTTCGGCCACCATATTGGAAAACCCGTTTTTATCAAATATCTCGTGAACCATACATCGAACGTCAAAAATAGTCGAGATCTTTTTTACAGATGATAAAATACTCTACAACTTTTAATTGAAACTTTTTCCTGTATAGAGCACGGTTTTTGATTTATAACGCGGCAATCTTTTTCAAACATGGTTATTGCTAAATATATATAGTTAACGGTTGATGTAACAGTTAAAATGGTGATGTTTGGAAAATTTTGCCGCGCTATAAATAAAAAATCATGCACTGTACAGGAAAAATTTTCCAATAAAAGTCGTAGAGAATTTTATTATCCACAATAAAGGTATATATTATTTTTGTCGCACGATGCACAGCTCACGAGATAATATTTGATAAAAAGTGTTTTATCAAATATCTTGCGTTTTATCAAATATCCGCGTTCCACCGCAGCTTGAATTTACACTCAGGGGACACCCTGGAAACTTTTCCAAAATCAAAATAAATTCTGTAGAAGATTCCATTATGAATTTTGGCTAGAATGACTGGACCACAAGGATTTACGGGGTTGCGGAAACCGCGGCAGGCCAGAATTCACGAATCGCAATGAATACGTGGCAAATCATTGTGACGCAATAATAAAAATTATGAAAAATGGAAATAACGAAATTATTGTCGTAAATTTGATGAAATATGATTTGAAGTTTTTTTTTTTTTTTTTCCAAGCGATCCTTTAGCGTTAATTGTAACGATAAATTTTTTAATCGTTTTTTATACGAATTACGAGTTTTCGTTAATTGTTATTTTCTTTTTAACGCCTATACTGCCAATGATTTAATCGACTGCCTTATTGCTCTTTCTCCCAGGAGCCTGCGGTGCTCTCAGAGAGCTCCCGCACACATGTGTTCTCCGGTTTGAGCTCGATCTCCGAGCAGCTCATCGGGCGCACAGCTGTCCCTGACACAAGACCAGAGCAGAACAAACGCAACAGCGAACACGACGAATTCGGGGCCCTGAAACATCCGCTGCGTGACTTACCCGTGGATTTTTTTGGCTTCGAGTATATACGTCGATATACATTTCGGGGAGAACGAGGGAAGTTTGAATAAACTATACACAGGTCGATTCGATTTTGTGACAAAGATGCTAATAATCTCATTGTTTATCGTTCATAGCCGAAAAATCTTTTTTTTTTTTTTTTTCGTTTTTTAAGAGAAATAATTCAAATTTTCCATAAATTTTTGAATGCCCATTGATCAAAATTGAGATTATAATCGAGGAATGGGACTATTGTTATGATTTTATAGAATTTTTTATTTTCTTTTCGAAAAATGACTCTGTAACTTTTCAATTAAGAACTCCGAACTCTCTAGCCACAACGATGAAGGTAAAATAGTGAAAATTCAAATTTGCGCATGGCTTCATCAAGAATTTTTCGAATTCGCGAGACTTCTTCCCTTTCTCCAGGGGAGACATTGCGAGGATTAAAAAAACGATGCATGCGCAAGTTTTGCGATGTACTTTTCGTCGACAAATAAAAAATATTCCGAAATAGTAATTATAAAAAAGCTGATATTCTCGGCGAATAATTTATTCGTAAGTAAGTATGGACAGTTATTTTCCCCCTTTTTTTTTTTTAATTCGCACACGGAAAAAAATTTTCTGTGAATTCTAGTCATGTTTCCATCATGTTGTACAGTTTTGTTAATAGAGAATGCCTCTCGGGAGGAAAACTTCGGAAATTCGTTAGAATTTGAAATAAAAAGCATTAAGCGATAGAATAAATTTTTACAGTGTAAAAGTGTAAATAGAGTTTACCACTGTGACAAAAAAAAAATAATAATTTTCCTGAATATTTAGTTAAAATTTATTTTTAATATGTTTTACTAATGAGTTTTCATTATTATTGGTGTCAAAACTCAATATCCTTGGTGTGTTCAATTTTGTTGATTTTTTTTTTGAATCTATAACTCATCGGGATCTCTTACATGCAATTCACAGTGATTTTTCCTTTCAAACGGGAACGTAAGTGCAAAAAATCCTTAATTATCATTCAAAAAAAAAAAAAACTTTAAACAAAAATACAAAACATTTAAATGAGAAACTACTTTTAATGTGATAATAATTATTAAATAATTAATAACGATCACCTGTCATCAGAGATTTAATAATTATCAGTAAAAAAATAATTACAATTTATACAAACAAGGCGCAGTAATTGGACAACCCGAAGTATTTAGTGCGCAGTAATACCTGCGTTTGCATTGTCTTTTAAAATATTTTTTATTTGACGAAAAAATCATCTGATCACATTGTTTTTTTTTTTTTTTTATAAGTTCAAAATAAGTTAAAAATTGATTTTAAAACAAAATAACTTTGGTAAGTTGAAATGATCTTTTAAAATATGATCGTCAAGCTGGCGCCGCATTTCGAACCGCAGTATATAATAGCCATACTTATAGCCAATAGTTGCGGGTAGCGGAGTATGGTTATATCAGGAGGTTTCTCCAAAGTCTCTCGTAAACGAAGAGGAGCGTTCGCAATGCGCTCTCTTCTCCACTTCGGTGAAACACTTTAGCGCGCCGTTAGCGAAATCGCAGTCGGTAAAGTTTAACTCTCTCGACGATGCAATATATAAATATATATATATATATATACGTATGGGAGAGCGTGTCGAGAGAAATATATAGGTATATTGTTAGCAGTGGAGTACACGCCATTCGAAACACCGCCAATTCTCTTGGGCTAGTACAACAGAGCGAGCGGATACGAAGGGAAGAAGATTTTTCCTTCGACATTCGCACCGCTGATGTATCGCCGATATTGCAGCTTTCTTCTATTCTGAGCTCTCGAACACGTGTCGATTATTATTTATTCTTACGCCTGACTCTGCGACGGACAATCGTGAATGATGAAGAGAGCAACAGTGACAAAACAAAACAAAAAGAACCAAATTCATACGAATGAATTGTTGGCTGCAAAGTTATGAATGAAAAACGTGCAAATTTAAATTTTCCCGCTGCTTCCTCGCAATTTTTATTTCTCCAAATGTGATTTTTTTTACTCTATGGGACAGTTTTAAGCAGACCGGGATTAAAATGTCAGCAAAGAAAAGGACATTTCTTAAATTTTCCATGCGCACAGTAAACTGACCGGGAAAATCATTTTTCTTAATCTGAACGTGTCTAACGCAGAGAAGTTTGTTTAAATTTTCTCTCGAATTTTTTTTTCCATAAGAAAAATTCTCTACCGATCGAATTTTTCTCTACATTTTAATAAACGTCTTTGCTGTCTTTTTTTTTTTTTATATTCCGATGACGAAAATTTGCGCGACAGTACCGGCCTGACATTACCCTGATACACAAAGGGGGGTCGTTCGATTTCCCAGCATGTCATCTTTCTCATTCGCTTTTCGATCTCCGCGTATACGAGATGCGTATAGGGCGGGTGGAGGAGAAAAACGAAACACACAGGCCAATGGCCAGGATATGTGCAGATCGCTGTATTATGCATAAGCCTTGACTCATGAATATTCGTATGATATTAAACACGAATTCGACGTAGATGGAACAATGGGGGTCTCAATATCACGGATACCGGAAGAGGGAAATCCCGGAAATAAATGCATCTTACCCGCGACGTTTTTAAAGTCCATGATTTGGGAAAACAACAAATTACTGGCAAAATTTATGCCACATAAAATTAAATTATAAAAAAATTATAAAGTTTATAAACTTTTATATCCTTGCAGGATCGAACAGCTTTTCAGTGATTGAAATTCAAGGGAGAGAGAGAGAGAGAGAGAGAGAGAGAGAGAGAGAGAGAGAGAGAGAGAGAGAGAGAGAGAGAGAGAGAGAATGAAGTAGAATTGCTCAATATTCGAGCGGCGCGGATTCGCAGCCAAAATTTCTGAACGTGAGTTCGCATCTATGGAACGAAAGTTACAAAACGCGTCTCGCAGCTCGCAGGCGGCCTTCATGGCTCTCCCACTCGGGGGAAATTCGGTTACTGCGATACGCACGCACCTTTTCGTGTCGAATATAAATTAAAAAAAAAACGGAGATTTTTCATCATCGAACGAATATTAGGGTGGATAAAGTATGCTATTTTTAGATATGTATTTCAGTGTTATCAGTGAGGCCAAATTGAGGCTTTTTACGGACATATCCAAGGTGTTACGGAGACATTTGATTTTTAAGGAGGTTTTTAACATATATTGGATGTGGCAAGGGGAACGTTATAGCGCGGCGCGGGCCACGCGCGGGGCAGGTTGCGTTGTTTCACCAAATACATTTTCATTTTATTAATTTGCCATTACTCACGCTCAATTCTGTTTACAAGTATACTTCACAATCGGAACGGTGAAAAAATTTCTTTATAAGCAAATTATATCTATGAAGGTCTAATCTGTCGTTTGAGCGGTTCTTCGGGGAAATGTTACCGTTTTTTCATTCCTAAAATAATCTCCGATCATAACTTCGAATACTTCTCCCGTAAGAGCCCATGTATAAGCGGCATATTTAATGTTTTTTTTTCTCCTCAACTACGCGGGTCAAAAAATCTGAAATAATTACGGTGTATTCCTAGTACCAGCACAAACCTCCCCTCAAATTTTAGAATTATTCTTACCGTTTTCCTCTGGGTTAAGAATCTCCTTAAAGAACCCAGGACAGAGGTCCTGATGTAAGAAGAAACAAAACACTGTAAGAGGCTGCGACCTGACCCTGAAGATATTTGCATCTGCAAAAATTAACTTTTGCAATATCCCGTGCAGAAATTTCGGTCGGGATCCAGGTGGATTCTGAGAAGGATCCCTATTTTCTGATAGGGATCCAGCTGGTCATCGGATCAGATCCCATGACTGAATGTAACGTTTGCACATTGGAATCCGACAGGGACCCCTGACTGGATTCCAATTATGGTATCCAGTCAAAACCCGATCAAAATGTGGTTTAATCTGGCATATATATAAAATCCCGAATAAATATTTATCTTTCGCAATTCAGGTTATAGGCAATTGTTTATTATTATCTGAGCCATAGAAAAAATTTAAACAAAAAAAAATGTCAACACCGGGGTTTGAACCTACGACGTCTCACTAGCCTTCGTTTGCGTATTGGACCCGAAATGAATGACAAAAAATATCATATTTTATGAACATTAATGTTTTTGACATTTTTTATTGATTGTTGTTGTTCCGAGGATGATTCCGGTCGTTGAAAATTTATTTGCTAACCCGGAAAATGATTTAAGGACAACCTACCTACCTATCTGCCTACCTAATGAACTAACGCTCTAACCACGACGCTGTCGAATGCTTGTACATTTACTTTATAAATATCTTATATACACTATACATGAGGCTGAAGCTAGCAGCGGTAGCGAGAAGCCAAAATTCAGAAAAGAATACGCATGACGGGAAAAATCTGAAAAAATTAAGGAGTATTGTCTATCGATCTTGGAACACGATCGCGTTTCAACTTTTGAGTGGACTGACTCCTTCGTTGATTTGTTTGTTAATTAACAATGGCTGCTGATAATTAAAATCGCACACATGACGGGAAAAATCTGGAAAAATTCAAGAGTATTGTCTATCGATCCTGAAACACGATGGCGTTTCAACTTTTGAGCCGCCGCCGCCACCGCCACCACCACCGCCACTGCCACCGCCACCGCCACCGCCACCACCACCACCACCGCCACCGCCACCGCCACCACCACCACACGACCACACGACCACGCGAACACACGAACACACGACCACTACCACTACCACCACCACCACCACCACTACTCATTATTATTATTATTATTATTATTATTATGCCAATCGAATAATGTGTCAACAAGCTTTATTCGGAATATGACTGGGCATTTCGCAAATTAAAATTCTTCGATCATCCCATTAAATCATCGGAGGATACTCGTCTTGAGGAGCTCTCAACAAATCCTGATTCAGAACAAACGTGAGATTGGGATTCAATCGGTACACCCTGAAAGAAAGTGGCGCCATAACTTACAAATTTTGCCACATCCACCAATCCGATTACGAGACGGATACCATATACATTCCTATGGGGATACCGGTTTTGGGGAGTCCATGGACAATCCCGATCGGGATATGGTCGGACTTAGGGTATCCCTAAAAAATTTCTGCACACGGGATGTACTTTTTCAAACAACGCCCTATATGATACAACTGCCTCGAGACTTTTTTTGTTTATTTCTATATTAAATCCGAGCCTCATTTTTCCCACTTTGTTGCTATAGCGCAATACCACATCTACATATTGATCTGAGAAATAATTGCCTAAGGAACTTTCTTGTTCCTTTTTGAATCCTCGAATAACTGATTCTTTTAAAACTCTCTTTCGAACGTTATTTCGTGATTTTTTTGCTAAACTCCAAAAACTCGAAGTATTCTATAACGGACATAACGCGAGAGACAGGGAAACGTTTGTTTATGACGGAAATATACGAATTGTACGTTGGATGACCCACATTCTCTCAATTCCAGCCTATAGTTAGTAGGGTGAGTATACCAGTGAATGGACGATTAAGCACATGCTCAGCTTTATTAAAGGTATTCTTTTTGTGCTAGATGTACATTGGATGACCAAAACAATCCTAATCATCATATTATATCTAAAATTATTGACATAGCTTGTGCAAAAATTTTATTTTAACTTAAATATATATATATAAAAAATCTATCAAAAGTGAAAATAGCAATTTCCCCAGTAATTGAACACCCGGTCCCAATCAATGAACGGCCTATGCGCCAGTAAGTGAACAGACCAAGCCCAGTTGGACGCTATGAAATAACAGATATTTATCATTCATTATTCAGGATTTTACGCATGCCTAAAATTATATTGAAGTTTAGTTACGCGAATTTTTGTAAAAAGTATATGTCAAATAGCAGCTTAAGTATCCAAAAGTATGCTCGAAGAATAACTATACTTGAAATATTAATTTACTAACCAACGGTAGTGGACGCGCGGTCGGTGTGTGGGGCTCTGGCGATCTCCCAAGTTGAGCAGCGATGGCCGAGGCCACTGCTTGGATGGGTGACCGCTTAGCCGTTCACTGGCTTGGCGAGCCGACTACCTAGTGAGAGGCAGTTTCACTGAGTTTCCAAGGGTAACGTATCGGAAACTCAGGGGAAAGAAAAAAAAACTAAAAGTCAACCCTTTGCACTCGAGAGGTGACACTTGGTCACCACTTACCAGAGGCTTACTTAATGGCCTCGAGGGCTAAGGGTTAATAATAAAGCTGTCTGTATCGGCATGGGTTTTCCACAGTTTCCCCATGCCCATGGCGAATGCGATACAGTGCAGCTAAAAAGCAGCTGCGGATGCCACGGAAGTTAGGTTAGCTTATCGAAGCGCGGGTAGGGAGTGACTGGAGGGATCAAAATGGGAAGGATAATACGTAAAAGCCCGCAAGGGTATACGTTGGAACACGAAAATGAAAAATATCAAGAATATCCATTTCCTGAATAAATCTTGTACTCCAGATCAAAAACTAATCTATTTTCATAGGTTCAATGTTGCAAAAACATATTTGAACTTAAATAATAGCGTTATTAGATAATTCCATTTAATATCGTTTATTTGATATGGAATCATGAGATCCAATAAATAAACGGAGCCGTTTTCATGCCATTCATTAACTGGAACTCCGCGTGTCGCGGTAAATGAACGTTGCCGTTCAATCTCTGGAAATTCGCGGTTGCGCGAACCAGTAATTGAACACCGTAATTTTGCGGGTATTTTGAGCTTACGTTTCATAAAATATTTGCAGGATGGTTTGGACCTCTTATCGAGCCAAGAAAACAATATACGACTAGTGGCACGGCTACATAACAGTAGGTATATAGATTCAATTGCGAAAAATTTCTGAAATGAAAAAGTGCACTGGCACCTTATTTTTCAACGAAAACTATAATTCTGTTCATGTACCGGTGGCTGTTCATTTACTGGTGCACTCATCTTATATACATGTATATATAAAAGTTATGATACGACGCCATGATTTTTTAGCTATGGGCACACACTTTCTCGAAATACATTCACATATATATTCATATCTGTACGTAATAGACCGAGAACCTGTCGTGGCGACGACATCGTTGTCGCGGCGCTTTCATGGAATCCTGACGACCAGAATTCTCCACTTTGAGCGTTTTATCCGCCGTCGATAAGCGCGCTTTCGCGTTTTCTTCTTTCAGTAAATGCAACCAAATGGCTCTTCTGTCCATTTGATTTTACGCGCGTCTCAAATACACGTTCTGTACAAACTATGCACATATATATACCTGTACATACGTCATCATCGAACGACGACGACGACGACGACGATAAATACGTATGCCCTGTAACGTGGGAATCGAGAGCTTTTCAAATCTAAAAAAGGTTTTGCTCGCCTACGTATAAAGCTCCGATGAGAATCTCCGCCGAGATTTCTTTCGCGAATTTATTGATCCGCGGTAGGTTGCATTATTTTTATCACGAACAAGACCTCACTGCAATTTCGCTTCGATCGATATGACTCTTGTTCACGCGTATATATATGTGCCCATAGTCTCGCTCATAACTATACATCCGTGTTGGAAAGCCCTTTTTGAGGGTTTTTTTTTTCTTTTCTTTTTTCATTACCGTGATATCCGAATGTGGAGAGAGAGAGAAAAAAAAACTACGGATTTCCGTTTTGGAGTAAGCTATATCCTACAGCACTGACTCTGCGGGATTATCTTTTTGAACTTTGATACGGGAAAATTTTACCGTACGTAAGCTCGTGTTACGTTTTTATTTCGTGAAATAGCCGAGAATTAATCGCGAGAGATATCTCGCCAAGAATCGCGCGGCTATAACGGTCAGCAACCGGAGACTTTTTTCTTAAAGAGTCTTATTGCGTTTGCTCCTTCATATAAACATCGTAAGCATATGATGGAAGAATTTATTTTTTTCAAACGTTTGAACCATCGGAAATTACCTTGGGAAATATTTTATGACGTCGACGCGTCACGATAGTGTTGTAACGTTCCAACGGATGGACAACAAAGTTGAGAGCTCGACCGGCAAGTCGCATCGATATACCAAGCGCCTTAGCACACTGCATAACCAACTACAATTTTCAACTCTGCCTCTCTCTCTCTCTCTCTCTCTCTCTCTCTCTCTCTCTCTTTCATTCTTGCATTTAGTGTAGAGAGAATCGCATTACAAAACGGCGGAGTTGCAAAAAGGCTGTCTTAAGGATGTATGAGCACTAGCTTGACGATCATATAAAAATCTGAATTTTTTATATGGTGTAGCAGAAGTTTATAGGATAAAACCTGCAAAATTTCAAAGTGGGTCAACGACTCTTTACGCGAGTAATTAATTCTTGAAATCAAGATATTTATCCCACGCCATATACGAATTCTGGGCTAACGCAACTTTGAAACAGAAATTCGTATCTTTCACGATCAGATACGATCAATATTAAAACTGTTAAATGTTCAGAAAACTATCACGATTACATACGTTCCATAAAAAATGGGGGTTAACGAACCTTTTGACATAAAATTATCGATTTTAAGGAAATTTTTCGCGTGGGTTGGATAATGAGCGGTCCGACTCTCTCTTGTTTTATGCGTGCCCCTCGCTCACCGCGCTCACCCGCGCCCACGTTTTCGCTTATTCCCCGCCACCTTGTGCTCATACATCCTTAACGCTCGCTCGCTCGTACAAGAAGAGAATATATAGAAAATAAGAGAAGTGGAAGGGCGGGGGGGGGGGGGGGGGGGATTTCTTTTTGTTGAACGAGCGGGATTGCGCTGCTGCTGAGTCACTTCGCTTCTGCTGCTGCTGCTGCTGCTGCTGCGTTGTCGGTTCGCCATCATGCCTCCACCACATTCAACCAACCAACCCATCCAACCCAGCACTCCTTTTGAACGAGCTATATAGTGAGGCTGCGTTGCTCGTTTACACAGCATAGTTGCCAACTCTTGGTCGTGGCTCGAGGGCAACGTTGCCAGATCACGCGAATCTGCGTAGTCGAGCCACTCCATCGAGGCTTCACGTCTCTCGTTTTCCCTCATTTTATCGGGGTTACAGTGGTCTCGCTCGCACCGTTACGTTTCCCCGACGTCAAACCCGGGGGCAACTGGGGAAAAACCACGAATCCCCACTCCTTCAGCGGAGAGAGAGAGAGAGAGAGAGAGAGAGAGAGAGAGAGAGAGAGAGAGAGAGGAGAAATGCTGGAGAGCTTGATATAGCGTGGGAGGAGGAGGAGCGAGAGGCAAAGAGAAGCCTGAATGTATAGGTGTAACAAGGTAGTATGTGTATGTTCATATATACAGGGCAATGTATTTATGGGAGAGCTCGAGAGAGAACGCCATGGCTACGTTCAAATTTCATTGCGTCAAGCTCCGCGGCTCTATGATGCGGAGAGAAAGACGGAGAAAAATGGAGCTATACGTATGATGATTGGATTGGGGGGAAGTGAGACGAGAGAGATAGCGTGGAATTCGGGGAAAACGTCGGTAATGGAGTTTCACGAGAGATAAACAGCATTCGAAGACGCAAGAAAGCGTACTCTCTTATGTACAGCTCTCTGCCAGCTCATTCGGCGGCATCACAAGCGCGGGGACTCCTCACCGACGCAGAGCCTTCCGAAGTTTCTTGCGGAGATGCCGCGGGAATAAATGGGCAGAGCTGGGTTACCTACCGAGCGTTCGTGGAATCAAAACTTTGGTCATTTTCATTGTAATCGTCAGCCATCTTGGATTCGACGATCTATCAAACATTTTTTGGCTTTCTTTCGGCTCGGAATAGCGTTTGACCATGGCCAAGGGTCGATGACTTTTGGGTTCACTTTTCATTAACCTACGTCTCCTCCCTATCCATCATTGGGGGGAAAAAAAGGATTTTCAAACTATCGGTCACCCGCGCAAAAGCATACGGTTTTGGAAAACTGGAATTTCAGAGGGGAAAATAAAAACGAAATAGGGACATGCATAACCGAATTGTTAGAGTTGCGTTGATAATCGATGTTCGATTCACGTCGAATTGATTTTTGGAGCGACAGCTCGCGAGTATTCTTACGCAACATTCAATTTCGCAATTCAACATTCTTTCGCAATTCAAACAAAACCATTGAAAATGTAGGTCTGCGTGTTTTTATTTTCTCTTTGTTTACCGACAGTCGGTGTTTCGTATACATGCTCGTTATCGAGAAATTTTCAAGTTTGAATGTCGAAAGTAGTCCGGACGATTTAGTCGACAGAAACCTCAATGGTGCGTTACGAACTTCGTTCATCTTGTATATACTCTTATTTTGGCTCTCATATACATTATTTTGGGTGTTCGCTTTCGGGTAGCTATCGATCGATAGGTAATTGGATGGACACAAAGATGGGTATGCGCAGCGAACTTAGGAAAAGTTTGCCAGAGACTGGAGCGTCGATAATCCCCTGACACTCAATGTTTTTTTTTTTTTTTTTTTTTTTTTTTTTTTTTCGAAAAAGCACGAAAACAAATCAATCCATCAAGGGAATTCACGCGTGATGTTTGCGAGTACGAAAGATTTTTCCCCTGCGCGACCAGAGATTGGCATAACAATGATTCTAGAATGATAATGCCAATGGCCGAACGAAATATAATTGTCACAAATTGTTTTTGATCATCAGGGAGATATTATTATGATAACTTTCGTGTTTTTAAACTTTTATTCATCATTATCAGAACGGATAATCATTCTCAATAATTATTTCAATGTTAAATTGCGTCTTGGGACTGCTCGCGAATTTTGACACCAAATGAAAATTTTATCGTGAGATCCCTCAACGAAATGCCTCAATTTTTCCATTTATTTCAATGAACAGAGAAAGCAGAAAAGGAGAAAGTATTGCGGAAGAAAATACGAAAAAAAAAATCACGGCAGCACATGGAATTTTCATAATAATTATTAGAAACTTGGTTAGCGCTCACAGTCAGTTTCAAGTGGATTTTGAGTGGAGTTTCAGATTTTCAGCCGCTCGCGAATTGCACCCGCCACGCGGCTATACGCGGCTAATAATAATAGTATACTCGTTGAGAATTTGAGCGGATATGATCCGGCGATAATCCGACTATTCCAATTTTACCGAGTATCGACGGTAAAGGGGCGCAGAATTTTTTTTCAGTACGTACGGAGAGAAAGTTTTTCCGAATAAAACGAAAAATAAACTAGAGAGGCACACGAGTTTCAAAAAAAAAAAAAAAAATGTATATTAAAAATGTGTATACTTTCTTGAGCCAATTTTATTAACTCTTTCAATTATGATGGGACAACTTTTTGTATAACTTAATTTCTTAATATTCGTTGACGATTAAGATATTTCATTCGAATTACAATAAATATATATATATAAAAGGATTCAACTTGATTATTATATGAAGTGCAAGCCTCTATTAAACACATTATTATTCTACACAAAGTGATATTTAACGCAAAAAGGTGAAAAAAAAATATATTTTTTCTACACAAATGGATAGATACGTGTAAATATTTTTAGGCCTCACTCATGTGTGCAGAATAACAATGTGTTGAATGTGTGTTATAATGGTAGAATAAATTTTTCATAATTTTTTTATCTTTTTTCTGTAGAACAATAAGCCCGCAATATTTTTATGCGTAAAAAAATATTCCGTTGACCTTTTTGTGTGGAATAACAATGCGTAGAAAAGAGGCCTGCTCGTTCTTGCGTGGTATCATTGATCAACCGATTTTTCCTGCCAACTATAGCAATTTTGCAGAGGCGATGAGAAATATGCCACTTTGCTAAAACCAACTGCAATTTTTGTGTTCACCCCGAAAGACCTTTTATCCACCCTTTTTTGTTCTTCGACATAACGTCGTCTTTCAGGCACTTTCAAATTTAACAAACAAACAAAAAAATCGTTTCTAAGTATTTCGTGCTTATTTTACACTCGTAACATTCCTGATTTCCTCAAAGTTGGCGGAGCTCTCTCGGCGCTGCTGATTATATACATTCGAGGAATGAAAGAAAGGAAGCGAAAAAAAAAAAGTGAAACGTTCGGAACTCTCGGTATCGTCGCCCGCGTGTGTGCCAATATGCGCGCGTGAATGCGGTGAATATTGAGGAGAGCACACGGGGTAGTGATGGTTCGAGGGTGGCAAGGTAGGAGAATTCAAATGCAATTGACCCGACAAAACTGCATTGGGTCATAGAAAGGGAAAATACAACCGCGAAACTTGGGGCTCGCCGCGAAAATATGATTTTTATGGGCTCCCCCCATCGCCCACGAGGTATACATAATATGTGTCTCGATGGTACTCTGATGTGTATATTATGTACTGTATTCGGCTATATATGCATGTTCATCGATACACGCGCATATTGCTGCGTATAATCGATGTGATATTTCGTCAGCATCCAACGATACCCTTCTCAAGCCGTGCTTGTTGCATGAATTTTTTTTTCTCTCTCCTTTTATCACTGTCAGTCAACTTTGTTCAACGACACAATTGTTCGCAAGCTCTTGCGATTCTTTTTAGTCGAATCATTCCAGCCATTGTTTCTACAATCTTATACAGAATTTATTTTCCTTTTGGAAAAGGTTCGTGGGTGTCCCCTGAGTGTAAATTCACGTTGGCATGACGCGGGGGGGTCGAGCTTCAGCCACCATCTTTGAAAACACGTTTTACTAAATATCTCGTGAAGCGTGCATCTCACGACAAAAATAGTTCAAACCTTTTTTGTAGATAATGAAATTCTCTATAACTTTTACTTGAAACTTTTTCCTTTATAAAGCATATTTTTTTATTTATAGCGCGGCAAACTTTTCCAAACATGGTTATTGCTAAATATACAGTTAACGCGGTTGACGTGTAACAGTAAAAATGGTGATGTTTGGAAAAGTTTGCCGCACTATAAATAAAAAACTATGCGCTATACAGGAAAAATTTTCAGATAAAAGTTGTGGAGAAATTCATTATCTACAAAAAATGTCTCTACTATTTTTGTCGTAAAACGCACGGTTCACGAGATATTTGATAAAACGTGTTTTTCAAGATGGCGGCTGAAGTCCCCCCCCCCCCCCCCCCCCCCCCCCGCTAACTTGAATTTACACTCAGGGGACACCCCTGAACTTTTTCCAAACGCAAAATCGATTCTGCAGAAGATTGCATTATTAACCTACTTTTTTGGCTAGAATGACTGAACTATTTGCAATTTCTTGATTATAGAGTCGAGCAACGCAAGACTGCGATGATTTTTTGTCTCTAAGCTGCGAGAAATCTATGAACTTCACATTAATTTATAAAAATAGAGTTTATTTGTATTTAAAAAAAAAAATTTTTTAATAGCAAGAGTCAAAGTCATAGTCGTTTCGGGGTTGAATGTCCAGAATGAAATTT
This sequence comes from Rhorus exstirpatorius, assembly GCA_963564615.1. NCBI lineage: Eukaryota > Metazoa > Arthropoda > Insecta > Hymenoptera > Ichneumonidae > Rhorus > Rhorus exstirpatorius. The sequence continues at coordinate 170,302 of CAUXCA010000048.1, forward strand.
CCAAATACCCCAATTGCATACGTACAATGCAGCACGCATATACATCATATTTTTTATACCCTGAATGACTGACTAGGCTATCGAAAAATTTTCTAATCGAGAATTAAATAGGGTGTTTGTGAGCATTCATGAAAAAACTTGGAGAATGGATATTTTCCTTTCACTGTCAAGAGAGATGGGCGAGAAAGCTCTCATGCCAAAATTTCTCATGTGTATCGTCTATCGTATAGTATAGTTAACTGTATTATTGTATTGTAGAAATTTTAATACTATAACGAGTGCCGGCCTCGCCATATATAGTATAAATATCTCTGTGTGCAGAAACAAATATTGTTTTTGTACTTTAACTTCGATTTTTATCGAATAGTCATGTTCGGTGTTGTAATGTATTCGAGGGAGAGAGAGAGAGAGAGAGGGAGAACATTGGTACTGCTCTCGAAATTGCATCGTTTCACGTCACATGGGGCAAGAGAGTTGTTCTCTCTCTCTCTCTCTCTCTCTCTCTCTCTAGCGTCAGAGTGAAAACTACTTATGGGGGTGGCCCACGAACCGTGTGCTACTAGAATGGGAAACGGGTTAGCCGAACGACCGGTCACCGGAGTTATGAGGGTACAATTGTGCCACCGCGATGGTATTACCCCTCGGACCTTCTCTCGGCCGTCTACCGCGACTGCGAAAACAATACTCGCGTAAAATCCATGATTCAAAACCTAAAGGAAAGTTCTGCAATGGGATATTTTACAGCTTTTCCCGATTACCGTCGAATTCAATACCAACGATCGTTTAGAGATTTTTTTTTTCACGTTTAAGAATATTACCGCTGGAATCTTAAAATTTGGGGGAACTCAGACGAACGAGAGAAATACAAATTTTTTTTTTTTTAAACTCCATAAAATCTGAAATTCTTGATAATTTTTTACCAAAATTGGAGTAAACGAGGTGGACCCGAGTCTGTACTTGTGTGCCAAATCGGAGCTCGATTGCCCGAGCCAATTTTGACATGTCATCGTTTGAAAATTTTTACCAATTTTTGCACACATACGTATACCTGGTACTTTTTTTCCCAAACGGAATTTCCCTTCGCAAAACTATCTTTTTTTTCGCTCTCGAACAAAAGCCAATTGCTAACGAGGAAGCAAAAAAAAGTTTGCACAAATATATTCATTACTCCAATACGTATGTTAGAACGTTACGCAAACATTTTCCAACTGTACACAATTGTATCCCGATACTATTTCCCGCACCTATCCCGATGTGGTCGGTAAATTCATCGGGAAAAGTTTTTCGACATGTGCCCGAGTGTATATAGTGCGAGAGTTGCACTTTGCTAATAAGTCATGGGCGATGCGCGATGCACACAGGTTCGTTGCTCTCACTCTGTCTCTGCGAAATGTGTACCCCGGGCTTGTGTGTGTGTGTGTGTGTGTGTGTGTGTCTGTGTGTGGGGTGGTTTACCGTTTGGTAACAGGGTGAATATCGGTGCGCGATGTTTCGCAACATTCGAGCGAATCCGTAGGAGGGAATATCTCTTCTATCGGTCCCGTAGGTTTCTACAATGATACATATGTATCACCGCAGAACCACCATGGATTCCACAGTATTTTGAAATGTTCGCCTGGGTTCTCAGTTCTATGGGTCCCAGTATCATGGCCAATACGTGTATCAGGGTTTATATCTCTCTCGTGTACCAATAGCTATATCGTGTATCGTCGAACAGAGTTATCCCATATGTTGCGAGGTACGCAATTACGCAGTGAAGTTGCTTCGTATACACGTATAGGGAGGAATTTTTTCACAGATTACTTTCATACAGCGTATGAAACACATGAAGACGTGAGCAAAACGTCGAAACGTACTGATTCACACTCGGGTGAGGGGACACACGTTGATTGATACCTGATAAACATGCCTCTGCATTCGGTCAGTTGTACGAGGTTACATTATATTTGTACATCTAGTTATATTTATGGGAACTTAGACACCGGAACAGTGGTTTAAAATTGGGAATGTGTCTGAATTCGACAGAGAGAGAGAGAGAGAGAGAGAGAGAGAGAGAGAGAGAGAGAGAGAGAGAGAGAGAGAGAGAGAGAGAGAGAGAGAGAGAGAGAGAGTGAAAGGACGTTCAGCCTTGCCTTAAAAGGTTGAAACGAAAATATCTCAAGAAAATTTGGGCTGAAAAGTAAAGGCAATTCTGTAGGAGAACTACAATCAGGACTTGAAAATTTTTTTTTAAGAAAATCATTTGCTATTTGATATCGCGATGTACTATAAAGTCGATCGCCACCGAGATTCACCTAAATCCAGCCCAATATAATGAATTGAAAAAAAAATCCGAAATTTTGGGTACTGAAAGATAAGATATTTCTGTATGGATTTGTCCAAGTATAAGAAGTCGAAAAAAAAATACTTTTTTTTTGTCAAAAATTCTTTCCCCTGCGGTTTCTAATTAGCGTAGGACTGTATATGATATTAATCAGTAAACATAATGATCGACGCATCAACAGCCTGAATCAAGACACTAAAATAAAGTGTCCTCCAAAAAATTTGCAAAATTCTCCGTACAATAAATTTCAAAGGTTGCTTCATCAATATTGAGAATCTTGAAAATTTCCTTACATAATGGGACAAATGAATCGTCATGGCGAATTTTCGACATTAACGCACTATTTGGGTTGCTCGAAATTTTTTCAGGACAATTCTGGAAAACAAAAGAAAAAGTCTAACAAACTGGAGTTCCTTGCGCGATATATCTATGGTCTCATAAAAACCACTTGACATCAGAGTAATAATAAACGCATACGACACAACTCATAGATTGGTCGACGCTACCGTCTACCAAAGATCGCAGGACAACGAGAGCCCATAGAGCACATAGATGGAGAATATTCCGTGACTAGGGTTATGGCATTCATATACATACTCAAACACACATACACATACACATACATATATATATATATATGTACAAGCACGTGAGCATATAATACAAACACGAGGGAACGAACACACGAACAGTTATATGGTCTCGACGATGAGCGCGTTTTAAACTGCACGCGCGGGGCTCTGGCGCATTCGTAAGGGTTGCTGCCCGTCTAGCTCAGACCTCGCTATATCCCATTCTCGATCTCTGACCGGGTTTCATGCGTTCAAGACACACGCGAAGAGGCATAATTCATTTTCTCTCCAAGCGAATCGTGTTTCACGGTTTGATTAAATAATTTTAACAAATATATCATTTCATCAAATAACAATAATTACGAAAATGAAAATGACAATTGTCCCGAAGCATAACACGACCTGCGAGAATTCGCGTTTTTTTTTTCTTCTTCTTTTTTCATACCGCCACCAAGATATAATATTATAATGACGACTCATTATTTCTGTATTATCACTCGTATACTCGAGTGTGGTCGAGCTATGTTGGACATTGAGGGAAGCGGTGAAAATCAGAGAAGCTTGAGCTTCCTGTGCACACACACACACACACTCGTGTGGATCGTGCTCTCTCGGTTAAAACAGGTGAGTTGTTCAAGCTCACTCGGTTACGCCCGACGGCACGAGCACAGAGCGGGTTGACGACTATACGGGAACCTGGAGGGCCGATTATATTTTGCCTCAGTATGCGTAAATACCTATATATATATATATGGGGCATCCCATTTATTATCACTCACAATTGACCTGGACATTTTTTTTTATCGCTCAATTTTTGTTACATCGATGGACTAATGCCAAATGCGTGTAAGCGCGATTTTTCAAAAATGTTTAGCTCGTACTGCCAGACGGACGTATAAGTACGTACCTGGCGGGTACTCGCGGGAAACAAATTTATACAGCCGCAAAAGTGGAATAGCGCTTACGCCCGTATGGCCGTAACGACGCGATCGAATTGAAAAAATGGTTCGGATCTTACTGACAAAGGGACGTATCTCTTATATCTCTAGCCAGTGGTAACTATATACGTATAGGGCATTCCGAGCCAACTCGCCCGGTCTCTCCGACCTTCACAATCGCCGATTTCGTTCTCAATTTTTTTTTGTTTACGTGTCACATTTGTGCCGAAAAGGTTTGAGTTTTTTTTTTTTTTTTTAGATTTTTATCTTAACATATTGCTGGACATCGCTCCACAATGGGTGCATTTGTTAGATCACGAGTCGCTTATTGAAACATGAAATACAGCAGGCACGACATTTTTTATGGTAAATATTGAATGGAGGCAGTCAATGATTGATAGAAAGAATTAGAGTCTGAACCAGGAAGTGCTACGAAAATTCACTTAATTAATAAAAACTGAGTTACGATTTTTTCAAACATAAATACTTATAGTTTAGACCCTCTGGTCGCTCACAAGAATACTTTTATGCATCGAAGAATTTTTTAATTTTGATTCTGGTTGAAAAAATAAAAGATCTGGATCATCCACGATCGGACAGGTCTAAAAAATTCAGGTTTTCGGAGGTAGAAGATCGATAATTTTTTTTAGAATTTTCCAAGGATGTATTTTTTTCGAAGTTTTTAACATTCATTTTTAAAAAATTGGTCACTCAAAAATTTTGAAGAAAATCACAGACGATTTTTTAATCGAGTAATACAAGATGTAAAAAAATTAAGCGGCAAAAAAATGTTAAAGTCAAATGCGTGGGCGATGACGGATGGAATATCACATACAACACGTATATAGATAAGTATTATATATACCGGAACTTTCAGACCTCGCGGTCGACTTCCGGTTTGCCGTGAATTTTTTATTTACGTTTTTTTTTTTGTTCCTTTCGATGCTTTTCCCACAATTCGAGAGAGATGTCTCTATGTGGATGGTTGTATTAGGTGAGCGCGCCCCCTACCACGCAAAGGTCGTAGCTAGGGTAGCGTAATCCTGCCTGTACCCTCTATCATTCTCTCTCTTCCATTTCTCTCTCTCTCTCTCTCTCTCCCTCACACTCTTCATAATTCAAGCTCGCATGTGATTGGTCGACGGACCGCTGACGTCACTGGGGAAACCGAAGAGATAACGAGAGGTCGAGAGAGAAAGAGAGAGAGAGAGAGAGAGAGAGAGAGAGAGAGAGAGAGAGAGGAGAGTATGTATATATTGTCAATGAGGGATGAGAGCACGAGGGGGTTGCGCGGCGGAGGGATGGACGTTTCGGAAAAATTCTCTCTCTCTCTCTCTCTCTCTGCTCTCGCTCGCCAGATGGAACCCAGCGGTCGAGCCGCTTGCTTGGACCACTGCTGACCATGATTTTTATCATGGTTTTTTTTTTTTTTTTAAATTTCGTTCTAAATTTTTTTCGCCACCACTATTTTTATCCCGCTCTGTAGATCCCTCTCGCTAACCTAACTCTAGCCATTGCACGCGAATCGCGCTATATTATATCATCACGAAAACAAAAAATGTTAGTATACCAACGATTAGGTGAATTAAAAAAGCAAAATCCTATATACAATCACATCAGGAAAAAAAAGCGTGGAAATTTTAAGTTTTCACGTCGCTTCCTGATTGCAAAGTTGTCTCTATGAGAAGATGGTTTTTCGTAGTTTCGTAAATGTAAAGATGATTTTCGTAATTTGGCTTCCTCATGGAGAAAGCTTTGTAATGAGAAAGCAAAATGTGCAAGTTTTCAATTGTCACGCTTTTGTTTTCTAAATTCTATTTGTTCTCGGGAAATTTAATATCCTGTCTCCTAGCGTACTTACGTGAATTGTTTTGTATTGGTAATCTCGAATTTGCGAAAGTTTGACCAATCATAGATATTTTTCGAAAATTTCCAAATTTTATTTTTCTTGGCAAATCTAATATGAAATATTTTTGTCCCATAGCGTATTTGTAAAAAAAAAAAAGTTTTTATTCAATAACCTCAAATTTACGAAAGTGAGAGTAATCACGAACATTTTTCGAAAATTTCGAAATTTTTGAAAAATCTTAAATTCTTAAGCGATTCTTGGCGAATTCAATACCAAACATGCTCGTCCCCTAGTGTATTTATCTGAAAAATTTTAGGCGAATTATTCTTAAATTTACCAAAGTTACAGTGCGATCACAGATATTTTTGAAAAAATTCAAAAACGTCTGAAATTGGACGCTCGTTATGAATTTTTTTTTGAAAATTCCAGCAAACAAGAAAGGTTCCATATTTTATTAGTGTGCAAAGTTTCAGAGTAGCTCAAGCTGTTTAAGGATGTATCGGACGTACCTTCCCAACCAAAAGTGACTTTCGTCGACAATATTGCCTATTTTATGATAGGATAAAAATCGGAAAAAATTCAACCACAAAAAAGACGATAAGAAGATTAATTTTGAATAATAATAATGCCGAAAAGTTATCAATAAATTGTTTAAACAAAACATTGTTCAATAAATTTTTAGGGTAAGTTTTTTTTTGACAAGTGAAATTAATTCGTTGATTTTTCTGACTACACGTGAATTTTTTAAAAAATTTCGTATCATTTTGAAATTTCGGTTTTCGAAAATTTTTTATTTTTGAAAAATGAAGGAAAAATCGTGAATTTTGGATATGTTTTTCGTAATAACGTTGTATATTACAATTAAGAAGTTTCCAGGGCATTGAACGAATAGTTTCGTAACCTTTATGAATTCCGAAATTAAGAACAATTAAGAAGTTTCCAGGGCATTGAACGGAAGTTTCGTAACCTTTACGAATTTCCGAAAACCGAAATTTCAAAATGATAAGAAAATTTTTAAAAAATTCATGTGTAGTCAGAAAAATCAACGAATTCATTTCACGTGTAAAAAAAAAACTTTCCCTAAAAATTTATTAAACAATATTTTGTTTAAACAATTTGTTGATAACTTTTTGGCATTATTATTATTCAAAATTAATCTTCTTATCGTCTTTATTGTGTTTGAATTTTTTCTGATTTTTATCTTATCATAAAGTATGCATAATTGTCGACGAAAGTCACTTTTGGTTGGGAAGGTACGTCCGATACATCCAAGGGATGTTGCGATGTCAATTTTTCAAAGGCTTGTATGCACACGTGCGCATACACACATACATTTTTCTAAATGCGCTTTCTCAATGTTTTGGTACATTCTGAACACATTGGCATCATAAATTCGAAATTTTTTTTTTAACGAAAAAAAAAGCTTCTTTGAGGAAGCAATATATATTTATTTGAATTCCATGAAGTTTATTTGAGTGAAACGAAAGTAATTCTAATCGAACGTAATTCATTTGCATTGATGAAAATTTATCGAGTCCTCGATCGAGCAGTTGGCAAAATTGCATAATTCGTATAACCGTCGTTAAGATTAAAGATTTTTTTTTTTACTCGTCAATTTATTTTTATTTTTTTTGTTAATCTTTGTTAATTCACCGCATATCTTAAGATTCGAGGAGGATGAACTTCGATGGATGTTGCATAAAATGCATTTAACAGAAGGAATCCAGACACGGGAGAAGTAGTTCTTCACCGGTAGTGGTCAACCATGCGGTCGCGACTGGTATATATATATATATATATACATAACGTATGTACAACTGCACTCGACTTTCCGGCTACAATTGCACGCATCAACCTCCCTCTCGCTACCGACTACCACCCACAGCATATTTCCCCGCGCATACATAGCCTCAAATATTGTCATGCGAATTCGAACATTATTAGAGCGCTATGGAACCGCAAGAATAATTATTCCGTCGACCACCAGCTCGATTATATTTCCATCCAATTCGGGATACATTATCGGCTTTATGCGTTACTCCCCCCACCCCCGCGCTTGTCATCAGTCATTTATTCTATCCAATATCATTTTCGGCTTAATATCTATAACTGGAATATTTGAATTCATATTCGTGTATACATTTAAAAAAAAATACTCGAGTATAATAAGAATTTCTTAAAACAATTAGAAATTTTGAAAAAAATTGCTGACGGAGTTGTCACTTTTACTCTGCATGAAAAATGAAAAGTGCACGAATGTGAATTAACTGAGAGAAAAAAAATTCTGAATTTCTGTCATAAAGCAGTCGTGTGGTGTAGAGGCCTAAAAAAAGGTGACTTTTGGTAATTTTTTTTTATAAGGAAAGAAACAACGGACCTTCTTGACAATTTTATTGTACTTTAACACGCATTTGAAGAGTATGAAAACAAAATTTTTATCAAATAATTGTCGCAAAATGGCGGAGTATTTGATTGACCATAGAAGCGCCTCGTCGCTGGAGTCTCGAACTGGCGGTCGTGATAGCAAAAAAACTATTTGACCTATCGACCCAAATCAAAGTTCATTCTCTAGATTATTTAAAAAAAACCATCCTAAATGAACTAAAAAAAATTGATAAAAAAGTCATTTTATACTATTTTTATTGCACGAAGAGAGAAAAAAATTGTAAAAATCGTCACTTTTTTGTTCAAGCTCGAGTATTAATATCATTTCGCAGTTTTTTCTGGGCTTTTTTAGTTCATCGACAATAAAAATATATGTCAATTAATAATAATTGTGGTTTTTGCGTTCCAGACAAGAATTAAGCGCACCATCTTTCCCGTTATAGTTCGAGACACCAGCGGCGAGGCGCTTCTACGGTAAATTTAATACTCCGCCATTTTGCGACAATTAGTTGATAACATTTTTTTTTATACTCTTCAAATGCGTGTTAAGGTACAATAAAATTTTCAAGTAGGTCCGTTGTTTCTTTCCTTATAAAAAAAAATCACCAAAAATCACCTTTTTTTAGGCCTCTACACCAGACGACTGCCATAAGTATAAGCTGCTCTCGGGGAAACAAAACTCGTTGCAATAAAACCATGTCACAGAAATCTTGAGGATCGATGAAAGTAATCCTATTCAAAACTATTCGTATGACTCGAAAAATTTTTATCGAAAGAATCAAGAAACAAAGATCGATGTTATATAATATACAATAACATAACTTCTAATCGTAAATATTGCTTGCGCATCGATGGAATTCAAAATATAATGAAATCTATAATTATTTTTTACAAAATCCTATCGAAAATTGGTGCAAACGAGGGGGATGAGAATGATGCTCGAAACGTGTACAAACCTTTGGAGGGATCGCTCAAGTGGTTGTCAAGATTTGAACATTTGAATGAAAACACATGCAAGAACATTTTTGTTGATGTGCTTCCATTCAGTGAAACATGGCGAACATTGTTTTATCTTTAAGGAGGTTCTTAACATATGTTGGGTGCGGCAAGGGGAACGTTATAGCGCGGCGCGGGCGACGTGCGCGGGGCAGGTTGCGTTCGGCATTTTTTTCATCAAATACGTTTTCATTTTTTTAATTTGCCATTACTCACGCTCAATTCTCATATTTACAAGTATATTTCACAATCGACACGGTGAAAAACTTTCTTTATGGGCAAATTATATCTATGAAGGTCTAATCTGTCGTTTGAGCGGTTCTTCGCGGGGAAATGTTACCGTTTTTTCACTTCTAAAATAATCTCCAATCATAGCTTCGAATACTTCTCCCACAAGAGCCCACGTGTATATAAACGGCATATTTAATGTTTTTTTTTCTCCTCAACTATACGTGGTCAAAAAATCTGAAATAATTACGGTGTATTCCTAGTACCAGCACAAACCTCCCCTCAAATTTTAGAATCATTCTTACCGTTTTTCTCTGGGTTAAGAACCTCCTTAAATAGTCGAAAAAAAAAAACGTTTTCACATTAATTAAGCTTTTTGCATGGGAAAGAAAAAAATTGACAATAATATTCTTTTAAAAATAATTATTTCAGCTAGTGCGGGAGACATTGAATAAATCTCAAAGCATACGTTTTTTGTTTTCGGTTAGTGAGAATGTAGAATAACTGTTCGATTAACGTTCGATGATTTTTTTTTTGCTTGGAATAAGGTCAATCTGTCATTATCTTCGAATGAGAGTTGCAAGCACGAAAGTTACGGAGTGCACCTGAGCTGCGCGTATATGGGGATGATGTCGAAAACCGTACAGATGACATTGCTAATTAGCAGCCCGGGTGATATCCAGGCCGGGGAAAATGCCAACAATGAGGCAAAGTACTTTTAGCCGCGATATATAATACAAGTCGACTTTATATAAGCTCTCTCGCTGCAAGCGGTGAAAATCGCACGTCAAAATAGTTTGGTCGTTATATAGAGGTATGAAGTTTTCGGTGCAAGCATTCTCCGGATTCGAATACGAGCACCCCCGTCACCGCTGGTTTTCTATTCTCGAGGAAATATAGCGGCGCAGGGAGGAGGGAGGGAATTTTTTGCGCGGGAAAATCGATTCGACGCGCATCCACCACGCGAATTGTCGGGCTCTCGTGCTTCTCGCTTTCTCAACCGACAAACCGAGGCCTCCCATTGGTTAATTTGTCCCACGTGACATTACGACAATTCTGTCTATTGGCCTCAATTCAACCATTTTCTTTTGCATTTATTCAAAAGTTTCGCGTTCGACGCCGCAACGACGAGCACGCACAAACGAGTCAACGAGAGACTAAAAGTTCTTCGTTCTCGAGATACATCGTTCCTCATTTTTTTTTTTTATCCGCTCGAGTAACAACGAATGGAGAAAAAATCTTCTTCTCTCGTTTACTCAGAATTAAAATCCGGTGCCATCGAGAAGTTATTCTTTACGTGAAAAAACAGTCAAAAAGTTCGCTAACGACTTTAAAATGAGAATTAAAAAAAAAAAATCGCCCTTAAATTTCATGTACACGAGTGAAATGATGACTTTGCGTCTGATTTGGTTTTCATCAAAATAACGAAAGTATTGAAATTTGCTTCAATTTTTTTCGAACTTCGATTTATGAATTCTTCCCGACTTGCGCATATTTTAAGCTATCGAGTCAATATTTTCGAGGATCGAAAGAGAAGTCGAGAATTTCGTGAATTTTCCAATTTTTCAAAAACAATGGCTGTTCAACTTTCAGCTCCAGCAAGTATCACTATAACGAGCTGAAACTTTTGGCGTTGATATGAATTAACAATCAGGATTATGGAAATTGGAAATTTGCTCGAAATTGCTTCGTGGTAAACTTCGCGGAGTTTCTAGAGTGAAGGAAAGACGCGTTCTCACAGAGGACAAATTCTACGAGAGCTAGCAGCGATATTTAACAATTTTCAAGATTCGTATTTTTTTTTTTTTTTTTGCTTTCACACTTTGCCGCAACGTTCCTCAATAAATGTCAAATGAAGGGAAAAAAATTTCTAAATTACGCTGAGATGAACATTACACCGGGAGATTCGGGCTTTCGAGCGATCGCGAACGCACGAAAAAAAAAAAAGGAAGTAGGGCAATTTCTGGAGAGGTATGTGTATGTATAACGATTTACCGTTACTCAGGCTCAGGCGGGAATTACTAGGAGCCGTATGGCGCGCGTGTAGTGCGCGCTCTATACAGCCGGAGATACCTGCCGCACACGATGGTCCAGGATGTGTTTGGCTCTCTTTCGTTTACTCTATACTTCTGCTGCTGGTTTGTTGTTTGTGTATACACGCGTAGAGCCTCGTGTATGTATAGTATATGTAACACTAGTATAACTTTCTATATTCGACTCCATATACCACGTTACACGCGGTTTATCAGGGAACTATCCGCATGAGATACATCAAAAACCCAAAACAGCGCGTTTTACGTAATTTGGATTTGTGCCCGGTACAAACACTTTTTTGTATTACATGACGGAATTCAGATGAAGCTTAATTATTTCACTCACGGAGAAGTTTGCTCTTTAAAAAAAAAAAATAAAAGAAAAAAAATACAAATTCTGTCATTGGGAATCCCCGTTCGTCAATTCTTCTATATGTTCTATAAAATTTTCTCTTGTAACTTGGGGTCAGGATGCTGCTGCGTCGCTGGAAAGGAATACCGCGAAATATTTAAGATCGCGATACGCTTCGATGAAGAAGAAGAAGAAGAAGAAGAAGAAGAAGAAGAAGAAGAAGAAGAGTGAAGTCAGCCTAGTGGAGCTCCAGCTCGTGAAGTAAGGAGAAAAGGCAGTTAAAAGGACACACACACACACACGGACATATACGCATGCATAAAAGCTGCTAGCAATCAAAGGGACGTAACTCAAATAACTTGCAGGTTAACATTCTCTGAGTCAAGTCCTTTCGTTCGTTAACGGTCGAGAGATATTTTATATATAAATATACTCGATGTACTGTGTAAGTATTTAGAAGCGTTATATAGCGCGCTTCTCTTCGCTGGCAATGTTATACCGAGCAACGCGCGAGAATAAAGGTGAGAGCGCAGCGAGACAGAGAGAGACAGAGAGAGAGAGAGAGAGAGAAGAAAAAAAATTACGAGAGTTGTACCTGTGGCACAGGTACAGGCACGGCTTCCTGCTGGGAGCTGATCCGTGACGCCCACACCGGCCACCTTCGCTTCGCAAAGCCTATATATATATATATATATATCGTGTTGTTCGTTTTGCGCTCCTTATATTCTAGTATAGTTTACGTTATTGGAAGTATGGCTCCAGCGAGACGGGCGAATAACCGGCTAAATTTGTCCGATTTTTTTCATTTTTGATGATTCCACATGTCCCTTACGAATGCGTGAAAAATTTCATACATGGAGCAACATAGATAGAGAGAAAGAGAGAGAGGAAACGGCGAAAATGTGGACTAGACATGAACCACTTTCGTCTACTTTCGTCAGACAATATGGTTGGGAAGAAAGAAATCTGAGTGAAAGGACCGTTTATCGATGTGCAACACCATTGAGACGAGGTAGACAGAGAACTGAAATATCTAATCTAATATATGATAAATTTGAACCGATATGGAAGATGCGAGGAGTGTACGAGGAGGAGGGTTGATCAATTAATAGCGCTGGAGATTTTTCCTGTCCATTACTATAACATACCTGCAGCTCCTTTTCACTGAATTCAGTGAACTCATGATGAATGAAAATCTGAAAAAAATGCATAGCCTTTTTTCGAGCAAACATTGATCGCAGCTCGATTGATTTCCGACGAGAATCAATTAGGATCTTGAATTGAAGAAGGTCATCGACCGCACAGCGGTTTCTTACATCCATCCAATTTTATGCTCCTAACTTTATTACATACCAACGATATTTCTGTTTATTCGTCAATGCACAAGCATTGGCAAATCCGGATTTGCTCCGAACGAAACCTCTCTGAATAAAATCGACCATTCATTCATTATTTACTTCTGGTGAGATGGAATTCTCGAAAAAATTGTTAGAGTAGACCTCCCCGCGTAGTCCAAGACTAAATTAACATTTACGAGTTCTCTCTCTCGATCTATCCTCGAAGCAAAATCTTCCACGCGGAAAACTAAGTGAAGCTGAAAAATGATTCGAAAAAAAAAACTGCAAAACTCGGGGGAAATGGTACCTTAATTGCAGAACTACACTGTTAAAAATGTTTGTGAATTTACTACACGTTTGCTACACAAAAGACTCGTAAAATTACAAATGCAGTGCAGTAATACATAATTACTATACTTATTTCGTGAATTTGCGAAAAAATGTATGATTTTACTCTACTTTAACAGAAAAATACGTGACTGCATCCGAAATTTGCAAAACTTGTGAGGCAAATATATTGTGATCGTAAATTTGCTATACATTGCTTGAAATTTACTGGAATATTCGGTGAATTTACTAATCGAATGCGGTTGTAAATTTCAAAAATAATTTTTAAAATTACAAATCCAGTGCAGTAATACATAATTACTATACTTGTTTCGTGAATTTGCAAAAAAATGTATGATTTTACTCTACTTTAACAGAAAAATACGTGACCGCATCCGAAATTTGCTAAACTTGTGAGGCAAATATATTGTGATCGTAAATTTGCTATACATTGCTTGAAATTTACTGGAATATTCGGTGAATTTACTGATCGAATGCGGTTGTAAATTTCAAAAATAATTTTTAAAATTACAAATCCAGTGCAGTAATACATAATTACTATACTTGTTTCGTGAATTTGCAAAAAAATGTATGATTTTACTCTACTTTAACAGAAAAATACGTGACTGCATCCGAAATTTGCTAAACTTGTGAGGCAAATATATTGTGATCGTAAATTTGCTATACATTGCTTGAAATTTACTGGAATATTCGGTGAATTTACTAATCGAATGCGGTTGTAAATTTCAAAAATAATTTTTAAAATTACAAATCCAGTGCAGTAATACATAATTACTATACTTGTTTCGTGAATTTGCAAAAAAATGTATGATTTTACTCTACTTTAACAGAAAAATACGTGACCGCATCCGAAATTTGCTAAACTTGTGAGGCAAATATATTGTAATCGTAAATTTGCTATACATTGCTTGAAATTTACTGGAATATTCGGTGAATTTACCAATCGAATGCGGTTGTAAATTTCAAAAATAATTTTTGAAATTACAAATAATTTACCAATTCATGTGTAGTAAATTTAATACACGAATGTTTAGTAAAAATTCTATACCAGTATGCTAGATTTTAAGATATGGTTTTCGATTTAACGACTCATGTGTAGTAAATTCAATGTACGCATGTTCATTAAAATTACTCACATTTTTATCAAAATTCAAGTACTTGTGCTTATTAAATTTGCTAATCCTGACTTTGATAACAGAATCCAAGTTTATTGAAATTAATGCGGCATTGTATATTAAAATTAGTATGAAAGTACATGGAATTTGCAAAATCAGTTTTGAAAATTACTGCAAAGATGTATAGTAAATTTTACTACACCGTGTATGTAATTAACTTCCTACACTTTGTAGTAAATTTACAATCGAAATTTTTAACAGTGTATGCATCATATGCTTATATGGAAACATTCGAACGTATATGTATGTGTCGAAGTGCTCAAAAAAGCGTAAGTGGAATAAGAAGCGGTCGTCGCACTTTTGAGTGACGAAACTGGCACGAAAAGGAGAGAGCCAAAGGAGAGCCTCCGCCATCCGGATAGAAGAGGAGTGCCCGCGAGCGACCTCTCTCTTCTTCGGTGTGCCCTTTTTTTTATGGTTGAATGAGAATGCGAGAGTATACTATGCTATCAGCTGGGGATACCCCCAGGGGCGTGGGAAGATTTCTCGGTGTGCGTTGCAAAAGAGTTAGAGAGTCGGGGAGATAGTGACGGGGAGGTAAGCGAGAAGGGGAAGGTGAAGAACGATCGACCTTGAAATGAAATCCACGCGATCTCTGCCGGAATGCTATACGCGCGAACTGCTGTATACCGGGCATATACGTTTGTATGCTCTGCAATCGCTTGGTATTTAGCGATCATGTATCCTGTAGCGTTATTCTTTGAATCATTCTTTTGTAATCAATTCCAGCTGAGATTATTTTCATTTAACTGACGATGCTATACAAGTTGAAATTGCTTGGAGGCGACGCACTCTTTTTTAAATATCTACTTTTGCCACTATGTCACTTGACTCAACTGAATCGCGGCATAGCCATCTCGAGGGACCGTTGGTATATAGCACTTGTCAAAAGGTCACAAATGGCAACTAAATTGAGCATGACTCTATTTTTACAATTACGAGAGGAACAAAAGATAAACTATATATATATATATTTCAATATGCACAGTTTAGTTTTTTAAACTCGGAAATTGTCACAAATGAGCAAAAATATTCTGTATGGAAGTCGTAAAAGAGGCCTCGGATGTGTGAGATAAATTATTGGCAGATCCCTCAATATAGGGAGGCAATGACAATGACACCCGGGCAATATTTCCATAAGCCGTTGAGAAGCGGATAAATATCCGTGAGACTCGATTGAGAATCAGTCGAAGAGATCGAGTCAGGGAGAGGGAGGGGGGTGACTGCAGGAGCTCGGGGGTGTATTGATACTGTGGAGGAATACACCGGAGATATAGATGCGAGGGAGGTTCGTTTGAATCGAAAATTCGAAGCAACAGGAGAGACAGTCAATCGGGCGAAACAATGTAAACAAACGAGTGAATGTAGCGCGCGTGTGCACGAGGAAAGGCGATATCGTGAGAAAGAGAATAGGGGTGGCTGGGTAATCGAGAGAGACACGCAGCCACATCACAGGTGCGGTGGGCTCTTACACACGGGTATACACGAATGAGGGTAGGTTGGAAAGGGCGGATGTCGTCAACACGTGACACAGAAAGGAAAAATGAGTTATCCAGGTACCGGTCTCCCTCACTATATGCGAGGGAGAATTCATATCGAGAGAGAGAGAGACACGCAGAAGGAAACCAGAAAATCCAAGAATAAATCGTCGAATGCGTACCTCTCGAGAGATCAGCAGGCTATTGGAGACCACCCAAGGGAGGTTTCGTATATTACCTATATATGTCATAAACAAACTTTACTCAGTGCTAAAAAGCCTCGAGTAATCCTTGTTACATAAAATAATTTAAGGTTCTCATGGAAAGTGAACTATTATGTTATTATTTCGTTGACAGTTGAAAGAATATTGGGTAAAAGTTTAATTATCTCCACAAGGGAAATTGAAGTCACCCTATTCAGAGTCAGTTTTAGGAGAAGATACATGCAGTATATTAGGGCCACGGGGTCTCTGTCTAATTAGTTGTCAGTGCATCATGAAATTACGCCAGATCTTGATGCGCAATTCCATATTGAAAATTTCTACGAAATTTATGCCCTGTTGGGAGCGGAAAAAACGGCAGTCGAACAGTTTTACACACTGATCCTCCTAGAAACGATTTTCGTTAATATTTCGAATGCCAATAAGGCGGGAATAAATATATTTAAAAGACAGCACATTATAGTATGGGTGTGTTCATCGAAATTCGGAGCTTTTGAATTATGCGAAACATCGAGCATTACTTTATCGTGCTCAGCAAGATTTTTAGCGTGATTAACGTAATAAGACATCGGTATTAATTGGAATTTCTAATTTGCCACGTTTTCATTTTATTTCAAAACTGCGAAGAGAATTCAAAACTTTCAATAACTGAATTCCCTTATCGCGATTCTTCTTAAATTCAATACCGTACAGGGCTGGTCTCTTAAGGCCGTCCTCTAGTTTCTCGGGTCGAAAAAATCGAAAAAAAAAAAAAAAAAATCGAATCGCGAAAAGAGAAGACAGAGCAGCTCTGCGTGACTTCCAAGAAGAAGAGGAAGGCCTATTGTATGGTCCAGGCATAGCAGATTGACGGTGAGATGAAATTTTTAGTATAAATCACATGCGCGAACTTTCAAACGCGTTTTTCTCGAAACACCATTTTTCGAAACGGTAACCACGATATTTCAGAAACTATTGCACCGATCTTGTTCAAATTTATACAGCATCTTTAATATGTTATAAGCCAGCGATTGAACTAGGATTATCATGATTGCTTCGATAGTTTTTTTCGTACGAGCGAAAAACTTAAGAAAAAATGAGTAAAAAATAGAATGTAATTTTCAAAAGTGTATAAAAAAGTCAATTTTTGTAATTTAGAATTCACTCTAGTTCAATCGCTAGTCTTGAATATGAAGATTAAAATGCCGTTTGGTTTTTTGATTTCAGATAAGCAGAACAGCCGCAATCTTGGTCACCGTCAAGCACCTCTTTTACTTGATGTCTTCTTGTCGGCCACTATAACTGCTATTCTATTATATATTTTGACTTCAAAAAATTTGTAAAGCTTATTTAAATGTTAATAAAGATTATGCAAAAATAATGAGATTGATTATTTCGATGCTTTGCCCGTAAAAAAATTATTGAAAAAGCCATAAAAAAAACAGCCGAGAAACTAGAGGACGGCCTTAAGGAAGTTCTCTCGGTACCTATAGAGTCAAAAGAGAAAGTTTCTTTCTCATGACCTACGCAGTATTTGATGTGGCAACGTCGCTTTTGTTGATGCGTGTGTGTTAACCTGCAGCTGCAGTACAGTGACAGTTGGTGACAGTGTACGTTTGAATTTTGAATAGCGAGCCATAACCTTCAATCCTCCAAACGTCGCCACATCTCTCTCACAGCATATGGAAAGCTACAATTTGTGTTTTATATTTGTTTGTTACTCTTTTCATAAGCACCCTTTGTAAATTTTTAAGACAGAAAAATGATCCTCAATATTTTTTTTTTTTCTTTTGTGCAAGTTCCATTAAATCCTGTCCATCAAAAACGCAAATACGAATGATAAAATATACCCAATTCGCGATTTTCCCTAAGAGCCTGTGTTGGTTGACTCAAAACGTAATGACCGATATCTCGATCCAGAGGTACCCTCAACACACAAAAATTGGTATGAGCTATTTGAACATCTTAATCTAACATTCTGCAAAGTTTCATCAATTTCTATCCATTAATTCTGTTTCCGAGAGAACTCCCTTAACATAATTCGTGCTTCAAGTGCTGGCTGGATAGTTTCAAATTTACGAAAAATTTCACAAATTCAAAATTTCATCGAATATTTGAATCCTTACGCAGATCCTCGCGCAATTAAATACAAACTATATATTTCGATGATACTCTCTATTCATAGAAAAATAAATTGCCGAAATCTCAAAATTTACCGAAGTTGGAGCGATCAAAGAAATTTGGAATGTCAGAAACTTTGGAATTATTCGATATCGAATAATTCTCTTTTGGATTTTTTTTTTATATGATGACCCCTCTCATTCTCCGCTGACGCCTATCAACGCTCTCATTAATCCCTACGTGGAAAACACGCACTAAAAGCAGAGCTTGAAGGTGAGAGAGCGGGGGGGGGGGGAGAGAGAAAAAGATATGCATACATGTGGTTGAGTGAAAAACTGCACCTACGAGACGAAATATACGCGCAATGAGATGAGGAGGATACCTAGATAGGAAGAGCCGGGAGATGCAGCCGAGAGTGGAAAATAAAAGCACTCCCACAGCGCCCAATTATCTTAATTTGCATCGGATAATAACTGCCGCAATGAGAGAAAAAAGAAGAGAAAGAAGACGAGCAGAAACAAAAAAAAAAAAAATGAGGAAGTAACAACGCACGGAAGATAAAAAAAAACAGAACTCTCGCAATTGTGGATGAGTTTGTAAACCAGAAGTGCCGGGCTGACGCGGTATACATATTTCGTCGTTCTCGTGGTTATCGATGCGCGAACTATTCTGCAGCCTTGGTAAAGCAACTTTTTATTATAAATCTTCCGCGATTCCGCACTGTCATAAATGCATGACACGAGATAGACGATGCCATTACATATGGGAAGAATGACGCTTTCTGCCAGAGGGAAGGATTTGGTTAAATGAAAGACGAGAAAATATCGTGGATGAAGAGGGTCGCGATTGACGAGCTCGCGCGTATACCTACAAGCGAATGGATTGTATATACCTTTCGCTGATTGCGGAAACAACGTTCATATCTCGAAGAGAAAAAAATCGAAAAAATAAAATTAAACGAGAGTTTCACACGCTTCCTTCGATGATTTGATATTTTTTCGACAAGATATATAAATCAGAAGAACGCTATACAATCGTAATCAACGCAACATTTCTCAAAGAATGTTACCTCGGGATCCTTTGAAAATCAAAAAATAAAAGCATAAGGTGTAAAGTAAATCGGAGATATTATGCATTTAAATCGCACGTTCAATTTATCGGTACTTAATCGATGCACATTCGCTCCGTGCACGCGCACGCAGACGCAAAATCCGATGAGCACGTGTACTGTACATAGTTTACGAGCGTGTGCTACCAGCGCCACCAGTTTTGAGGACAGGCAATTCCTGCTGATCCGTACACTGCGATACACGCTCAGATTCACCAATTTTTTTTAAGTATTCATATCTTAGAAAAATGACGACAATTGTATACGTACTTTCTTTTCGTGATTGTAAATATGTATATTTTAAAAAATAAACATTAATAAACCTGATACTGGATTGGAAAGCTGTCGATTTTAAAGAAATCCACTCTTTTGCAGAGTATAGTTCGGTGTATATCGATCGATTATTTATCATATACGACATGATTAGCTTTTCGCTGAAGCGTTGGCAGTTTCCTTGATTAATGATGATTTTCAATATCTTAGAACGGCTTGTTTCACGTTCCCGTCAAGGTATGTATATATGCCAAGGGATTTCGTTCTCCTCTCTCTCTCTCTCTCTCTCTCTCTTTCTCTCTCGCTCTTTCTTTTTCTCAGTAGATACATGCGCGCAAGCTCCACTTTCCGTGCTACGATGGTGCTGCTACTACAGTGACGGTCGTATGCGAAAACTCAACACTGAACGCTGTGCAGAAACGAAAATGAGGGAGTACGGGAAGTAACGATAGTGTGTGTGTGTGTGTGTGTGTCTGTTAGAGAAAGAGCGAGAGAGAGGGATGCATAAAGGACAGACGCGGCTTATACAGAAACATCCCTCGACGTTTCTCCGAAGCTATATACACCCCTTCTCGTTTCGTGGCTCTCTCTCTCTCTCTCTCTCTCTCTCTCTCTCACTCTCTCAATTCACCATCCCCTAAGTTCCATCCAACCACCCTCTCCCCAATCTCACCCAGCTCATTCTCTCGATCTCCTCCACCCTTCTCGCCGAGTTCTCATTTCTCGGTCGCACTCACCCACCGTCACATCACCCCCTTTCACTCGCTTCTCGCCGTCGCTATATAAGGGGAGAGAATTTCTCTCCCTGTGCGCGCTTCACTCACCGGTCCGCTCCTCCTCTCACCCTTATATATACCATATATACGCCTCGCTTCGATATTACTCGTGGCGTGGAAATTTCACGATATTTCTCCAGAGATTCGAGCGCCAACGTCGAAAATAAACGAGGAAATAAAAAAAAAAAAAATAATATGAGGGGAGAAAGAAGAAGAAGAAGAAGAAGAAGAAAAAAAAATATTAACGAAGAGAAATAAATGGAAAATGAAACAAAAGGCATTAATTATCGGCATACAATCGCTCGCTTGTTAAAATCGAGAGTTTCTCGATCTCTGAATATACACATAGGTATAATGCTAGATCGATGCGTGCACGTTCCCGAGAATAGAGAAGCTCTTTTTCCTTGTTTTTTTTTTAGTTAACAACTATTCACGAAATAAAATTAGGTAAGCCCTTGGGTTATTCGATTTAAATATATATATATATATATATATATATATATATATATATATATATATATACATAATATAGCCTCTCTTCTATAGGTGGGTCGATATGTTTTTTCCTCTCTCACTTTTTTTTACGTCCCTAGAAAGTACGAGGTTTCAGCGCAACGTCTTTGAAGGTCCCTCGCGCGACGCGACGTCGCTGAAAAAGCGCCCTCGCGGCGCCGGACGAGAATAAACGCAACGAAAAAAAACTCCCCTTCAGACTTGTGGGGGCTCGTCGACAGCGCCAGAGCAGAGTCGAGGTCCTCTCACTCGATCTCTCGCTGGTAGAAAACTCGCGTTGCCCCCGCATATCGCCCTCATACCCCCGTCCTTCTTCACGTCGACCCCCGTATAAGAACCTTTACCGACCCTTCGGCTTGTCCCCTCATCCGATCCGTCTACTAATGCCCGTATGTATGCGCCTTTCGCCATACAACGCCGACTACCTTTATCCCTACAACTTTCTTTCCCTCGTTCGAGAATCGACGAACCAACTGCTTTACCGACGCTGACGCATAAACGAATCTATATGTATATATGTATACACACGCGTAACCTGGTAACTTTATCGCTCCAACCGGAAATGGCCGGGCTTCAAAGCGGTTCACTGAATTTCGAGAGTTCGAGGCATTTTTTTTTTTCTCTCTTCCTCGAACGACAACAACCGGCGAACATTTTACGGGGAAAAAAAAAAATAATAATTTCGTAAAATTTAAACCGGTAAAATATCTCAAATTTACTTAACGAGGATCGAGAAAGTTGTGTCGAAATATTTCAAGAGATACCGAATTATCTTTTTTGTTGAGACGTTTTGGTATGTCTAAAAATGTTGAAATTTCAGGATTTAGCATAACGGTATCATATGGCAAATCGTGATCATCAATCGAGGTAACGATAGATGGATTTATCTGCTGCGGTCGGCAATTTTTATTTTTTCAAAAATGCACCGAAACTAAAATGATGATTCTAATTTGCACCAATTCGTGTGTTTGTATGGAGATCCTTGAGTTTTTGTCGCGGACTCGTGTCGATCGTCTCTTATCGCGCTAGACTCATTCGATTGGCTGCCTAGCGCGGTTTTACTCCGCCATGGTCATTTTCCTATACCACCGAGAATTCACGATAATGGACACACTTAACTAAAATATATATTAAACACCCATCTTGTGTTTCGTGATCGTGAGCGAGGTCAACGTCGTTGATGATGCATATAGCTAAAAAATCACGCTTGACCCCATAAACATCCTTGACTTGAACGTGAGCAACAATGTATCAAGAATAGGCACCGAATAGATATAAATATACTGCTGTCAACTACAAGATTTGCACAAGTCCAGATTCTCAATTCTCGTTAAGACGATACATGCTCGAAAATTCAATATTTTTACAAGTCGATCGTTGGATAGAGGTGGCTATACTTTCATTTGCGAGAACTCTCCTCTCACTGTATCAAATATTTCTCCTTCTCTCGAGAATAACCGAGGTTGAGAATCACGCGCGTGTCTGACGTAAGACTGTTGTGTATAAAAAAAAATACCGATATATACATACGTAGTATAGCAGAGGTAAGCCGGCGGACTTTACGTAAGAATATATATATATATATGTATATGTATATATCGCACGAATGCTCTGAGCACTGCGCAATAGGCCAGCGGCGAGAAATCTCCGGAGAGCGTGTTCGAGTCAGCGATCGTTCATAAGGATCGGAAGGTCTCTTTATTTTTCATTCGATTTCCTCGATAGTTTGCGCGTAAAAACTTTCCGCGTGCCCTTTGCATACACATATACACATATCTGCCATCTTCTCGACTCTCTTTTGGCTCTTCCGCTGTTTCTCATGGAGAATCAACGTCACGACTTTACGCAAATTTTACAACTTCCGCGTGAGTCAAGCAGTCGATACGCATCGTTCCCATACGGCGAACGATGCCGCTAAGATGGTCGAGACGAGATCATGAATCCCGTAATTCAAGAGAAAAAAAAAGGACCCGTGAGATTTTGAGTTTGCTGATAGTTTTTATACCTAACTCATGGAAATGCCTTAGGTATATCCTTCAAATACACAAGGATTGGTCAAAAGGGATACGCTTTAGAACCGTCTTGGCGGACATCAATTAGGCAGGGACCCAGCCAAATTGTACAATCAAAAGAACAAGAGGAAGAAGAAGAAGAAGAATCTCTTAAACGTTCCAGGACGTGGCAGACATTTGGTCTCCGTAGCGGGCAAAGGCCCCAAGACCCAGGTCTAAGTCCCGTATTCTCATTTTCGTATTCATCATATATAGTCGCTATAGGCTTCTCCGAATAAACCAAAGGGACAACGTCAGCGCGAGGTCAGAGCCCATATCACTTTTTTCAAATCGGGAGTTACTTAAAAAAAAAAAAAAAACTAAATCGATGTTTGCAGGCTTTAACCGATAATATCGCCAAAATCAGCAAGCTCGACATGGCGCTGATGGCGTTATTTTGGGTCAACGCTTCAGTCGTCGGATACCTAACCAGTCTCTGGGCTCTATAGCTTGGATATTTAGTTTTAAGAATTTCCTAGCGAAAAAAAGCAAGATTATGTACAAGAAAGGGCTCTAGCTATTCCAAGTGTACATAATAATTGAATTTTGGACGTTCATCGGAGTTCCCAGGTCACGCAAGTTATGAAAGCACGATTTTTGACATTGTTGATGTTTCACGTTGTCCAATCAATATATTTGTTTCGAGGATAAAATCATATGGATGAAGTCAGCGTGAGATGAGCCAAGAGAAAATGAAGGTCAAACTATACACAGGCAGACGTTGTTGAAGCGAATGTATAGTATATATACGTATGTATGTGTTGGCGTATAGCGGTGCGAGTGGCCTCGGAGAGGCAACAGGAAGTAGCGAAATATACAGTTACCTCGAAAAAGTGAAGGACGGGCGTGTGTTTCTCAGATGGAACCACCACAAGCATCGACGGGACCGTGAATGTTCCGTGAGGTATAGATCCGTGAGGTATAGATCCGTGAGGTATAGATCCGTGAGGTATAGTAGATGTATATACTTCAGCCACGTTCGGTTCCCTATACACCATGCCATTACATACATACACCATCGGCTGCTGACTGCTAGTAGCCGCGGCATTCAACAAGTTACCGATGTCCTGAAATGTGGGCGCGCATAGGCTATCCCTATCACCATTTCCGAATCACCGAATTAGGTGATAACGTGTAATGAAATTCACCCCCTCCCCCCTTATTAGATTATTAAAGGAATCTACGGTCGATATATCGACACAGCGCGTAATCTTTCTATTTTCTAAAATAATTTACATCCTTTCAAAATAATTTCGTTACTAGCTAGTGCTAGTGCAAATAATTTTTTTAGGTTACAAAAATCAATCAAGTACCAAAATATTTTGATACTGAGAAGCTAGAGAGTTTGACAAATTTCATTGTATCAAAAAATACAACCGTACAGACCTGCATGAGCAGCGGACAACAATTCTATACCAACCCTGAGCAGTGGCTAATTACATCTATCCAATAACATGCCTACTAAAATTACGCTAAAGCGATCATCTCTACCCAATTACAACTCTACTGTACCAAGTAAAAACAATGTGCTATTATGTTACCGATCGATATCAGTCGTAGTGACTGCAGATTTTTATAAACATGATGATCATCACCACTACTTTCGAAACATTAGTCATGAGAGTCAATGCAAAGTTTTTTTCACTTGCCCAAAAAATAATTTTCAGGATACCACCAAATAATTAGATAACAAAATGAACTGGGAAGTTTTACTAAGAATAATTATGATTGTGACGTAAAAATATATATTGGCCATTAAAAGCATGTGAAACATTCATGGATTCCAAATAGATGGCTGCCATCTTCGAGACAATCTATTACCGAAATTTCAAGAGAACTATAAAAAAAAAAAAACAAAAGATTTCGCAAGTTTATTTACTAGCTGCTTTGTATCAAACCAACTTTACGAGAGCCACCCATTAATCCGATCTTCATAAACCATAATCAACGAGTTGAATTGATATCATATAAATAAATTTTATAAAGCAAACTAAAGCTGAAATTCTACTCCATGGATACTTAGTTATCGGTAAGACGAAGATGCATTGATTAATTTAATTTCTCCCATAGGCACACGGTAACGATGCAATAATAATGGCTCGAAAGTCTTTCAATTTTCGAGTCTCGTCTGTCTGTCTCGCGGATTTAAAAAAAAACCCCCCGAACAAAGTCCAAAGTTGATTGCGTGACCCGGATCACCGGGGCGAAATATCACCTCATTCGTTCTCCGCGCTGTGAACGGATCACTCGTTTTTCAAGTATCTCCCTGCCTACCAATGCCTCACATGTGGGACGAACAAGAGCGATTGAAGCTCTAGCAGAGAACAGTCCTTTTGATATACTTAACGAGAGAACGAGTGAATCAGCGAATCACAGAAGAAGAGAGAGAGAGAGAGAGAGAATCGAAAGTCCAATTACCGCTACTACCGCCAATGATTTTGAGTGTCTAAAGAGTGAACGCGCCCAGCGCTAGTTATGAAAGCCAGAAAAACAGAGTGGAACATGAATATAACAAGCCAGTCTAGTATCTGAAAGGGTTTGCTGAATCGAACATGAAACTGCGCCGCAGATTAGTGCGATAAGCCATGGACTTTCTATCAGTCGATCTACCATGTTGCTGGCTTTATTCGACGGTGTAGCTCAAAACAAAAATTGGTTACTGACATGCCCCGAGAATGCGACTGCCCCGAAAATGAACGTCATAGAGTCCCATCAATGATTCGACAGGTGCGAAAGATCTATTTTACCGACATAGAATCAGTATGCGATTGAAAAATCAAATTATTTGGGATTTCACCTCAATCTATCCGATCACGAATAATCACAGAATAAACAGTGTGAAAATACTCGCTAATCGTTCTCATTCGTTGAGGAATCGTTACTCATCGCATGGAAACGATTCCCAAATATTTGGATGTGAATTTAAATTTTTTAACTTGTGCTCTAACTGCGATCACTTATCCAGAGACTATTCTCCCTGTTTTTCTTTCCGTACTTCACCACTTACGTATTCAATATTCTTACTTCACAACAATCATTAAATCGCAATGCAAACACATGGGAATTGGCATCTATAGGTAGATTGAATCATATAACCATTTGCTCTTCCACAGTGTAGTGGCGTCGAATGTTCGGTAAGAGGAAACTGGCACATTGATTTTGTGGCTAAAACCGAACTGTCACATCACCTTGCAAGCAAACTAAAGTGAGAATATATCCACTCGATAAGCTCGTGAGCTGTCTTCGTACTGCGAAATCGTCTTGAGCGTATACAGTAATACCGATTCATGGATTTTCGGATGCGTGATATCGTAGTTTCGCGGTATTATACACAGATCCACAGAATAGATAATGCGACGTACGGAGGCGGGGCACCTGCTCTAAGTTTCCCGAAGCAATATCTCGACCAAGAGGCAAGTGCATAGGATAGTGGAAACAGGATCCTCGAAAGCGAGGAAAGGATTCAACATCCTCTACTTGCCACTTGCGGGCTCGTCTATAACTCTACACGACATCTAGCCAGATCATTTAACCTCTGATCGAGAATGCTCCGCCGCACTTGGAAGTGCAAGGAAAGAAGATCCCATCTACCTATGAGTGCAACTGCCTCGCTAAAAAATACCAGTGTCGATGAACTAAAAAAAACAATTTCATTCTACCAAATGGAAACTCTATTTATATACACATATGCCATTGACAATACAGAGAAGAGTAAAAATGTAAGAAGCACTTGGCATTCAACATTTGATCGTTATACCGATTCACACAAAAATAGGCGCAATCATTATTTTAACCCTAACTCATTGGTACGAAGCATCCCATCAATACCAAGGAATGTCCTGATGCACGCCGGAGAACTACAGCGCTCAGAATGGGTAGAGAACGCACAAAGCGATGAAGTTTGGTTCTGGCGCAAAGACGGCCGAAGTCTCGACGGTCACATCTTTTCGAACGTCCCTGACGCAGGCAGCAGAAGAGGGACAACCGTTCGACTTGAACAGCAAAGTCCTCCAGCGAGTCTCTCTTTATCCAAACGGCGTTGGGCTTCGGAAACGCAGAAGAAGGAGACAACGAGAGAAAGAAGAAAAAGATTAAGATGAAGGGAAAGAAGACAAAGAAGAGGAGGATAAAGAAGAGGTAGATAGAACGAGAAACGAGAAAGAACGAAATCGCGATATACGACTCTCGTTGTTGCTTCTCTTCTCTTCGCTGTGGCGTCCCCACGGCAGTGGAAAAGAGAGGACCGTCATAATTCCTTGAATTGAACGGCGGGTTATTCTCCACCAAGGTTACCGGCGAGGGGCTGTATGGGACGGGCAGGGGGGCTGCGAGGGGAATGACGAGAGGGACGACTGGTAAAGTAGGCGGTGGGTCGCGGGGACGCACGGGGAATCGATAGGACGACAAGGACGGTGCTTCGTATATACGTATAGAACCCGTGCTACTGCTGCATGACGTCGGCGTGAGTCGTCGCACGGTCGCACCCGGTACTGTTCTGTCTCGTTCTCTTTTCTCTTTCTCTCTTTCTCTCTCTCTCTGCCTCGCCCACACGTTTCGTCTCTCTCTCTCTCTCTCTCTCTCTCTCTCTCTCTCTCTCTCTCTCTCTCTCTCTCTCTCTCTCTCTCTCTCTCTCTCTCTCTCTCTCTCTCTCTCTCTCTCTCTCTCTCTCTCTCTCTCTCTCTCTCTCTCTCTCTCTCTCAACCGTTCACCGAACCTTTCTGAGTGCTCGTGTATCAGCAGAGAATCGGTGTGCCCACTATGTGGCGTTGCTAGCTGATGATGTCGGTTCAATGGTAGTGGTGTGCTGTTGATGGTAGTGGTAGCGATAGTTGTATGTAGCAAGAGCGGTAGTACGGTGGGAGGTAGGAAGAGTACCGTGGCGTCCCGCCTGGCAGCACCGATATCTATGGTCGTTGAAGCTTGCGGCGGATAAAGAGAGAACGACAAGTCCAGGGATAGAGAGAGGAAAAGGAGACGAAGCAGAGTTGCGGCGAAGCGGTGTGGACATTGACGGCGTAAAACGGCGGAGATTGCGGCGGAGATACAGGGAACTTGCAGTTGTGCCATGGTCCCAGCATACTTGATACTGCAGTATCGTATATAGCCCAGATGGCGGTGGAGGTGGTGGAAAGTGGTGGGCTCCGATGAGAGTGGCAGCGGGAGATGGGGCGAGGGGGGAGATTTCTCGCTTGCCAAGCAGCATCGCTGGGGGAGGGAGGGGGCGCTTGCGGGGATTGGCGGGCAAGAACGGGTCGACGAGGCGGGGGGAACTGAGGGGAATCGAGAGACGAAGCCCGAGAGCACTAGGAAACGCGCACGAGGGGTCAGAGAGTGGGGTTTACGGGGCTGATGGTAGCAAGAGCAGCGGGTCGAGGGAAAGCGAGGGGAATTTCTGGCTGCTGGTGGACGGACGGATGAACGAGCAAGAGAGAACGATATAGAAAGAGAGAGAGAGAGAGAGAGAGAGAGAGAGAGAGAGCGAGCGATCGGGGCAGGGAGCAAGGAGGATGGCGGCGGAGGAGAGGAGACAAGGGGGTGGACTGAGCGGCAGGGAGAACCGACTTTATGCAGCTGCGGGACGATAACAACGATGGGCTACAGGACTGCCGCTATAGCTGGGGAAATGCCAAATGGGCTACAGGACCGTGCCGGCCTAGCTGTACGTTCGCTCGGCTCGTAGTGGCATGGCGGACGGGACGGGCGGCAAGCAGGCAGGAAAGGCGGGAAGGAGAGAGGGATTTCAAGCGGTCGTCTCTTCTTGTCTGCCTCCGCGTCGCTGCCACCGCTGCTGCTGAGCTGCCTGCCTACCTCTGCTCCTATACTTCTCTCTGTACAGCCGGCCAACCATCCGATGCTCTACCGGTCTTCTCGACTGTTCACTCTTACCGGCGCGCACACGAAGCCCTACGCCCGTTACGTACCTAACCTATGTTCGTTACGTTGAGTCTTCCACACTTCGCCAATGCTGTGGGCTTCCCTCTTAGATGATTCTCGTGACCATCGTCGTCACCGTCATCATCGTGGTACTGGGTATCTTATACCGCCGGACCTCGATGACGATGGTGCCCTGTCCTCGATTTCTCAACGACCATCATTCCTCTTCTTTTTTTCCCAGTCTCCCGCTTTCTACTTCTTTCTTTCGCTCTGTCATTATCCTGACTCTAGTTCATCTTCGTGGACAAACTAAACTTCCTCGAGCGCCTTGGAGATGGCCTTCCGCGTCATAGGAAGTAAGAGACGGCTCGTTCTCCGTAGCGCTCTCATCTAAACGTTGAAGGCCAGATCACTTCGCACGACTGACTTGATGCTATGCAACCGAACGATCGTCCTCTCTGAATTTTCAGTCTCCTGCTCTCTCTCATCTACCTCAACACCCGGGACACTCCATTTTAGTGAGATGCCAAATTCATAATACCAACGTCTCGGCAATGTGCAGCACTTCTCTCGTCATTACAACATTAAATTCTGATTCTTGTCGAAATAATTTTTTTATCAATGAAAGGTCCTGTTTATTACGAACTCTTTTTGTTTCTTCATGAATTCCAGCGATTTGAGTTCTAAAAATCACTGATGACGTATTTTCCGCTAGCTTTCTGGAACATTTTTTTTTTTCTTCTTTTTCTTTCTCCTTACTCGTCCTATCCGATCTTACGATTTCCCCGATGTTGTCGACCACTCGGTCTCTCTCTCTCTCTCTCTCTCTTTCTCTCTATCTCTCTTTTTCTTTCGTAAAACTCCCTGGCTCGTCATCTTGGTGGCATATCACATAATAGGATATCGTGTGAAAATTTGCCACGCGTTCTCGAGATAACCATTTTTTTCACTCCACATCAGCGTGTGAATAGACGCGGTAAAAATTATAAATCCGCTATGTTTCCCCTTCCAAATATATCATAAGTTTAACCTCACCTCCTTATGCTTATCAAACTTGTACTTGAGTTTTCGTATCTCGATGAAAGTACGATGTGCACACATCATCATCGTCATCATCATTGCAAACAGGTTAATTTCATTTCGTTAGGCTTTATCCTTTGGAACTCCGTGGCGTGAAGTGCCGAAAAGGTTTTTACAACGTTATTTCGGAAAAGTCGACCGGTCTATAACCATAACCACGAGGGTTATTCTCCTCGCCATTGACGTTGACGTACACACAACGATAAGCCCGATTGTAGATACAGTGTACTTGATGGACGCATGTATATATATATATTTTTTCGAATCTACAATATAAGTGTGACTACTACGGGGGATCTATGTGGCTCTGCGCGTCAGTGGAATGATACGGGCGTATAGCGGTGCGACGACGGAGTTGCTTAAATTCCTCTCACTCGCTGGTTATAATACTCCTGTATACTCCTATTTCTCTCCGTGGCCTGTTTTCTCGCTCAACGGCGTACAGGGCCTTTATTTGAATTTGCCGCTGATTGCCGTGGGTGGAGGATCTCGGAATCTCCACTTTTTCTAGAGCGACAGTCGCGCCACCACGAGCTTTCAACAGTCGTGAGTGATGCGTTCACGCAGTGACGTCAGAACGAATAGGAGAGAGAGATAGAGAGAGAGAGAGAGAGAGAGAGAGAGAGAGAGAGAGAGAGAGAGAGAGAGATCCAGTCGGCAATACAGCACAACTGCTCTACAATATCACCAACACCGTCGCTCTTCGTTCTTACGCACTTTGTCATATGCATTGTCGCAAATGAGAGAGTCGTACCGCACGCACACGTCAAAAAATGGACGGAGCAATAAAAGAAACGAGAGGGAGAAAATGAAAGAGAGAAAGAGAGAAAGGTTTGACATCACACGGGATACTACGGGTTTTCTTCGGTGCTCTTTTTTACAGAGTCTCGCTACAGTTTGTATGGACTCGTTGTTGCGACGTCGACCCCATCAGCATTGACGAGATACTACTGTAACACCAGATACCCCTCGAAAGGAAAGTACATGCAAGCTGGATCAAACATATATATCTTGGATATCTTC
Organism: Rhorus exstirpatorius; assembly: GCA_963564615.1. Lineage (NCBI taxonomy): Eukaryota > Metazoa > Arthropoda > Insecta > Hymenoptera > Ichneumonidae > Rhorus > Rhorus exstirpatorius. The sequence goes on from CAUXCA010000048.1 coordinate 201,335, forward strand.
AATACATTTCGACAAAAATACGGAATATATGTTTGGATATATTTCTATTAAAGAGTTCAACCGTAAGAAGCGTATAATAAATATTGAACGAGGCACAGAAACGATCTGATTTTTGTCATGGGGTTTCCTACAACTGCACTGTATCATTGAACTATCTTTTCATTGATTTTTTTATCTCCACAGCTTTGCTTGAGTTCCAACGATGGGAACACAAAGTCCCATAAGAACCTACGTTAAGATGAAAATTTTAAATAATTCAGGCCGTTCAGTTGTGTAGTTACGGAATATTGGATAAAAGTGTCAGAATTTTTTGTCCATTTTCGCTCTACCTGTTGAACCTCCTTTAACCCCTTCATTGGTATTGACGCAATAGTTCGCACACACTTTTTTTTTGTTGTTGTTCGATTTTTAACCCACTCGAGAGCACAGGATACTTGTGAAACAATATCTCAAAAACAACGTGCTGCGACCCACATCAAGAGGCCGACAAGCTTCTCGAGGCAAAGCAATCTATTATTTTCAAAAGCTCTCGTTAATTTCATAAATGAATCCAGATTTCACCGTTTAAATCATTTTATTAACACGCCAAAAATGAATTTCATTGTAGACGAAAGAAAAAATAGCATTTTGCGTCGCTAAGAGAGTTTACAGGGATTGGATCATTACAATTTCTTCTCTTACTATATGTGACTGAGATATAAGCAAGCATCGGTGGTTCACTTTTTTTTATTGCATGTTTATCTTCATTCGTTCTTGGTTATTCTTCGGTTCGTTGTGTTAGTGTTTGCACTATCAGTCTCCGCATAATCATCTCCGCAGATGCCGTTGCCGCGCGTCTCCTACACGGTCTTCAGCCATTTATCCGAGAATCCCAACTCTTTGAGACTTTTTACTGTCACCTGGTGCTGTTGCGTTTCCAAAATTTTGCCAAATGACCCGATTATTACCACAGCCAGCTGGATTGGGCATCGGTATACATTCATATCATAAGTTCCATCAAATTGGATTCTCGTGGGACTGTGTCGACGTTATCTTTGCTGATATTCACGTTGGAGTTCTTTGCGTGCCGTGTTTCTTTTATCCGCTTCTGGAGCCTGATATTTTGCAGGTGTGATACCGCGACCTTGAACACATATACTTTGTTCGGGTTTGTCAGTATCACTCATACATCTGGTCTGTTGTGAATGACGCTGATGGGGTCGGTTTGGATTTTCATCCCCGCTCGGACTTTGATATTCCTCTCTCCCCATCGATATTCCACACAGATTGTTGCTCTCCCGTATCGCGCAGTTCAGTTTTGATCTCATCTGGCGCTTTTGTTGCTTCAAGGATGTTCGTGAGCAACCAGAACACGATTAAATCGTGTCTGTGTGTGAACGCCGGGATTACGCACGCTTATGTTACGTGGTATGCTGTTTCGTCTGCTTGGCAGCCGAATCTGCATCTTCTTCTATCCGTCGGGTTCGCGCCAAGGCCATTGATCTGTTCTTCCGCAGCTCCGTGAATACAGGTGACTATTCAGTCTTCCATCTTTATGGAGGTCAGAGCCGAAAAGGTGATAATTTCGGCTTCCTTTTGCACTATTCTCGTATTGTGCATAGAAATCATTATAATTTGATCTCTTACTATATGAATTTAAGATATAAGCATCGGTGGTTCAGTGGTAGAATGCTCGCCTGCCACGCGGGCGGCCCGGGTTCGATTCCCGGCCGATGCAATTATTTTTTTAAAAAGTTGTCCTTTTTTATTTTAGTAAAATCTCAGATTTTATGAAATTTTGAATTTTTCAAAAAAAAGTCTGTACTCGCTCGAATTTTCGTAAATTTTCTGCTATCGGGTCGAAACTTCTCACGTAAATAGGCCATCGGACAAGGATATTTCGTACAGAATTTGACGATAATCCATCGAAGGGTTCAGATTTTATGAAATTTTGAATTTTTATGGGAAATGGTATGTTAGCTCTCACATTCGTGAATTTGCCACTACCGAGACAGCACTTTCAACATAAATAAGCCAGAGGGAATCCTAATGTTCGGTATTGAGTTTTAAAATAACTGGCGAATGAGTTGAGATTTTGAAAAATTTTGAATCATGTGAAATTTTGAATTTTTATGTTCGCTTAGCTTCACTAATAACTTCTATAATTCAAGAGTCATGCCGTACATTTTTTGTTGGATTTTTTAAAATCAAGTTTACATTTTTCAATCCAGTTTTTTTAATTTTTAAAAAAATTTTTATCATACATTTAAAAGATTTTTGTTTTTTTTTTATTAGTTACCATTTTTCAGTTGGGAGCTTATTAAATTTTTTATATCACGACCAAAAAGCTTCCTCTATGAGAAAGCCAAAATTGAAGACCTCGTAGAGATTATGATTGATTGGTTGATGTTTATTAGCTTTCTCAGCTATTTATTATACACATATTTTCTTACCTCTCATACAACTTACTTTATTTTTAACACAACCCATTATTTTAAGGAGGTTCTTAACCCAGAGAAAAACGGTAAGAATGATTCTAAAATTTGAGGGGAAGTTTGTGCTGGTACTAGGAATACACGGTAATTATTTCAGATTTTTTGACCTCGTAGTTGAGGAGAAAAAAAACATTAAATATGCCGCTTATACGGCGGGCTCTTATGGGAGAAGTATTCGAAGCTATGATTGGAGATTATTTTAGGAGTGAAACCATCTCCAAATTTTTCTCAGATTTTTACCAACCCCCTTGACGCCCCCCCCGACCCCTTAAGTGATGATATTTTCGAAAACGGTCAATCGGACATTTTTGAAAATTATGAAAAAAATTACATAAATTCTGTAGTCAAAAAGAAAAATATCCCAACCAAAATCGAAGTGGGAAGGCAAAACGGTAATTTTTTATCAATTTTTTTACCGAATAATTTTTTTTTTCAGTAATTTTGACTTTTTTCGCATTTTTCAGGATTCAATATATTTTCCTAAATGCAACACCATCGGGAGAGTAATGTAAATTTAGGAAAAGATTTTGGAAGGATTTGTACAAATGAATAAATACTATTGCATTTTATGATCTGAGAATTTTATGATTTGAGATACCACGACGTTCAGGTTAGAACTAAGGCGAAACACGCGTTAATAGTACCAATATTATCCATTAGAGCACAGGTGGCAAGTTCTCGCGCGTGCGCGCTCGCGCAAACCGTGAGAATCCCTTAGAACGCCGTTATCAGCTCACGATCCACAGGATCGTTCTCACTCATACCCAATCACAGCGTGCAAGCGTGGCACCGCACTCGCTACACTAATGGGCGCTTGCCAACGTGGCCACTGGCGCTCGCAACAGCGACACTAGCGCCTCCCTCAGACGCGGGAATATTTAAATAATACTACAGCTCTCAACAGAATGTTAATTACTTTCTAGATGGTTGTTGTATTAGGAATGGTGCATAGAACTCTGAAAATTAAAAAAAAATCCAAATAACTGAAAAAAAAAATTAATGGGTTAAAAAATTGATAAAAAATTACCGTATTGCCTGCCCACTTTGATTTTGGTTGGGATATTTTTCTTTTTGGCTACAGAACTTATGCAATTTTTTTCATAATTTTCAAAAATGTCTGATTGACCGTTTTCGAAAATATCATCACTTAAGAGATCGGGGGGCGTCAGGGGGGTTGGTAAAAATCTGAGAAAAATTTAGAGATGTTATTTTAGGCTAACGAAACACCTCCGATCATTAAGACTCAGATTGGAGAGGGTGAGGGTCAGACCCTTGTCGAATTGACCTGGAATGCCCCATATGCTTATAATTATATATACCATACAACTCTATACCAATGCCTCCGATGTGTCTGCAAACCCATCGATGTCTCCTCTAATTTATAAGATAATAACTGCGTGGTTTTCTCTTTTTTATGTAATTTACTCTCAGTTCTCCGTTGAGCTTGAACTCAACGGGGAACTGGGATTTTTTTCTCTGCCGACTCTACGAAAAAAAAAATCTTCTTTTGACTCTACGGACAAAAAATTTTCGCCACATATGTTATAGAAAATTAAAAAAAAAACCCCCCAGTTTTCCATTGAGTACAAGCTCAACGGAGAACTGGGATTTTTTTATTCCTTATTTTGCAAAACTTGTCTGTGTATAGAGTTTTCAGACTCTGCGAAGAACTGGGATTTGTTTAAAATTATTTTCTCAAGGCTGTACACAGAAAAAATTATTTAAAATAATTTGAAGTAAATCCCAGTTCTCTTCAGTGTCTGAAGACTCGACGGACGGACATGTTTTGCAAAATAAGAAAAAAATCTCAGTTCTCTGTTGATCTTGAACTCAACACATAACTGGCATTTTTTCTCTACGGACTCTACGGACAAAAAATATTCTTCTTTCGACTCCACGGACAAAAAAGTTTTGCCAAATATGAAATATTAAAAAATCTCTGTCCGTAGAGTCTAAAAAAGAATCTTTTTTGTCCGTCGAGTCCGTAGAGCTAAAAATCTCAGTTCTCGGCTCAGTACAAGCTCAACGGAGAACTGAGACTTTTTAATTCCTTATTATGCAAAACTTTTTTTTGCATAGAGTCTTTAGACTCTTCGAAGGAGTGGAATTTTTTTTAAATTATTCTCTTTTTTCCAGACTCTTTTTCAGACTCTGCGAAGGACTAGGATTTAAAAAAAAATTATTTTCTCAAGACTATACACAGAAAAAAAATTTCAAAATAATTTTTAAAAAATCCCAGTTCTTCTCAGTATCCAAAGACTCTACGGACAATAAATTTTTTCAAAATAAGAAATAAAAAAATCCCAGTTCCCTGTTGAGTTTGAACTCAACGGAGAACTGAGATTTTTTTCTCTACGGACCTTCGGGAAAAAAAAAAACGATTCTTTTTTAGACTCTACTGACAGAAAAGTTTTGGAAAATAAAAAATAAAAAAATCCCAGTTCTCTGTTGAGCTTAACTAAATTTAAAGCAACCACCATAAAGTAGCAATCGTAAGAAACTGCATATACAATTTTGCAGTTGCTTTTTTGCACAAAGCAACCGTTTTCTGCTCGGTTGCTTGTAGGGTCATTTTACACGAGACAACCGGCGACAACCGGTTACTTTTTCCGCTCGGGTCACCGTCATATCATATTGTAGTGTGGTAAGATTCGTAGTTTAATTGTATTTATCCCGCTTAATTTGAATTGTGGACAAAAATTACGCACCACATGCACGAAAGTGAGTATTTATCGAATGGCAGCTAGCGAGAAGGCAAGCAGACTCTACTGACCACGGCGTATGCGGTATACCTATATTTACGCACGATATAGATATATATTGCGTATGGCCGTGAAACTGTCACTACTCACTTAGGTTATCAGTGGCGAGAGAGTCCTGTACCGGGATTCCGTAACTCTCTAGCGATAATTATCGCCGTCGCTAGCTATCGATAGCCTATGGGATCGTCCTTTCAATTGGCTATCGATAGCTAGTGATAGCAATAATTATCGCTAGAGAGTTATGGAATCCCGGTACTGTACAATACGTCAGCTGTCACAGCAGGGGTGCTCATTTCGCACGGAAATTGACATAGCCGTCGGTAACATAGGGTGACGAGAGATTGGCCAACGAGACTTTGGCCCACCCGGAAAAATTCAACGACTTTAGACCGGAAAAACTAATTTTTTATGAAGAATTTATTAGCATGGTGGCTGTCATTTCAAAAGTAACAACTCGCGACAGTAAAATTCAATATCTTCGGTAGTATATACCGAAATACCTTTTATCATTCATACAAGTAGCTGATCTCAACTTCTTCGGTAGTATAGTGGTAAGTATCCCCGCCTGTCACGCGGGAGACCGGGGTTCGATTCCCCGCCGGAGAGAATTTTTTTTTTCCAAATCTTATGTTGAAATGACGCTCAATGTTTCAAGATATTAGTCCCAAAAAGCGAAACATCCAAGCCAATTCAATTTTTATCCAGAAATATTTTTAGAGTATGGTGGCTGCCATTTTGAGATGGGCTATTGGAGCTTCTAATCCGCTAACTTTAGATTATAAATGTAAGAAACAGTGAAGAGGGAAAGGGTGCAAAGCATGTTACTTATATGTTGACATTTTTTCTTGCGTTCCTACAAAGCTCCCTCTATGAGAAAGCTGACTTTCCTAATTTTGGCTTCCTCATGCATAGAGTAAGCGCTTCATAGGTCCGACAAAAAATGATAGCAAATAAGCAAAATGCTTTGCATCCAGAAAAAAACAAGCCGCATGAATGAGGAAGCAATGTGCAAGTTTCTTATTTGCACGCTTTTTTGTAATTTATAATTAGTGGTGTATCTCATGACCCCTTATGCATAATCCCTTAAGGGATTATCGACAAATTCAATGCCAAAAATCTTTGTCTCTCCGCCAGCTTGTGTGTCAAAGTTTCGAATCGATAACTGGAAATTTATCTCAAAAAGTTTCGAATCGAAAACTGGAAATTTATTTTAAAATCTGATCCCCTTAATCGATTCTTGCGAAATTCAAAATGAAACATTCTGTCCTATAGTATATTTATGTAAGAAATTTTGGCTAAATAACCTGAAATTTACGAACGTTAGAACGATCTGACATTTTGCAAAAATTTCAAAATTGAATAAAATTTAAACCCCTTGAGCGATTATCGCCAAAATCCAAATACCAAGTACCCTTGTACCCTAGCCTATTTGTATTTTAAAAACTTAGCTCGATATCTCAAAATTTACGAAAGTTAGAGAGTTAAAAGAAATTTTTGGAAAATTTCAAAAAACCATAAAGATTGTAATTTTCAAAAAAAATTTAACGAAAATTTCAGTAAAAAAAGGGGGTAAATAGCTTCAGTTATTCGCGTAAAGGCAGCGTTGTAGCTCAAACCATTCTGAAGTTACAGTGGTTTAAATTCTGCAAGGCCAACACACACATACACACATTCGTTTAAACATTTTTTGTAATTGTGTTTTCTAGACGTTTTTATACATTTTAAGCACTCTGGCACGAAAATCACGAAAAAACAAAAAAATTTCATGAAAACAAAGCAAAAAAAAAAATGTTTCAGTACTTTAGATGGAAAGGTTTACCAGCGGACAGAGTTAACTTCACGAGTGTGAAATTAAAAAAAATAAATAAATGTTTTCTTGTAAATAAATAAATAGAGCTGCAATCTAGCCATAGCTATTGTATTTCTTATTTTAATTTTTTTTTTAATAGTGGAAATGAGCCTGATGTTAAATCAATCATTGTTTCTTCTCGCAAAATCACAAACTTTTCAAATCTAAATCATTTCCACATTTTTCAAAGAAAAATTTCAACCCGCTTAAGCTAGATTTTGGCTACTTTATTTATTCACAGGAAAATATTTCATTTCAATCTATAGTATTATGTGCTATGGTTTCGGTGTCGATCACAGTGGCTTGGACTCTTTTTAATATTTCAGTGACGAGTAATACTCTATTTTCGACCCCAACTCTCCAGAGGTACCCCCAGCGCCATCTGTGCGAGCTACGTGACATCAGTCACGCTTTAGCATCACCTTACTCACTGGATAAAAAAGAAAACACGCGGAGGGATCCGCCGGGACCAAATTTGCTACTTCGATTTTTACCATTCACCGTCTGAAATATTGTTTCTTTATACTTTTCGGCCTGAATCATAAATTATATCTCAAGAATGATGAATCCATGCATTTTTTTTATTTTTTTGGATCAAGTTTTCGAACGTTTGAACAAATTATTTTAATCAAGCAGCAAAATTAACTTTAATTCTCATATTCTTCTGAAATACTTGAAACAATTTTACTAGAAAAAAAAAAAAAAAAAATCATAATGCACTTAATGCATTAATCAGACTCGAAAAAAATAATGCAAAAACTCATAACTCTGAGACTACTCGGCGCAGTCCATCGGTGTACGATATTTTTTTTTGTGCAGAATTTGCTAGAGTTATGGAAAAAAAATATTATAATTGAAAAAAAAAAAAAACAAATTATGCTACAGAAACAATTGCGTACAAAATTTTCTGTTAAATTAATTACTCGCTGCTTTCAGAGTCGCATCAACGTTTTTTTATTAATTTTTACAACACACTCAATAACCATAAATTATTCGATTGAAAACTTTCCAATATCAACTTTCGACACGTTCGTTCCCTTGTACTCGCGATTTGTGCTGGAGGGGTAATCGAAATCATTAGCCATCGATGAACGAGCGTCAGGGGATCGTCAATTTTTATTTGGGCATCGAATTGGCACCCATCAAATACGATGCCGTATATGGTCCTTTGATTTTACCTCCTACGCTCATTCGATTGTATCTTCGATATATCCTTAAAAAAAAAACTGTAACTTTTGTGTTCTCTCGTCTCGAAGCGCTCAAAACCGCGACAACGAAAATTATCGCAATTTCGTTACGGTCATTTATCAACGAAAATATTCAGCGAAGGTCTTGCAAAAACGCGTGAAGTTTGCTCTTTTTGGACGGTGTTACGTTCGTATCTATGATTCCCTTTAACCTAGCCAGATTTAACTTTTGAGGCTTTATTGTCACGGGTATTTGCGTTCTCAGATTAGACAATATATTTTTACGATTGGACGATACGGGAGTCGCGTGTGTGTCCCTCTGCGCGTCGCCGATACGACTAGTCTCGGGAGTCAGTGAAACGCTGAGATTCAGACCGGCCGTTCTGTCTCTTGCTCGTTTCTTCTTCTTTTTTTTCAAAGAAGAGGCAACATCCGGAGCGTTGGATGATCTTATCTCTGGAATTTTTCGTCGTTTCGGCTTGTTCAGAGGCAACTCGGCGGTCTCCGAACAGACAGAACATATCCTCTTAAGTTTGTTCGATCTGTTTTTCTCGCACTTGCGTATCAGACTACGAACATGAGCGGACAATTTCGGGCCTACTTCGCGCGATCTCTCAATGAGATTTTCCAGGCGTTTCGACGGCGTTTTTCCCGAGAATATTCGTGTTCTGTGCTTCGTCGTTGCCCACTCGATACCGCATCGTGGACACATCGCGGATGGTCCAAAATTTTGTTTAGGCAACTCTACCCTCCCGCCCAAGTCCCTACAACATTGTCTAGCAAAAAAAAAATATATATATTCATACATATATATATATATACTAGGGTGTTTCACATTTTAAAAATTTTCGATTTTTTTACGGGCAGACGCAAAAAATGCTTGCTCATGGTCTAAAAAGAAGCCTCCAAAGAGTGAGCATTGTAGCACTAGTTTTAGGGTGACCGAAAACGATTTTTCTAAAAAAAGTAAGTGAAAAATCGATATTAGCACCCCTTTGATATTTAGTGTTTCTTTTATGTTTTACAAACAATGAATTATGACCAAAAAAGAACATCTAAAGTGCATTATAGAGAAATGCTGACATGGAATTTCCAAAACCAGTGTCGTAAGGTGTTAGGCGCACGGTTGGTCCAATTCAACCTTTCAAAGTCTTCACCCTGTTCGGGCAGCACTTCCACATCTTTTGAACGTGGAGATCTGAAAAAAAAAATAATTATGTGAAAAGTTAGTCAATTATACGAAATTTTCCAAATTTGAGGCACTATTTTGCAAAGAACTTGGTAAAAAAAAATGAAAATATTCCCTCCTACACGTAATGAGGATTTCGATTCCAAACAAAATGAATTGTACTATCTGTGCTCCCAAAACCTTACGACACAGCACCAAAAATATAGTTTCAAGAAAAACTAATTTGATATTTTTTACCCAACAGTTGAACAGATATTTAAGGTTTTCCAATAAAAAATCTCAACTGTTTGGTAAAAAATATCAAATTAGTTTTTCTTGAAACTATATTTTTGGCACTGTGTCGTAAGGTTTTGGGAGCACCGATAGTACAATTCATTTTGTTTGAAATCAAAATCCTCATTATGTGATGGAGGGAATTTTTTCATTTTTTTTACCAAGTTTTTTGCAAAATAGTGCCTCAAATTTGGAAAATTTCGTATAATTGACTGTAACTTTTCACATAATTACTTTTTTTTTCAGATCCCCATGTTCAAAAGATGTGGACATGCTGCCCGAACAGGGTGAGAGACTTCGAAAGGTTGAATTGTACCAACCTTTGTAGCACCTTACGACACTGGTTTTGGAAATTTCATGTCAGCATTTCTCTATAATGCACTTTAGATGTTCTTTTTTGGTCATAATTCATTGTTTGTAAAACATAAAAGAAACAGTGCATATTAAAGCGGTGCTAATATCGATTTTTCACTTTTTTTTTTTAGAAAAATCGTTTTTGTAGACCCTAAAACTAGTGCTACGGTGCTCACTCTTTTGAAGGCTTCTTTTTACACCAGGAGCAAGCATTTTTTGCATCTGCCCGTAAAAAAATCGAAAATTTTTTAAATGTGAAACACCTTATTATTCACGCATCAGAACCAACGTTGAACGTCTTCCTCTTCAACCGTTCCTGGGCACACTTATTTGGGGTGCATCGCATCTGGCGCGCGCGATGCGTTCGCAACCCTCTACTATCTTTGGCCGCGGTCAAAACCACGTTCTGGCAAATTTAATGAATTTTTCTCATGCTTTTGATACGGTTATCGTGGGATGTTTTTGCACCCCGGTCTGTCCAGGAAAGGTCAATTATATTTTTGTGATATGTCTTACGCATAGTGCATCCGCAGCTTCAATACTTGTGGATTTTCACTGTTCTCGAAGAATTTCGATATGTTCCACAGATGTACTATGGATTCCATCGCAGAACTCGCTCTTATTATTATTATTATCGTTATTTACTATGGGTTACGCGAATTTTCGAAAAAAAAAATCGCTTTGTTACTAAATTAACCTAACTTTTGGACTCGCGCTAAAAGCACGAACACGAAGCACGATGTAGAAATATTGTGAAAATATAGTGAGCTTCCCTACCGGGACGAAAATTGTGAAATTTGAATCGTTTTCGCGGAAGTACGCGAGATGGCGTTGTATGCCGGATAAACGCATCGAGAAAAAAAAAATCGAAAGTTGGGCGAAAAAGTTTCTTTTACGCTGAATAACATTCGGAACATTTGATTTTTCTTGAACGAATATATATATATATATTTTTTTTCGTTGTCTACACGGTATGATAATTTCTGAAGCCATTTTGTTACATTCATACGGAAAATAAAATACAGAACGATAATAGCGAGTGAAAAATATTCGAGATGTGCAATAATGCCTTTACGAGCCATAATAAACGAATAAATATAACTCTCACTAGCTTGAGATTCTTTGATGCTTTGACTATATACTTATGGACTGCTATAGCTATCCGGAAGACTTATTTATATCATATCGAACGACGATCACCTACGAGCATCACACCACACGTGCATGGTGTAAACATCGTAAAATGTAAACATCGTTCGCCCGGCCGGCTCGGCATCACGTGATCTCGGTGAAAAAAAAAATGTAAAAATGCATTATTATTTACCACTCAGGACGGACGTCTGCAGTCTCTGCTCCACCTCGGCATCTTCGTCTTCATCAAAGTACGACAATTTCGGTACGCAATGAAAGGTATAACAGGATATTCGTAGCAGGAAAGTAAAAATATTAACGCCGGTTCTCTCTGATGCTTCGTCGACTGCATACTGTGCATAACATGGCCACTAAAAAAAACAAACTGCCTATGACGGTTGAGCGGTTGACGCCGGCGCCGCGCCATGGCGGATTGATCATCTACCCATCTATCCACTTGCCGACTAGTGGCGCCTACCTCACCGAGCGACAATAATACAGCCGACCGTGCAGGCGAACACGCAATGATATTTGTTGCAATCGAGACGAGTAAAAATTTCAAATATTTAAATACAGAAACATTTTCTTGTGCCACGACCAAAGAGACGATAAAATAAATTTTTAGAAACGTTGAACGCGATTAAGAGGTACTAATAATTAAGAGAATAATTGTAATTGTTAATAAAATTATAATGTGAATAGGAATAATTATGTTTGATTTTAGATATTATTTTAACCGGGCACATTCGAAATTTTTCTCCACTCATTCGACCTTAAAGGACACATTTTACGATACTCGTATCATTTTTATAAGCAAATAATATATAATTTATTAAATTAAAACAAAAATAAATTCAAAGTCAGCCATGCTCCCGCCAAAACAGAAACATTGCTAAGCGCCATCATGCGTGATTCTCGAGAAATTCCCGACTCAAGCTCGCACCCGCCATCTTACGTTATTCTTATAGAATCACAGGCTACAACGCAGCTACCGATAAGTAGTTCAGTCGCAACGTACGGCTATCTCTTTTTTGGCATATACATTATATTCTCAATGAACATTTTTTTTCGAACGTTGGTGACTGTACATTCAACAACGCACGTGTTTCAGCATCTAAAATGACATAATTCCACGAGTATTTCTTGATAGCACAATCTCACGTGCATTCATAATTCGCAACTCAATTATACGTAATCGCGGCAAAGTGCTGAGAAAGAATTGTTAAAAAAAAACGAAGTGGAGATAAGTTATTGATTGCGATTGGCGTGACGTCATCAAGGATCACGCCACAATCCCCACTTTTGCATCGCTGCGATCTCATTGGTCCAGGTGGAAACGGCTGTGAGTACATCGTCAGCCGCTTCTCCGCGCCAGTCCAAAGTCTGATTTTCTCGAATGATAAAACGAGATCGTAATTTATTATAGTCTACAATAATAACGATAATAACAGACTTTTTCATATGTACTTTAATAGGGGAAAATTCCGTTATCCTCCTCCCCAAACGCATATGCAACGTTTTATCACACACGATAGATTTTTTTCTACCTCCATCAATATATTATTCGTTGTTTAATATCGAAAAGTATTTAAAAAATTGGCACGATAAAAGCCGTTAACAGGTTCTACATAGTATAGTATATGATGTACATCATTCGGAGTTTCTCTTTATTCTTGATTCGCAAATTCGTGGATCTAGCTATTCCACCTAGAATAAAGCAAAAAGTAACTGATACACGTGTGTGCTGTATATATACATGAAAAAGTCTCTCATTAACGTAACCCATATTCCTTAACAAATTAATGTCCAGTTTCTCAACTCATCTGCTCATTAGTGCACGTGAGTCAAGAAAAAGAAAAGAGTATCGATCAACCTCCGTCGTAGGTTATATTGTCATGACGGGGTGGTCCTTGAATGACCTTTTTTTCGCGCCACAATCTCGCGCTTTTGGGCTGTGTTTTTGCAAGCGATATATGTGTATAGTTTAGCCTCAAGCCTGTAGGAGATATGGGTTGGGTCGCTTTGCTGTCCTCTCGCGCTCTCTCTCTCTCTCTCTCTCTCTCTCTCTCTTGCTCGTTCTCACGGGATCCAAGAGAAAGAGAGAAGGATAGTGACTGGGTGGCTGTTGAACGGTGTATACTGAGGGCACGTTGCGCGTTTAGTATATACGTCGAAACTCGAGGCGTACGACGCGTATATTCACATCATCGTTGCATAAAAAAGAAACGCGAAATATTCATCAGTGGTGTGTACCTTGAAAGTGAATCGAAGTTTCGTTGAATTTCTCGAATCGTTTCAGCCCGCGTGAGGCGCAAAAAAAAAACGTATAATTTTTCACAAAAATAACGAGAGGTTATATCAGAAAAAAAAAAAATCTTCGTTGATTTCGTCCGTGCATGCTCCCATCATCCATAATGCGCCTGCATACGATGAAGCTTTTCGCTAAATGAGCTTCGCATTGCGTGGGATTCCGTGATCTCGTGGACGCGAGAGGAAAAAAAAAATACATTTGTCGCGTACCGAGCTAGAAATACGATTGAACACGACCGCGCGGCTGAGCGCGAGACGAGGAAGGGAAAAAAGAGCAGGAGGAAGAAGGTAGGGATATTTTCGAGAGACCCGAAGACTAAATCTGTCCAAAGCACGTGCTTTTTCGTACCTACTGGAATCTGAATACCATCGTCCAGTGTCGTGTTACACATGACATACTTTTCTCCATCGACGAGTATGCTAGTATGCAGATGAAATTCCGTCGCGAAGCTCTGAGAAAAAAAAAAGTAAAATTTCATTGGTTTTTATTTTTATCGTACGATTTCGCGACCAAAAAATCGGGAAAAAGACAGCGAGAGAGAAAGAGTGCCTGAATGATTTTCATAGTTCGTCTGGTTATCATGAAAATTGGTGGGACTTGAGACAGAGAGCGTCAGTCAGTCGTCACCGGCGTTCATCTCCGATATTAGGGCTGTATGTTTATTAAATTACAAAGATTTTTGTCTCCGTCCTATCGTGAATTATTCGAATCCGTTTTTCTTTCATCCTCTCCTCGTCTTATTTCGGGAAATAGATAAACGCGAGATAAAAGCTTGAAAAAAAAAAAAAAAACTGCCAAGAGCCTGTAGAATAATAATCAAAGGGCGAATTGCGTGTGTGCGTGTTCAAAACGGTGGGGGATAGGTTCACACACGTGGCCTTCTGGAATACACATATACGCTTTCGTGTGTATTTTTCGCAAAGTACGAATCTCTCTCTCGAGCCTCCAACGTACCAACATAATATAACCATCGCGATCCCGAGGACTCTCTCGGTTATACCGTTATAATTCGCGTTATCATTTATTTTTCGTATTACGCGATTTATAATTCGAGCTATTCGATTATTACGCGGGTGTTAGGAGAAGGGGAAAAACAAATTCCGAGGTTCAAAGAACGCACGTTATCGTAATTATCCGAAAACCAAAATAATAAATTTATCTATATTTGCATAGATATATATATATATATATATATAGATTGAGAGAACACGTAACGTAACATAATTGGTGAATTGCCGGAGATACGGAGATTAGTCGTCAGACTATATCCCGGGGACTGGCGCGTTAGAGAGAGAGGGGTCGAGAAAGAGAGAGAGAGAGAGAGAGAGATCCGGCCTCGCTTCTATTTACCCACCACATCATATGGAATCTTGGTTTGAATACGTGTGCAGTTTGTGCACGGATATCAACGCTATTTTCTTTTTTATTCACAAAAGTGGAAAATATATATAGATTTTTTTTCTTCGTTAAACTTCCAAAAACATCTGATCGAAGGATTTTTCCTTGAATATTGGTAGGCACCACAGCTGACTCGATTTCTGAAGGATACATATATGTCTGTGTGTGTGTGTGTGTATGTTTTGTGTTTTCGTGCGTGGATGCATATATATGTGTGGATATATATACATATATAAATTCATATTTCAGGTAAACGCGAAGTATATACCGTGCGCGAACATCGAGCAACAGTACCGCCCAGGTACGTCTCTCTCTCTCTCTCTTTCTCTCTCTCTCTCTCTCTCTCTCTCTCTCTCTCTCTCTCTCTCTCTCTCTACTTCGTCTATTTGTGTTCATTGACGCTTTTTTTTCGTTCGTTCTTTCTTTCACGTGTGTATTATTATCCCGATGCCAAGTAGTTGAAGGATAATTGAAAAATAAAGCATAGTAATAAGTGGGGGTAATATACTTGGTGAATCTGAGAGAGAGATTCGTAGATTCGTGTGTTACATAAAGAAACTTTGGTCGCGAAAAAAAAAAAAACAGCTCAGAGCTTTATGTGTACGCAGACGGAACTCCCAGACACGACGAAACGTTTGCAATCACTCAATCTCCTTGATCGACCTCAATTGATAAGCCATCGATTCGGTAACTTTAATTTTTGACAAAGCGTCACCATAAATCGCCTATTTTTACTTTTGCAACCGCGAAAAAGAATCGTTTGGGAATTCTTCGAGCAAAGGTTTAGTTTCAAATTAAGTTCACACACCGGATCGTAAAAAAAAATTTTTTTTAACTGAGTTTTTCGTTTCGAAAAATCTTGTATTCAACTTTTTTTTTTCTTCATTCCGCGTGATTTTTACTGCCTCAAATTTATTTATTTATTTGTACTTATTAAAGTTCAATAATAATTCGTAATACTACGAGCCATGAGCGAATGGAAAAAAAATACTTTTCCATACGAACGTATGAGAACAGTCCCTTGAGAATGTATAAGAGTATGTACGATAATATTCGAAATTAAATTTCAACGTGATTCGTAGATTATCAAAATAAGACAAAAATCTGAAATTTTTCACTCTAACTTGAACATGAAATGTTTAGAATGACAAAAACGCAAAAAAAAATCAATTATCCTACGTTTTTGACTATCCAGGACTATTACCGAGTCCAATATTTCGTAATGTACATAATTATTGTAAAATATTGAATCGCTTTACATTTTTTTCAATTTTCTTAGTTTTTACGCGTCGATTTATGCTTAAAATTAACTGAATTGATTTGAATTGCGCGCGCAACCGGTGCCAGGTTCATCGTGCGATGAATGCGCGCGCCGCTCGTAAACAGCTGATCGCCAGCATAAATACGTGGTCGTGTATGATAAAATGTAGGTAGTAAAAAAAAAAGCAGTGAAGCTGATTTGGGGTATTTCGGGCAACTCAGCAAAATTATATGAAAATTAGATTATTAAAATAATGAAAAATGTCAGTAGCAGTGCAGTACGTGAAAAAAGAAATGTCGAGACGAGTGTGATTTACTTACAATCGACAAAGATCTGCCATCTGCTACCCACTCTTAATTGTAATATAACCTGAAAAAAAAACAGTCGTCACTTCCGTAGCTTTTCCGGAAACTTTGATTTTCGATATTCATAAAGTAATTAACTTTTCATTAACTTTTAAGATCATTAACTTTTCCGCGGAATAGTCTGAAATTTGGTACACATCTTAGCTAATTATCTAAAACTCCTATTATCAGATTTCTTTCACATTCTTGTATGAAAAAAAAACTTCTAGCCAAAAAAAATTGAGAAACCGGTAACATGAATCGTTGATGAGGATCGATAAACTAATTCGCAAAGGATTTTCTTTGGAATTTCATGCTTTTTGTTCTGCCTTCGATCCTTTATATCTCATTGAATAATCGATAAAATGTTCTGAAATTTCCTGAAGTTTCGAACAAAGACAATATAAAAATAATTAATGATATAATCCGAGGGGCTATTCACTCTTGAAATCAATGAACCACCCTGGTCTTGACCCTTTGAGGAGCGGGGTGTATCACATATGCTACACCTATTTAACTTTAGTATTTTCTTCATTATGGATGTCTTGCGACAGTTATATGCATGCAATCAGGTTTCTTGGACATTATCTGATTGCCTACATATTGCGATATTTCATCACTTTTCCACCAAGGGCTTGACAATAATTAATTAATAAATAATTAATGTGAAAAGGTACTATTTTTTCGGAAAAAAATCGGTTTTGAACACAGGTCTTGTCGAATCAATCCCAAATTCCACATAAGCAGGTTTTCGGAGTCACTGATTACGAATCTGGTATCAGATTTTCGAAATTCAAAATGGCGGATCCAGTATGGCGAACGTCAAATCGTAAAATGCTACCAATTCTCCTGAAATTCTGCACCCGGGGGTTTTCGGGGTCGCTGATTACGAATCTGGTATCAGATTTTCAAAATCTAAAATGGCGGATCCAATAGTGGTAGCAATTTTCGAATTGACGTCCGACGCTATGAATTTTGAAAATCTAATTTCAGATTCGTAATCAGTGACCCCGAAAACCCCCCGAGAGTAAAGGCTTCCGGGAAAATTTTGTACCATTCTTCGATTCGACATTCGCCATATTGGATCCGCCATTTTGAATTTTGAAAATGTGATACCAGATTCGTGATCAGTGACCCTGAAAACCCTCCCGAGAGTAAAGGCTTCCGGGAAAATTTTGTACCATTCTTCGATTCGACATTTGCCATATTGGATCCGCCATTTCGAATTTTGAAAATCTGATACCGGATTCGTGATCAGTGACCCCGAAAACCCCCCCGAGTACAGACTTTCGGGTATATCGGTACCATTTTTAGACTTGACGGTTCACCATATTGGATCCGCCATTTTGAATTTTGTCAATCTGACTTCAAAGGGGTAAGGTTTGGGTTTGGGTTTAAGAATTGAAATCACGATAAATCGGATCAAATCAATCAAAATCAGAAACTCCGAGGTGTTTGAAATTAGAGGGAATCGCGTAAAGTCAGGAAATCACCAGAAATCATGTAATATATATGCAGAATATAAAAGTTTTTTTTTTTTTTACGGCGTTGCTTACTATCGAACTATCCCCACTAGAACAAAGCACACAAACGTGCTCTAAACTCGTTTTCTATCGAACGATACAAGCATCAGCATCGAGAGCATCAGCATCCAAGTGACATTACCCGCTCCTGGTACACTGTGATTTGATGTTTAAGCGATAAATAATAAATAATTTCACTGTACGTACTCGCAGTGATTTCAGGAAATGATTCGTTCAAATCTTGAGAAATAACTTGAAATCACATCAAGTTACGTGTATTTTAAAATCACCGAAATCATATGTGAAATCGACCTCACTCTGAAATTCACTTGTACACCGCACTTGGTAGCGAATATTCCCCCTCGGTATAATCCCCGCATAGTATTCCCCTCTAACTCCGGTTTTTTTGCGCTTTGTGAAAATGTTCGATGACGGATCGTTAAATCTAACGATTCGATCGACGAGCAAGAATTACGAAAAGATATGAATAATTAAATAAACATATAACAAAAATAACAATAATAATGATAATAATTTACATCGAATGAGAAAAAAATGATAAAGCGATAAGAAGAGTATCGTAAGTTCGCGAATCGGGGAATAGAAAACGACGTGATGATCGGTAAAATAAAAAAAAAAAAAAAAAGACCCTCGAACGATGATAATCGATTAGCGTTCGACAAATTGCGCAACC
The DNA here is from genome assembly GCA_963564615.1 of Rhorus exstirpatorius. Classification (NCBI taxonomy): domain Eukaryota; kingdom Metazoa; phylum Arthropoda; class Insecta; order Hymenoptera; family Ichneumonidae; genus Rhorus; species Rhorus exstirpatorius. The sequence goes on from CAUXCA010000048.1 coordinate 220,085, forward strand.
TCTCGGTCAGTCGTCGGTTCTCTGGGGTCACGACGATTCGATTAAACAATTATATCCGTACGCCACGCGTAACGCAAAAATGTTTGTATGTGTGTGTGTGTGTGTGTTCGGTCACGCAAATGAAGTTGTTATGCATCTCGCGCGAATACATAATTCATGATAACGAAATGTACGCAAAGTTACATACAAAAATACGATTCAATTCCGTACATCGTTCAATTGAATATTAAATCGAGATTTCTCGTGGCAACGAATTGTATATAATGTGACCAAGTCGATCGAGCCTCGAACGATGATTTACAAAATAAATTTTTCATTGTATTAGAAAAAAAAAAAAAAATAGAGCGATGAAAAATTTCAATTAAACAAAAAAAAAAAAAAAGAAAATGTATCGTCCATCATTTGATCTTGGAAATAAAGACTTGAGGGGGGCCGGTACACGTGGAAGGCCTAAAACTAGGCGATTTTTGGGAATTTTTTTCGTAAATTCTATATAATTTCTTGCAAATTCTAACATTAATTTCTCCCTTAAGTCGAGACTCTCCTGACTCTTCTGCGTTAGTCCGATACAGTTTTTTTTTTTAAATTGAAGATCGATGCATAATTCGAGATTTTACAAGAGACTTTTATTTATTTTTTTCCAAGTTTTTTGGTTCAAGGATACTTCATGTGCATACATTTATAATCAAAAGTTTGATCCTATCGAAATTTCAGTACTTCGCTATGTAAGAAAAATCTGAAAGAAATCAATGACATTTAAGATGCGTGAAGCATTAATTTTCAATAATAACGATGACAAAAAGTTATTGAAAAATTTGTTTGAAGAAACCATTCTTTAATAAATCATCCGTAAAGTTTCTTTTTCGTTTTATACAATGAATTCCTTGATTTTTTGAATACCCGCATATATTATTCTTTCAACAATCTTCCTTTTCGAATTTCTTTTTCTTTCTTTCGATTTTGAAAAGTCTTGAATTTTTTACGTGTTTTCGTTGAAAGGTTGCTCTGAAAAATTTTCCGGGTCATCGAACGAATAGGGTTCGTCTCGGGTTCGTATACGTACAGCCTTAAAAAATTTCGCGAACAGGAATTTAAAAAAAAAAAAGAAATCGGGTAGGGAAAATTCTAAAGAAAAAAAAAATCACACTTGTCGTAGGAGATCTTAGGAGATTAATTGCTAAAGTCCTTGGAAATTCTTCACTGAATATTTCATTTTTTTACTGAGAATCGTATCCTCAACACGATAGGTCGAACAAATTTTGATCCATCGTGCTAATATTTTTACGCATCTACAGACCAGTGGACCAAGAAGCTATAGCTGTACATTCACTTGACCCCGTAAAGTCTATAACAATATATTTTTATAAAAAAAAAAATGTATAATTAAAAAAACAAAATTCTACAACATTTGGGGAGATAATTTTTGTTCGTGGGACTATGGGTTATTTTCATTAGTTAGATCCTGGCGTTTCGATTTAACTAAAATTGAACCTAAATATTCGCATTTGTTGAAATTTGGTAGAAAAATAAAAATTCGTCGGTCGTCATTTTTATGAGAGAGAGTATAAATAATTGTGAGAACAATCAATCTCCAAGCCCTATATAGCTCACTTTGATATCCCACGAATTTATCGAGGACTTGAAAAATGGCCTGTCCGTCTATCAAAATCGCGATAAAAAAAAAAAAAGAAAAAAAAATTACCGTATACTTCGGAGCTATAATTTAAAGCAACGATAATTTCTTTCTGGCGTTTCCATGATCGTCCATGAAGCATGGAGAATCAAACGAATCGAGGCTCAATTGTTTTATATATATATATACACATCCACATCCACACACACACACACACGCACACATACAGCTTGTACAGAAAAAAAAGTCGTCCGCGGGCAACCGCAGTTGCAACGCGAGAATGCCAGTGTCCTCGACGTTTGTAGTTCACGACGACGAGTTTCGTGATGCTCAATCTCCGCGTCTGCAAACGAGAGTACCATCGCCGTTGCCTCTCGTCTCTCTCGTCTCTCTCTCTCTCTCTCTCTCTCTCTCTCTTCCACCCGATATGGGTTATTCCCCGTCAAATAATTTCACCAGTGATATCCTCGTCATTTGCAAGGAAATTTCACGCCGAGTACATTGGATGTCATGAATAAAAAATGTCCAAGAAATATTTAATCGTAATCGATTTTGGCCTCATCGCTGAAATGATGTTGGAGCAATATTGAAAATAAGAGATCGGATTTCCGGCGAATATGCCTCGAAAACTACGAGAGTTTTTTTTCGTTAAAATAACATTTCTTTTTTTTATCATAACGAGAATTATTGGGAAAGAAATGGGAAAACTTGACATGAGATGGATTGATAGTAGAAAAATAGGCCAAGCAGGATAAACTACATTTTGAATTGGTTTAGATAAAAGGCAGTTTTTTCTATCAAGTACTATCAGTACTATCACTGTACTGAAGTACCGAATACGTTAGTACAGTTCTCAGTAAAGTTTAGCAAAGTATAGTCAAGTTTAGCAGCAGTTTAGCAAAGTACTGAGTACTTTAGTACAGTACTTAACTACTACAGTAGTATAGTACTTTAGTACTGTAGTTATTGGGAATCAACACGGAGGTGGGGCCTATCCAATATGGCCTCTTCTGTTCAGTACGTTGCCAGTAGCCAGCTCTAGTTAGCATGGGGCAGCATAGGGAACAGTTTTAAACAATGGATTACCGCATATTTTTTGGCAAAATACGATTTTTGTAGTAAGATTTGACAATGGGGTTTATTACCGTTGAGGATTATGCGTAGATAGAATCCACTGCGCAAATTGGATACGGATCGAGTGATTATCGCCATAAGTATTACAATGAACCTACATGACATCCCATGTTTAACCTCAAAATCTTTTTAAAAAATTCCCGTCACTTTTCGGCTAAATAAATGCATTCGAACAATAAATTATTAGTTAAAATATCAAACTATCGCATGAAAAATGTTTTATTTGTAAATTATTGTCCATATTTCATAAGTTATGAAATTGAAAGTCACGTCGCTTGTGTTTACACGACATAACTAAAACGATTATTCATATTCTGCGTGTGATGAAAATCTCATGCCCTCGCATCAAATATCGACCATGTCTTCTCGATCTTTATTTATGATTTATTTGTTGTAATAAAGCAGCAGATTTTGAATTATTTTTAAAAAGTGACAAATTCGCATGGTAATCATCAGGCAGCAACTGGAGAGAATTACTTGGAAATTTGGCCGCTAGAGGTCAGGGTGACATTTGTGAGTTCCCAATATGGTACAGTACTTATAGTACAGCACAGTACTTCAGTACTGTACTGAAGTACTATCACTGTAAAAAAAAAAAAAAAATTAGAAACTTAATTTAAAAAATAATATGAAGTTTTTGTGCATATACAGTTATGAAATTTCTAACTTTCTCGCTATAACTTTCGTAAATTTGCAGCTATCGAGCTAATTTTTTTTTTATTCAAATAGACTCACTCACAAACATAGTTGAATTTGGCAATAATCGTTTTCAAAAAATATCGAATTTATCAAAAATATCTCTGATAGTTCCAACTTCCGCAAATGTTTGGCTATCGAGCCAAAAGTTTGTACGTGAATAGGTTATGGGGCAAGGATGCGTGACACTGAGATTGCCAAAGATCGCTAAAGGGGTTCAAATTTTTAACTTTTAATTAAAAAAAAATCTCTAATATCTCTAATTTCCCCAAAATTTTCACTGTTGTATTTATTGCGCTTAAAATTTCGAAATTTTTCTAATTTGAATACTTTTTTTTTAACATTGTACCTGTTACGAACGTTTAAAATAAATTGTGCAGATATATTGTAAATTTCACAACTGCATTGAAATGGAGTTCCCACATATTCTTGAATATTTTTCACATATACAGCTGCAGTAACTTCCAATTGAGTTGTACATTGAATTTGGTAAAAGGTTATGCGTTCAATATATACCATTTCAAGGGTAATTATTTTTTTTTAACGGCTTTATTAATTTTCAACTTCAATTGCGTTAATTAATGGAACACTAAAATATTAATTCAACTGCGCAACGTATATTAACGTTAATTTCATATATCTAATTTTTGAACTTCGCATAAATGTTGTAAATACATTGTAAATTTCAGAACTATACCATGAAAATCATTATCAACGGTTCACTGTAAATTCTAAGAGATATCAATTATCTTTTAATCAAGTTTTCACGAAAATTGCAAAGACGTTTACGAATAACACTTTCGCTTACGGGAGATATTAATTTTCAATGTCAACTGTACTAGTTTCAATAAAAATGTATTGGATTGAAGGCGATAATATTAATTTTCCAATGGAATGAACATTTATTCAAATTCCGTAAACTCATTTCGTAATTTTCGTATGCTTTTGTATGTTAAATTGAATGATATTTATTCCAACTGTGGTTGGGGGAAAAAAAAATTGAAATAATTTAGAAACGTTGAGGGTCAAAGTCGGGTTGATTTAAAACGTGGAATGTCCCAAACATGGACGCGTCTGTATGCGTATAAACGATGCAGTTCTAGGGCCATTTATAGTGTTGGAAGCTCGTCCCTGTATCTGCTGGCACACACACACACGCACACACACACACACACACACACACACACACACACACACACATGTATACGTAGGAGGGATGCAAGTGGGATAATAAAGGAACTACGACCGGGAATGCAATGCCGGTCTCGGAGCTGGGTTAGCAAAAGCTTTTTAGCATGTGGGAGATCATCGTCATTGGGTAATGCGGCTTGGCTGACGCTCTGACCCAGCATCGTTCATAATAATTTTCTCTCTCTCTCTCTCTCTCCCTCTCTCGGTATCTCGTCCCTCCATAATCTGCCACAGAGACGAAAACATCGACGACTTCCGGTCCATCAGCATCGGGAGTGTAAAACTCGTCGTTGTAACTCATATCCCCGACTCCTCCAGTCCGGCTGGATCGCGTTTCATCAGATTGAATTAAAACTTCTTGCATATGGTTTAGTCCAGTCATTCCAGCCATTTTTTCTGCAATCTTCTACAGAATTGATTTTGATTTTTTTTAAAGTTCAGGGGTGTATCCCCTGATTGTAAGTTCAAGTTAGCGCGACGCGGGGCGTCGAGCTTCAGTCGCCATATTGGAAAACACGTTTTATCAATTATCTTGTGAACCGTGCATCGTACGAAAAAAATATTAGAAACCTTTTTTGTCGATAATAAAATTATCTGCAACTTTTATTCAAAACTTTTTCCTGTATGGACCATGGTCTTTGATTTCTAGCACGGCAAACTCTTTAAAACATGGTTATTGCTATAAATATTAACGGTTGATGTAACAGTAAAAATGGTGATGTTTGGAAAAGTTTGCTGCGCTATAAATATAAAAAAGCATGCACTATACAGGAAAAAGCTTCCGATAAAAGTTGTAGAGAATTTCATTATCTACAAAAAAGTCTGTACTATTTTTGTCGTATGATCCACGGTTCACGAGATATTTGATAAAACTTGTTTTCCAAGATGGCGACTGAAGATCGATCCCCCCGCGTCCCGCCAACTTAAATTTACACTCAGGGAACATCCCTGAACCTTTTTCAAAAGGAAAATCAATTCTATAGAACACACTACTTTCTTGGCTGGAATATCTGGCCTGATTATACGTACATCGTTGGTATATTTCTTGGGCTTCTAGTACACTTCTTGGGCAATAAATCACGAATATTCCATTGAATGGACAATAAATCTATGAATATTCCATTGAAATATTATTCGTCGAGAAATTTTCGTTAATGACCGTATCGAATTGCCATTCGATACGATCATCGAGGTTGTTAAATTTTTGATACATCGTAATAATTTCTACGTCATTTTTTTTTCTCATGATTCATTCTCGTATTGCCTTAGACAAGAAAAAAAAGCAAATTCATTTATATTTCGAATTCATGAAAATTTAACGGTATCGAAAAAAAAATTATTTATTCGATTGAAAAAAAGAAGAAAAAAATCATTCGGATCATAACATACGTTTAGTATTTGCAAATACATTTCGTAGTTGCAGTCGCGAATAAACTCGGTTTGAGTCGAACAAATATATTTTTCTCGATATGTATTGTTTGATCACGATTTACGTAATAACTCAGTAAGAGCAATGAATATTCATTCGTAATATTTGATGAGTCTGAGAGAGGAGAAAAACAAGAGTATGATAAAATTTTGCGATTATGTCAAAGAGAATTTGTATATTAATTGTCATTACTAAAGTAAAGAGACCTCTTTAAACAACAGTCTGAACGTTGCCCCGGGGATATTTTTTTTTTTTTTTCTGTCTCACGTCATTTTAACAACAATGCTCTACTAATACGTCACTCGAGCAACATTGCAAAAAGTTTCAATGTTCAATGTCGCGGGGGGGGGGGGGGGGGGGGTGAAAAAGACCTCTATTTCGCATTTTTGTAAAATTAACAATCTTTCCACCGTAATTTTTGATGTCAGGATTTGCGTCATTTAATTTCGGGATTTTCGAATTTATCGCTTAACGAAATTTTAACCTCTCAGCGTTGCAATATACCTTCGCGTGCGGCTTTTATACTTAAGCCGGAGCCAACGATATGGCCTGATGTCCCCGACCTCGCGTTTCTATTTCCATCCGGGATCTCTTTCTCTCTCGTCTCGTCTCTATCAAAGACAGAGACGACAACTCGAACGTAATGTTGTACTAGAAAACGTTTCATCTAGAGCCAAGCTGTACGGTGTTTACGTATATTCATGAAAATTCTCATTGTAAAAAGTCAAGATAGATGTGTAATTTTCGTTATTCAGACTTTGTTTTTTTTTTTTTTTTCTAAACACTCGAATCGAGGAACAATATTTTATCAGCCTATATATACTCAACAATATTATTTGAGAAATAAACTCTTTGCCCAACTTGTCACAGTGGATCAGGGGACTTGTCCCGGTTCACGATAAATTCGAATGTTTTTTCATTGTTGTTACTATTATTATTACGATGTATGTTGCACTGGATCGTTAAAAAAAGGAGGGAAGATACTATCGGTTGATCATCGTGTATCAATGCGAAATTATTTACTTTTGACTGTGCTCTTCCTGATGAAAAATAAAAAATAAAAATCGCTCATATGCGTTCTGCAGCTTTCGCTAATATGTTCAATGAGATGATATAAAAGGTTCGAGAATAAGAAAGAGAGACAGATTGACCATATACAACACGTAGATGAGACACGTATAACGTGGCTTGTTCATCTTTCGTCTATATACGCGAAGTGGCGAGCAATGCGAATTAATCTTGACCATTGGCCCGTTTCACCACAGACGAATCAGATAAATAAACATAGCGGATGTGCAATTGTCATACAACCAAAATGGAACGCTCGTGTGTTTGCGTCTACTCGCAAATGGCCACACTCGTGCACATTAATCCTCGACCCTCTGTTGGTCGTTGACAATTTCTTTTTGGATCTTGAACTCATCTTTGTACAATCGTGGTATATGTTATCAAGAAATGCGCGGTAATGCGTCGATGATGAGTAAAACGTTCAACCGATTTGATATGACTCTCCTGACGATCAATTAATGAATTGGAGATTTGATGAAATTTTGAATTTTTCAAAAAATGTGCCACACCATCCTCACGGGATGACCCCTTAAATGATTTTTCGTCGTGAATTTTTTTGGTGACATAAACACCACTCAGTATAACGTCTGATATGAGCATATAGTTTCGATGCCCATATGTACAATCAGCCGCAATAAAGTTATCTGACGTTTAATTACAGCACAATGTCTACTAACTGGCTTGTCCAATGAGAAAATAAAAAAATCTCTGATATGAAGCAGAAAAAGAGCTTGTCGAGACTGCGTGAACCGAGAGTCAATCATTCTCCCGACACGATAAGATTCTTATACTAAAGCACAAAATCGACATGATGATGACATCAGGCACATCACAGATGTGTACATAACATATAGTCTTTGATCGCTCGTTCTAATCTAACCGCAAATTCAATTATCTGACTTTCGGCTAAACTTGCCAGCATTCAACGATCGATCTTAATATGAAAAATATAAAAAATCTGAGCGTTTATTCAAAAATTACGGAGTATTCATAGACAAAGCGCAAAACTGCCTTTTGCAGGGTACCCCTTACGGCGGGGACGCTGAAAAACCGGAAGTTAAGCTCAAAACTGACACTTAAAAAAAAGTTACATTTACATTTTTTTTGTTATTTTCAATTTAGTCGATAGGTCTGCCTTCGAAGGGTCAATACTTGGTGCTTGGTCGTATTAGAAAAATTATAACAGCAATATAGACAATTCTTTTATTAATACTGGTGCATGTTAGAGGAGTTGGCAAAACACGAAAGAAAAAAAAAAACGCCGAGAAATCAAAGGACCAACTGGTTCACTTTTGAGTGTCCTTTCATTTTCAGACTTTACCTCGTGGATAATGAATATCAAAATTTTATACAAATCACATGAAATAACGTTCCCCACTTGATGATCGATACATTTCATTAAAAAGATGCAGACGAATATTCGTAACGAAAACTCGTAACTGCAGAACGCGATTGGTAGGTGAGATGTTTTTTTTTTTTTTTGAGAGTACGTTAAACTTTCCCGTCGATAACAAAAGCTGTAATTCATTTTTACTTTGCGACGATTCATCTTTCGGCCAAAATGGACGCTAAAAGCGCAAAAGCTCCGCACTGAACATTTATTTAGTTCGCATTTTTTCGTCTTATTCCCGAAGATTGTAAGCTGTTTCCGTTAAATTCGAGGCGGGAGAAAATTCACCGTTCTCCAAAACTAATCGTGACTGACTTAGTTAACTGCCATACCGACCGAGAGGAGTTTCGTCTCTCATATGAAATAAGATCAAACTCATTTGTCCGATATGAACTTATCCCGACTACTGCGGCATCAACGATTCACCCAATTTATACAACATTAATAATAATAATAATAATCTCTTACTTCGTATACAACACACAATTTTGTAATAACCCACAAACGTATAACAGCAATCTTATCATCGCCTGTAGCACGCACGTTTTTTTTTAGCCCTGGGAATATATGGTTTTTCTTGCAGTGATCGTAAATCGTTCGAGCGACTAGCCGAAATAGTAAAACGTGGAAAAAAAAAAACAAAACAAAAACAGGAAAGGTGAGAATCGTACGCGAGTTTCATCGCGAGTACCGGTCTGAGACGACCGGATAAGCCGTCACCATGATCGTGGAGGACAATAAACTGTGAGTTTCTCGTGTGCAAATGTTGAAAAAAATTAGAAAAAAAAAAATGAAAAGAAAATACGAAAAATTTGCTCGAACAAGAGCTCGGCTATAAATGCAATCGATGCTCTCTGCTACTGCGATCCGAGCCACTGTCTTTCGCACTTATGCTAGCTTATGCTATATGTATATTTTTTTTTTTTTTAATTCTTTCTTCACGCAAATTGCCCGGTCGTATCGCATTTAACCCGAGCGTCATGACACCGAATGCCAAACGTCCAGTACTAATTTTTGCCTGATTGGTCGATTGTCATGCACGCCGCTTCGTTATTTTGCACTGCCGCACGATGAGACTTTTGTCCATATAAGTCACTGAGCAATTTTCCATGTATGTTACCGTGTAGTTGCACTCCTTCTTCTTTTTTTCTTTTCTTCACAAACTTCTCGTCTTCTTCTCTCTTTAGAATAATTCTTCAATCTTTCGTTGCCAATGAAATTTTTTTTCTTCGTTCTTCATTGTTCTTTATTCGTTCCTTTCTCTCTCTCTCTCTCTCTCTCTCTTTCTTTTTGTGTTTTTTTCGACTGTACTCTTTCTTCTGCAGTAACTGCAGAATTTAAATTAACGAGAACTGTTCTCCTTGATCAATTTTCGTATTATCAAACGTACGTTGTCCTCGAAGAAAAAAGGTTTTCATTGAAATATCAATGCTGACGATTGATCCTTCTTTTTTTTATTTATTTATTTTTTTTTTTTTCAACAAAAATGAAAAAGAGGGGAATTTTTCTGGAATATCAAGCAAGTTTTCTACGCTGTGGCAACGCACTTTTGTAGATTTAATTTGCGAAAGTGCGCGTTCGTGATGAAACGTTTAAGCGAACTGGCGATATCACCTTCGTGTATATTATCGCCCTCGTCTTTGCTATGTACTGTGTGGTACATCTATACGTATACATATGGGCCATTCCGTGTCAAACCGACCGAAATTTTACCGTTTATTTTGTCCCTCAAAAAAAAAGAAACGTCTTTTATCTTATTAACTTTTCGAAAAAAACAATCCAACTGATGATTTAATCGAAATTATTTAAAAATTGCTGAATACAGCGGTCTTGAGACTTTCTACGATTCGTGCGGCTCATTGAAAAGGGGAATACGAAAAAGTGTGATTGAAATCAGATCGATTCAATTTCTTGTGAAATTTATCGTTTATCAAAGTATAATATATATATATATATATATATTTGCGCGTCCACGATGAACATCGATGCTCCTAATTATTACGTTGTATGTCAAACGAGCGGATCAAGTGGGTCGCGTTATTTTGATGCGGCCACATGAGCTTACGACACGGTACAGCGACGAGAATGCATATACGCTCTATTTTACTATTATCGTATCGTATTTCACGAACACATGGGAATTGATTTTTTTTTAGTCGTAAATTATCATCGAATTGTTCATTTCAAATTTCGAATAAAATCCAACGAGAAAATAATTTGTTATATTTTTCTTAACGATTAATTCAAATTCATTCATTTTATAATTCAAGATCAATTCATTTTAATTAATTCATTAATTCATTTCATAATTCAAGATTAATTCATTTTAACAATTAATTTAATTAAAATTTCTTGTAAATCGGTCAAATTTCACCTGAAGAAACTGCAGGTTATTTTTAATTTTTTTTTTTTCAATTAAATTGATTGCTTTTCACGCGTCAAGATTATATACTCGCGTAAAAGCAATCCGAATTACTCGCACATATTCGCCTTCGTTCGTTCTCGCGTCGATATATCTGCCATGGCTTTCTTATCAATGAAGTTCTGACCGAAGAGCAAAGGTTCGTATTGTCGGGAAAAAAAAAAAAAAAAAAAAACAATAAATCAATAAAACGTTACTTGTCGGCGCGATAAGAGAACGTGTCAGGTATTTTGCGCATACTTTTCCTTCAAATATCTAATTATTTATTCGAAATGTTGGTTTTTTTTTTTTTTTTTTTTTTTTTTTTACGTCGTTTAAAGAAAATAAGTTCAAAAAATAAAAAAAAATTATTGCAACGATAACGGTATCCACTCAAAATGTCTCGGGGTGTTGGAATTCTGGTATGCCACTCGTAAACGTATGAGAAAGTGGTTTACAGCTCCAGGGTTGAGAAACCTTCGGTGATGCCACGGTCCAGACAGTCGACGATTCGGAAGTTATAAAAAAAAAAGAAAATTCGAAAAAATGTTATCAAACTTTTACGACTCGAAGAAAATTTACGACGAAATTTAATTAAACTGAAAAATCACTTGAGAAATTTGAAAATTAATTCTGGAACCGAAGACATGGGTCATCCTCGGAATTTCAACAATGTATCCCTTCAATCCTTAAAATAAATACCCTTTTTTAATTCCCCAAGCCTCCCATATATTATTTTTGTTTTTCTGAAAGTTACATCCAGCTCAAGTAAAAATACCTCAAAGGATCTTTTAAAAGAAGTTACTTTAAAAAAAAAGTATGAATTTTCCAAAATTAAGGTGCATTTGCTGCATTTTTTTTTTTTCAATGATTAAATTAACAATTCCAAAATTAATATTATGACATTGTTAATGATTAAACTTGTAGTTTAAACCTCAAAGAACACCTACGATTTTTTTCAGAATTTTTTATAATATTTATAATTGTTAAATGTGTCGCGGACGCCATAATAATGACCCATGTATTCCGTTAGAAGATGCCGAAAAATAGTCTTCGTTTCCAAGGGTTAATGTTCATTATATATTAATTACTTTTTTTTTTCTCCAAACGAGCAGACCTTCAGTTCTCTGAGTTCATTGTCATTTCCATAAGATCGTTCCCATTTCGAGCAAAATTTTCCGTGAACAATTTTTTTTTTTTCCGAATCTCAGTCCTCGATTATCGGGAATTTATCGCTGAAGCTTGCTATGCTATTGTATAATGAATGTATACATGATGGACTTTGATACAGCGCGAGAGATGTGTCCCTGCGCACGAGTTCCAATTTTCCATAAGGAGGACTTTGATTTGCCGATGTAACGTGATGACAAGTCGTTTAAAACATATTCGTATAATTTTTTTTTGTCCTTATCGTTTATTGTACTTTGTTATCATTTTAACATGTTAAGGATTTTTTTTTTTTTTTTTCTCAATTACCAAATCCACGTGTCGAATTTGATCTTCGTCCCGTCGCAAGGGGCAATAATTTTTTTGCATTAAATTATCTATTCAAGCCTGATAAGCCACTCGTCGAGTTTAATTGATAAACAAAAGAACAGAAAAAAAACAGACAAGGCCTTGAATCTTGGATCGATGATCGATAAGCCGTTCGAATCAGCATTCATATGCCCAAAGTTCAAGTGAGATAAGAATCCTCGAAATTGCACAAACTACGGACTCTCTCGACGCGATAGATTCGGCCGAGATCAAATTGAAAAATTGAAAAAAAAATAAAAACAATCTTTTTCGACGGATCGATGAAAGTGACAAGTCGATCGAATCAGTTTGAGATTATTTGCAGGAACGCTCTCTCAAGTGTATTAAATTGACATCACCGTATGAAAAAATTGAGAGCTCTTCGGAAATTCGCGAAATTTCGTTTCACTTAATTTCAGACTGAGCGAAAAAAAAAAAAAAAAAAAATGAACACGACGTTATCATTATATCATCTCGGTATAGAACACTCGTCAGAAACGTGTGATTAAAAGCTGACGAATAATTTATTCGAGAAATTACATAATTGACAATCCTCGTGTGATGGGTTATCGTTCTCGGTTGTTTGTCTGAAATTTTTTTCATCGAAAATGTAATTAAAAGGAGAAGAAAAAAACCGAATCCCTCTCTGTCTGTGTTTCCAGCGATTAACACACACACACATATATATATATATATATATAAATCTGAATTTTTTTAGCTTGAAATAAAACTCGTCCATTCGTCCCAACTTTGACTCCGTTAAACACATTCAATGATAATGTCGGATCGCCATACTGTTGCAACTTTAATCGTATGAAAAAGTTCATGGAACAGATTCGTGGTTTGATTGGATAAAATCGAACGTTAAAATTTCCAGTGTTAATTCCTTTTATCAGTGATAATTTATGTATATATTCAGCGTGAATCCCAATGAGAATTGCCTTATGAAAAAAAAAATCGTAAATTCAGGATAACCGTCATATCGTATAGAATGTCTTTCGCGTATTTAAATGTGTAGTTCGCGCGAGAACCGCTAGATGGCGCACGGCAAGAGACGCTCTCGTAAGCCGAGTGAGGAGTCGATTCATTGATAAGTGGTGTGCGCAATATCGTGTATACGCTTCGACCGAGCGACTCGTTTGCTTCATGTCACGCGTTAACTAAGTATACGGCTTATCGCAGGGGCTTCGATTGTGTATTCTCGAACTTTGGGGAAATTCCGAGAGGTGAACGGATCATTCGAGCTTGTAAATCGCGCTTAACAGTAACGAGATTAGGCTAATTTCGCTGAGACGACCCGAAGAAACGTATTTTGGGATTTCTTCAGGTTTTACTGTTTATCATGCTCGCTCTAACTTTATCGTGTGTTTGCGAGAATTGAAGAAAAGATTGATGTAGACTCGTTGATAATAGATGGACAAAATCAAAGAAACACTCTCTCCCTCTCTCGATCTCTCGTTTATAGTTTATATAGATGTCTGGTCGAGATCATCTCTCGTGGTACACATTATCACACATTTATCCACCGGGGCCTCGATCGTTCAAAGTCCGAGGAGATAATGTAACACCGAGGTCCGGGGAGTGCTTCGTGCGATGCCCTACCGGTCTTTCTCTCTCTCTCTCTTTTTCTCTCTCCCTCTTTTTCTCTCTCTCTCTCTCTCTCTCTCTCTCTCTCTCTTGATCCGCACACCTATGTATGAAGCACTAACGTAACGGAATCAGTCGTCACCGCGAGCGCAAACCGAAGAGAACATTCGGTCCTGTACGTGTTTTCAGCCCGGTGATACGTTTTTTTTTTTTTTTTTTTTTTCCTTTATTTATTTGTTTTTGTTTTTGTGTTTTTTTAATTTCCCTCGATAAATCCATCTCTGAACGACCGTAAAACCGTAATTCGATATGTCGAAGTGTTTGAATATCGATTCGACATAAAAGTGCTCGAAATTCATTAATTTGTTTTTCAAACGCTATCATTATCCAACAACGGACCACGTGGACGAAACTCGTGAATCCAAAATTCAGGAATTTTCGTTCGAATTTTCGAATTTTCGATCGTCAGAGTATTCGCATGAGTATTTTCGTTAATATTTCGTGTTTAATTCGACGATTTGACGTTCGTTCAGTCACAAAGTGACGTTAATCATGTCGAAAGAGGGAAAATCGAATGCTAATGGTGTCTCGACGTTAAGTGTCAGTGCCATAAAGTTGAAGAAGTAAGCTTTCTTTCGTATTATGGAAAAAAAAAAAAAATTATTCTCAATGCATTTACGGTATAATTATTACGATGATAATGGCAGAGTATGCATTACGTAATCTGGATATACGATAATGAGGCTCATTTACCTTCGAGTTCTCGTCGTTGATCGTCGAGGAAATAGAATTACGATGGTGTATCATATAAATACACACACACACACATATTTTTTTTTGTTATTCTTAAAGGTAAAAAGACGTTTAAATGCTCGCACTGATTATTGACAATTGACTTTACATGCCATGTGCATTCCTGAACTCGTGCTACCCATATATTTACGTATACAAACTAAAAAAAAAAAATTGTGCTTAGTCACAAAAACTATTGGAGTAATAACGAGAAATATCCAATCGTTCCTCGAGGATACCTCACGTAATATAAATGTCCAATTAAAAGTTTAATTAAATCAAAATTCGGCAACCCTGTACGAGGAAAAAACTGTTGAAAAAAATCAACCATATTGAAGATGCTGAGGACATTGATTTTAAATAATAATAATGCTGAAAAGTTGTCAGTAAATTGAGTCAAATTTTTCTCATCACATCATGAAATAATTTTGTTTTTTGTTGTATCATGAAATATTCATATTAATATTTCATATCATATGAACTTTTGTTTATTTTTTCTTTCTCGAATAAGCGAGAAAATTCGAAAATAAGTGTATGCGTATTTTGAAAAATGAAAAATTAAAAAAATTCATTTAAGATGACGATATAAAAATTCACCGAAACTCACAAACGAATTTCGGGAAATAGTTTGAAGTTTCCGGGTGGACTACGTGACGCGTGCAATGAATTAATTTCCGTAGATAGCTAAAGGAGCAAGGTCTTTCTGATTTTTTTTTCTTTTTTTTTTTCAATGATATGCATATTTATTGCTGCAGACTTTGGGTACCATTGGTTGCGTGATCTTTCCTCAAGCTATAATAATCCGGGAAAAAATCTTACGCCATCAAAAAAAAAAAAAAAAAAAAAAATTGAAACTTTCCGTTGTATCTTATAATTCATCGTCTCGATCTTGACGTACGAAAATGAAAAATTTCCATGTTACGTTCGTCCTCCGTAATTCTCGAAAAACGACTTTTTTCATTAACTGTAATTTTCATAATAAAAAAAATATTTCTATGCGACTATGAGAGAGAGTAAGAGAGAGAGCCTGAATTAAAAAAAATAGACTTTGATTTTTAATATATAATACTATAGTTCAAAGTCTAATTTTTCATTCGGGCTCTCTCCTTGTCTCAAATATGTTTTTACTATAAAATAAATTCTGATTAAAAAAAAAAAATGATTCCTGTTAAGCCCATTTTCGAAAGAAAAAAAAAATCGGAAAATTGTCGCGAGTCATTTATTTTTCGTGTAACGAAATTAGTTTTTGGTTATTTCCTCGGATATGACTGCGAGTGGCCCGTATATGTACGTGAAAAATATGCAATCGACGCAAAATTTTCTTACGGAAAAGTTGTAATTTCGATAATTCAGCTTCGCTGCGAAACCAAATCGTTTTCTCTCGTCCTTGCTGAAAAGCCTCTAACGCTCACTCTGGAGCTTTTACGATTTTCCGTCGTTCGGGAAAGGTGAAATGGAATATGGGTCAGGTACATCGATATGCTATTCACCGTTAGACGAACGTTACACTTTATTCAAACTTCGTAGTTTATTTTCTTCCTTATATTTTTTCCTCTCTCTCTCTCTCTCTCTCTTTCTCTATTTTTTCTTCGTAATTATTTTGTTACTTGAAATTTCAAAGCGCTTTAAGGGTGCAGATTTACCAGAATTTAAAAAATGAATTTTTCGAGCCGGTACAGTAAGACCAATTGAAACCTCCTTTTGCATAAATATTTATTGATATTTTTTTTATAATTATAAATATTTTTATATGAAATTTCGTTGAGTCTTACTCCGCTTGGCGCGCTATACCGCAAGAGCGGCAGCATTTCATCTGTACCCAAAATTGCGCCCGTTTGACTGGTCCGAAACAAAAAAATCCAGGTATATTTTGGTTTGTCAGATGACCCTTTATAGCCCGTAGCTCGATCGCATTGAAAAAAAAATCACGAAACCACAAAATAGTGCTACGATAATGAATTTTGAAAGCCGTCAAATTAAAAAAAAATCGTTATCGTGGCGCCGTTTTGTGATTTTTTATTTTTTCAATGCAATCGAGCTGCGGGATATATGAAGGGTCATCTGACAAGCCAAAATATACCTGAATTTTTTTATTGGGATCAGTCAAACGGGCGCATTATACCGATTGAAAAGGATTTTTCAATTGGTCTTGTTGTTTCGGCACGAAAAATTTACAAATATTCATTTTTTTTTTAACCCCAGTAAAACGGTTCTTCACCCTTAAATTTTGCTGTTCAGCAAAAATCATTCGGCTGCAGAAGCGTTGAAACGCGTGGGCAAAATTTTAAACGCTATACACAACGAGCGAGCAAGTTCGTCGTGCCCATATTCTATTTATTTATATTTTTTTAAATACTCATCAATACGACATGCGTATTCATATTTTTAAACAGCACTAAAATGATCCAATGCCAATAATTATCAGTCACCGGCATGCGCAATCGAGCTTGAGTAATTTTTTTTTTATCACGAAATCCAAGCCTCGATATGGGACGATGAAAAATTGAACGTTCAGCTTCTCACGATTCGAACCGCGAGTATACAATGAATTAATTTCAATCGAATAAAAAAAAATGCACAATCTTCACCTCGAATAAATTCCTTTCGAATTTCGTTTCGATCACAAAAAAAAAATGTACTCGATCGAGTAAATTTTTGTTCGATTGAAACAACAAATTTTGCAATTAAAATAAAACTATTGGTTTGTTCTTTTTTTTTCTTTCTTTACTCTCTATGTGCACTTGTATCTATTCTCTCGCTTTGTTTATACACCGTTATATGTCAATCGTACGTCTCGCTTGCATGTCTTGTTCTTATTTTCTTGGCACTCTTAATACGCTCTTAATTCTTGTTGATTTTTTTTTCTCACACTCTTGGAGAGTCTCTCCCGCTTACTCTCTACCGACTTAACGTGTACGAGCTAATTGAATTAGATGGTTGGCAAATTTTCTCGTTTATATTTGCATGCTCGGCTTGCTCGTTAAAACGAGAAATGACGAGGAATTTTCGTTTGTCGTTGCACTGAGAAATCTCCTCGCTATCTCTCGTAGAAGACTAATTGTTTATTTTCATTTTTTTTTCTGTAATTTATTTATTATCAATTATTTTATCACGTTGAGCTACCGTATTTGTAGCTGCATTAGTTTACTCTCCACTCCATAATGTTGATAATTATTATTCATGACAAAAAAGTAATTATTCACAACATTAGACAGGGAGTTGTCATATGCAGTTACAAATACTTGTAACTTTTTATAAAATAATTGAGGATAAAATAATTTTCGAAAAATTAAACAGAGCATGATTTTTCTTAAAAGTAATGAGCCCGTCTCTGGTCCAGCATTGCTCGCATCGAGTTATCTGCTTACTTTACATATATGTATATGTATTACATTTATCAGGATATATATCGTAAATTGTACTCCGTACCTCATCTCCCGTTATAAATCTTGCAACATTAAATTGATAGCGAACACGTGATTGAATAACGCGTGCCAATGGCAGAGATCTCACGTTACGCAACATTCATCCACCCTCGAGTGTCTCATATATTTATATACATCTAAATATGTGGGTAAAATTCAAGCAATACGTCTTTTTCTATTATTTCTCATACTGTGAAATAGCCAATTATTAAAATTAAAAAAAAAATCATCTTGTCATTTTTTTTTCTGTCAAAAAGATTCATTGTTTTTATCGAACCCTTTTAACCTTGAAAAAAAAAGTTATTTTGTATTATTTTAAAAAATTATTATAATGGCAGATGAGTTCAAACAGTTTTGCGAGAGCACACAGTTTTTTTTTGAAGTATTTAAGAAAATTACTTTTGAAAAATCGTATATCAAAAGAAAATGCTTGAAAACGAGAAGAATTTTTTTGAACAATTGTTTCCTCGAATCGATAGAGCATCAGATTGGTCGGGGCAGACATGGATGAAATTGAGGTCGAATGCCCCATATACATACAAACATTTGTATAATATACTCTATAGAAAGACGAGTCTTTGATCTTTCACTCTCATTCTTTCCAGCTATATGAACAATAATCACATAACCCTCGAACACGTGATTGTCTCCGGTTCATCGATCACTCTCGAGACATCACAATAATTCAATTCGCAGCAATACTTTTATTTTCGTTTTCATTTATTTTTGACTAAGCACGAAGTGATTTACGATTAATCATATATCGTTCGACAACACTTACACCCGTTTCTCCGAAAAAAAAAAAAAAAAACAAGTAGAATAAGAGAAACGAAACAGTCGATCGTTTCGAAGGAAAGACAAGCAAAGATTATTTATAAATTATAGAGATATTGAGCGGATCGAAATTCTGAGCTAAAATTTGGAATACAACTTGAACAGACTATTGCCTTGTTTGATACTGAATTTAAAAATAAAATCAATAATAGGATTTAGATTTTATGAAGTTTTTATTTCATAAAAAAACCCAAATTTCCATATAAAAAATTAATTAATATATTCATAATTTTATTGATAATTCGTCAAAGCTCCTCTCAGTCTTCCCTTTACCAAGATTTTCCCAGACGAAAACCTTTTTTTCCAGCAACTTATCCGTAACAAACGAACAAAAAATCAACAAATCCTTCTTCCCCCTCACTCGTGGATTTTTTTTTTCTTTCACAATCATCGTCGCCATCTTCACGAATCTTCATCGTTTGCAGGGAGATGGAGGGTTTTTGGATAACCGGAGCGATAAGCGCCATCAAAGCACTCACATACGTTTACGATCTCTTGACATTTCCGGTTTATCTAATACTCCAACGACCATGGGAAAAGAGAAAATTATCGAGAAGAATAAAAGCCAGATGGATATCGAAGGATGATCATTCGATTACGTACAGAAGCGTCGATCCGCCTGGTCCTTTGCACGTTACACTGGAACGTCAGAAGATCGATACACTTGAGAAAATGCTCAAATGGGTCACGGATTTGCACAGTGGGAAAAAGTGCTTTGGCACGAGACAGATTCTCGCCGAGGAGGATGAACTACAGCCAAACGGCCGAATCTTCAAGAAGGTAAGAGACGAGAGAGCAAAAAATTAAAAATTAAAACACGTGCGCAAGAGACGTTGGTGTAAATTTTGAACGTATGGCAAAATTTGGAGTAACTTGCTTTCAATTAATCCAATGGCACACTTTTATTGGAAAATATATATATATATATATTAGGGTGTATCGAAAAATTAAAAAACTTTTGGCTACCCTCAAAAATCAAAGATATCATTGAAATAAAGGTCTCCGTGCAATGATTCGATTTTTTGACAATATATAGGGGGCGCGCGGGACGTTTAAAAACGCCATTTTTAGCGTTAAATTCACTTTATCACTGATAACCGGAAACAGTTCATTCCAAAAATTCTGATTTTTTTTATATAAGGTGCCCATATATGTACCCTTTCAAACCCACATTCACGGAACATTAACAGATGGTTCATATCTTCGAAAAAAATCTCTGAAAATCAATATATTAACTATTTTTCAATTATACCTATCGTTAAATGTTGATTTTTTTCTTCTGAAAAGTTTTTGTATTTGTTCCATATTTTTTTTTTTTCTTGTAAAACTCGGTATCAGTATTGCTTACAATGCAAAAATTGCTGAATAATAAATCTTTATTTTGGAAATTTTCATATTCACGAAAAAATGGTGTGAATCAATAAAATATAAAAATTTCCAAAATAAAGCTTTATTATTCAGCAATTTTCGCATTGTAAGCAATACTGATACCGAGTTGTACAAAAAAAAAAAAAGATGGACCAAACACAAAAACGTTTTAGACGAAAAAAATCAACATTTAACGATAGGTATAATTGAAAAATAGTTGAAATATTGATTTTCAGAGATTTTTTTCGAAGATATGAACCATCTGTTAATGTTCCGTGAATGTGGGTTTGAAAGGGTACATATCTGGGCACCTTATATAAAAAAAAAATCAGAATTTTTGGAATGAACTGTTTCCGGTTATCAGTGATAAAGTGAATTTAACGCTAAAAATGGCGTTTTTAAACGTCCCGCGCGCCCCCTACATATATTGTCAAAAAATCGAATCATTGCACGGAGACCTTTATTTCAATGATATCTTTGATTTTTGAGGGTAGCCAAAAGTTTTTTAATTTTTCGATACACCCTAATATATATATATATATATATATATATATATCATCAGATTCATATTTTTATCTCAATTTTTCTTTTCTCGCTATCTCTTTTTTTTTTTCCTGTCCTCATCACAGTACAAGATGGGCGACTACAAATGGAAGAGCTATACCGAGGTCGAGAGGCTCGCAGCGTCCTTTGGTCGTGGTCTGACCGAGCTCGGTCTAGCGCAAAAGAAAAATATCGTTATATTCGCCGAGACACGAGCCGAATGGATGATAGCTGCACACGGTTGTTTCAAGCAAAATCTCTCGATCGTTACAATCTACGCGACCCTCGGCGACGAGGCAATTGCACACGGTATCAATGAGACGGAAGTCGACACGGTCATAACAAGCCACGAGTTATTGCCAAAATTCAAGCGTCTGCTGGCAATGACACCCGAGGTCAAGAATCTCATATTCATGGAGGATCAGTTGAAGGAAACCGATAAGAAGGATTTCAAGGTGAGCGCAAAACGACAAAGCCCCCCCCCCCCAGAGCCTTCCTTTTCGTCGATATTTTTCGTAGAAATTAAAAGCCACGATAACGAAAATAATTAATGGCGATCGAATTCTCATGAACGAGCAACTCAATGGGAATGATAAAAATTTTTTTAAATAATTTCGTCGATCGATCGACGATAATGATAAATCGCGTTGCAATCGGCTTATCCTGTCCTTGGAGGAGAAAATCAAGTACTTATCTGGAATTTTCGATATTTCGAATTATCATCGTTAAAATAATTCGAATAATTCAAATTCATCGTGCGAAAGCTGATGAGAAACTACGATGACGTTTTTACAGTGGGCAAATATTTAAATTCGTTGAATTTTCGTCACGAGCTCATCGAACTCGCGGAATAATTCGATTCAGAAGCGATTTTCTAAATATCGTTTGAATATTTGACTACGAATTTAACGGTTGGACTCGTGAAAATCGTATGTTGAATGAAAAAACTGGGAATTGTGCTAAGGCCTGAGAGTGGCATCGCTGAAATATTCGCAAAGCAATCTGAAACGGAGAAAATTATTCACGATAACGAGAAAAATTTTTGAACCGATGCCATTTCTCTAGATTTACACTTTCGAGAAGCAAAAAATGCTTTTCGAATAGAATTTTAATCCCGTCTGGAGTATACATTAATGATTAATGACATTGATTATTACGTTCATTTCTGCTTTAGACCTCTCGGATTTTAGCCCCAAATATGAATTTCTGCATTGAATTTTTACATTTTTTTCCCGGCTATTAGACTCTGGATACAGAGATGGTCAGAATTATCTGTTTGAATTTCAAATCACATTCGATTTCGCAGCTCAGCAATGGAATTGATCGAAAAATTGACATGCATCGTTGTTTCATCGTCAGAGTCGACGAACAAACCATTCTTAGGCTCTTGAGCTCCTATAACGAAAATAATGTCAATGCGATTGATACGAGGCAAATGGGTCGTTTGATTTTCAAAATTATTTCCTCAATTATTCGTCCATTGATCTTGACGATAATAAAGAATGAATCGTACCATCGTACGATCGTGCCCTTGAAGCAGAAAATCAAGCCTCTGGGACTTTCGATATTTGGAATTTTGATAAATGAATGAAAAAAATATATATATATGGGCGAAAATGCCAATTGGGAGTATAAATGAATTTTTTTTATTTAAAAATCTGGTAGTTTAGGAAAAAATA
This sequence comes from Rhorus exstirpatorius, assembly GCA_963564615.1. Classification (NCBI taxonomy): domain Eukaryota; kingdom Metazoa; phylum Arthropoda; class Insecta; order Hymenoptera; family Ichneumonidae; genus Rhorus; species Rhorus exstirpatorius. Next base: position 242,770 of record CAUXCA010000048.1, read on the forward strand.
TTTAGTACGTATTTTTTATTTTTTTATTTAAATCAAAATTGCCGTTAATATATCAAATTGAAAAATATAACATTATGACGTCACGCATGTTACGCTATATCTATGTATATCAAAATCCGTGAAATTAAATTGCCTATAACAGGTGAATCTGTCATTTTTAACGAAAATTAAAAAATACGTCCTCATTATTTTTACTTACTCTACATTATGCGCCCCAATTATTGAAAAAAAAAAAAATTTCATTCATACTCCTAATTATATGCAAGCTTTTAGGCTTCAAAATTTCGATTTTGCTGAAATTTTGATATATTGCGTGCGCCAAGATATGCAAATCCCCAAAATTTTATACCTCTAGACCTTCCCGTTAACGAGCTACACATCAATGAATTTCTCCATTTGACGTACGCGATTGTGTTTCTTTATTTTTTTAACACTTCCGGGCGTTGAAAAAAAAAATAGAACCACACCATGTTTTTTTTTTGCAAAAAAGTCTGATCTTTTCGAATATAAAATTCATTTTCAGGTAAAACTTCAGCAAAAGTTAAAAAAATCACGTGTTTTTGCAAAAAAAAAACTGTTTTTTTCAATGATGGTGCGCGATTTTAATTTTTTTTTTTTTTTTTCAATTCCATCGAAAAGCTGAGAATTTTTTAGTCAAGTTACGAAATTTTCAGATTGGGATGAATGCATTTATGGAAAACTTGTACGCGTCGTCGTTTGATCGCTCCATCCGCTGAACTAAAAGACGCGTACAAGTTTTCCATAAATGAACCTCAGATGCGAACCCATGGTCATCCCGCTCTGAAAATTTGGTAACTTTACTAAAAAAAAATTCCCAGCTTTTCGATGGAATTGAAAAAAAAAAAATTAAAATCGCGCACTATCATTGAAAAAAAAAAAGGTTTTTTGCAAAAACACGTGATTCTTTAACTGTTTCCGAAGTTCTACCTGAAAATGAATTTTATATTCGAAAAGATCAGACTTTTTTTTACAAAAAAAAACAATTTTTTTTTTTTCAACGTCCGGAAGTGTTAAAAAATAAAGAAAAAAACAATCGCGTACGTCAAATGGAGAAATTCATTGATGCGTAGCTCGTTAACGGGAATGTCTAGAGGTCTAAAATTTGGGAAATTTACATATCTTGGCACACGCGATAATATATCAAAATTTCAGCAGAATCGAAATTTTGAAGCTTACATATAATTGGCGTTTTTTCACCCATATACATCAAAGCCAATAAGTCTTGGTCGTTAACGTTCAGGATTCTCGAATCCAACGACGAGAAAAAGAAGAGAAAAGAAAAAAAAAGAAATGTCCCAACTATCATCCGTTGAGAAACGATTTTATTTTGAAAAAAAAAAACAAAAAAAAACCAAAAAAAACCAAAAAAAAAACAGAAAAAAACGTTTCTTCGAAATTCCAGGAAGGAATACGTCTGATACCATTCTCCGATGTGATTAAACGCGGCAATAATTCCAACGCCGAAACCATTTCACCGAAGCCCGAGGACACGGCCATCATAATGTACACATCGGGCTCGACGGGTGTACCAAAGGGCGTGCTGCTCTCTCACAAAAATATCATAACCACCCTGAAAGGTTACACAACGGCCGTTGTCATACATCCGGACGATGTTTTTCTCGGTTTTCTGCCGCTCGCTCATGTCTTCGAGTTTCTCGCCGAGAGCGTCTGCCTTCTAACCGGTGTTTCCATCGGATACAGCTCGCCGCTGACTATGATAGACTCGAGCAGCAAAATCATGAGAGGATCGAAGGGGGACGCTTCCGTACTGCATCCGACTTGCCTGACCTCCGTTCCCGTGAGTCATGGAAAAATCCTATAATTTTTCACATTTTCCCCCGCTTAATCAAGAAACGTTTGTTCAAATTTTCAAATTTCTAGCTTTTTATTTATTTTTTTTTTATTTATTTTTTTTTTTTTTCAAATTTAACGAAAACGCATTTGTTTTCATGACTTTGCGTTGTTGCAGCTAATTCTTGATCGCATCTCGAAAGGAATAAACGAGAAAGTAAAGAAATCGGGTGCGTTCAGTAATGCAATATTTAACTTCGCTTACGAGTACAAGCTCAAATGGACGAAACGAGGCTACGATACGCCGCTGTTCAATCGATTGATCTTCGGAGCGGCGAGACAAGTCCTCGGCGGTCGGGTAAGGCTAATACTGTCCGGCGGTGCGCCGTTGAGTCCCGACACTCACACGCAGGTTAAGCTTTGCCTCTGCGTCACCGTCACCCAGGGTTACGGCCTCACCGAAACTTGCTCCGGCGCCACGGTTATGGACAGTAAGTACTTCAACGATCTTATCATCATTCGCGATTACGTAAAAACCATTAAAAAAATTTACCACGACTCGTAATCGGGGAAGATTGAAGAAAAATTCGCCGAAACGAATTTATTTAATGCCACATATAATTTCTGTCGAAAAAAGTTTTCGTGTGAATTTCAAAAGTAATTCGGGTTGAAGCGAAAATTTGAAAAAAAAAAATCAACCATTTCGTAGATTATAATAATATCGATTTTCAATAATAACACAATGCCGAAAAATTGTCAAAAAATTGTTTAAACAATAAATTGTTACAGAAATTTTCCGTAAAAATTTGTTTCGATTGTATGCAACAAATTCCTCGATTTTTTTTTTTAATACATAGGAATTTTTCAAGAATTTTCTTATCGTTTTTAATTGATGTTTTTGAGAATTTTGAAAAACTGCATTTATAAAAGTACTCGTTTCGTGATCCAGGATACTTTGTGAAGTTAATATAGAACCTTTGTACGAGAACATATTCAAAATTCACCCTTTTGGATGCAATTTTCAAAATTAAAAATTTGCAAAAATTAAAATTAAAAAAAAAAACCATAAGAAAATTCTTGAAAAATTCGTGTGTATTCGGAAAAATCGAGGAATCCGTTACGTATAATCGAAATACATTTTTACCGGAAATATCTGCAACAATTTATATTGTTTAAGCAATTTTTTGATAGTTTTTCGGCATTGTTACTATTGGAAATCGATATTATTATCATCTTCAATATGTTTGATTTTTTTTTTAATTTTTGCTTCAACGCGAAGTACTTGCAAATCTCACCAAAATTTTTTTCGACTGGAATTCTATGGGATTCTCTTGTACTTTGGGGCCTATTGAAGAATTTTTCGAATTTTTTTTTGCCAGATACAACGTCTTTGCGCCAAAATTTTCGTAAAAGATTGCACAAATAGGTTAATAACAAAAAAAAATGCAATTTCTTTTTTTTTTCAAAGATTTCAAGTCTTCCTAGTCCCTCCCTTCGATCACCGTAATGTGAAATGATATTTTGTCTTCAGCGTACGATCTGAGCACCGGAAGAGTCGGTGCTCCCACGGTTGTTTGTGACATAAGATTGGAAAATTGGGAAGAGGCGAATTACCGAGTTACCGATGCGCCTTATCCGAGGGGCGAGATTCTCATTGGCGGTGACAATGTCTCGGCCGGCTATTACAAAGTACCGGAAAAGACAAAAGAAGATTTCTTCGAGGAGGACGGCAGACAGTGGTTCAGAACCGGTGACATCGGAGAATTTCATCCGGACGGTTCTATGAAGATCATCGGTAAGAAAAATTGCCACAAAATCGATCTTCATCGTTATCATTTTTCTTTCTTTTTTTTTTTTTTTTTTTTTTCTTTACGATTACGTATGAAACTTTGTGTGTGTGTGTTTTTTTTTTTTTTCCCCTCTTTGAAGACCGCAAGAAGGATCTGGTAAAGTTGCAATTGGGCGAGTACGTTTCGCTCGGTAAAGTGGAGGCTGAACTAAAGACTTGTCCCATCGTCGAGAATATCTGTGTATACGGTGATGCGCACAAGGCATACACCGTAGCTCTCGTAGTGCCGAATCCCCGTGCTATCGAGGAGATCGCGGCCAATCTGTCCATAACGTCGACGAGCCTCGAGGAGCTGTGCGAGAATCCGCGCGTTGAAAAAGCCGTTCTGGACGAATTGGTCGAGCAGGCGAAAAAATGTACGTTCAACGATGATCATAAATACAGAACTCGCATTATTTTCAGCTTTTAAATTATCCAAAAGATAATTATTCAAAAACGTCATTTGCATAGGGTTTTTTTTTTCTTCAGTTACTCATAATTATTTGATTAATTGTATAAGCTTGAAAAATTGAGTCGCCTCTCAAAAACGCATGTCACACGTTAGGGTGTGTCGAAAATGAACTTTTTTTTTTTTCTTCGCTCCTACCACTCAAAACTTTGGGTTTATGGCATCAAAGAGGTCCTCGTTCAAGGAGGGCCGCTGTAGCTTTGAAGTTTAGAGGTCGCTCAACGAGGATTTAGGTTTCCCATCTAATTGACACGTAAAAAGTATTGTTTTTCGTTGAAAATGATGTCGGGCAGCCAAAAAAATTGGCGATGTCTGTGTTTCTTGGCTTATTCGAAAGCACGACTCGTCCCCTAAACGGCGATAGGTCGTTTTACGACTTACGTTGTTCCAATTTTTTTTTTTTTTTTTTACGCCACTTTTCGACCACAATAGTCACTTTTTCAAGCTTACAAGGTCTCCACGGTATCAATGAGTGTCCAAAATGAATTGCTACAAGTATCGATTGTTGATTCCAATACAAATAATCAATGTCATTATTCCGGGTATTAATTATTATTAACTTATTATAATTTACACGCCTAAAAGAAGCTTGTAATATTTTTTTCACCCGACTGCGATAAAATGACCGTATTTCGCACCTGAAACGCGGGTCGAAAGTCATCAATTCCTGACCAGAGGGAAGAAAAGTAGATTTCCGGGCAAAAAAGTAAAATTCCGGGCAAAAAAGTAAATCTCCGGGCAAAAAAGTAAATTTTTCGCAAATGACTACATTCGGTCTTCTCTTCAACCACCAAACGTATTTGTTCGAAATAAAAACATCAATATATTTTTAACAAATCTTTATTATACATGTTTTTTTTTATTTATTTTTTTTAATAATACATAAAGCCAAGTTCGATCAAATGCACTAATTCAATTAGCGATTGAAGCGCGGTAGCTGCGAAAAAGTAATGAAAAATAGTTCGTTTTTGAAAAAGAACACTGCATTGAAACTATATATGGATATATATACTATATATGGATATATAGTATATATATGGTCATAGGATTGCGTTATTTCTTGTCTGTTGACATCGAAACGTAATTCGCTGCTATCTACCGAATATAAATTCAACCCTGACTACGCGAGATTTATGAAAGATTTAATACAAATTTTTTCGATAATCGCACAATATTTCAACGCAATTTACATCTTATTTTTTCTGTTTAGAATATTTTTCACTTCTTGCAAATATCTAATTCATTGAAAATAGCAATAATGATTGCCATATTATGTTTTCAGTCGATAAAACGAAAAATTTGTAGATAGACAAAGTAGGGTTTGTGTGGGATCTGTTGGAACGCACTTCCTTTATGCGAAGCGATTTGAGCATACCTTCGGTGTTGTTTTTCGTATTTTTTGGTCATTTTATCGTAGTCGGGTGAAAAGAAGTATATGCCACACGGGAGGAGCGGATTTTTACCTCGTGCTCGTGCTGCCCTCGCTTCGCTCGGGCAGCAAACCTCGCACTCGGCAAAAATCACGCACTTTCCTCCCTAGTAGCATAATGTACTATTTATGCAACAATTCAATTTATCATAGCTTTCGTATGGTTAAGGTGGCTCACCGGTGAATTAAAAAACCGGCGATACGAATGAAACTTCGGGAGAGTGTTATCTGAGATGCAGTGAACATTCTCTCAAAATTTCGGGGTACGTTGCCAGGCAAATTATTGCGAACGAGTAATTTAAAATTGCCTATTTTAAATTACTCCTAATTTAAATTACATGGGTCTTGTGACAGTTGATTCCATTTTCACCGGAAGTGACATGATACCTTTTGATAAATACGAGAGATCTTATTCAAATTTTTTGAGTATTGAAAGATGAAATCGTGAACTTTCCAATGGTATTTAAAAAAGTGCGTCTTGCCAGGAATTTTCCCGAGAAATTTTATCGCAAAAGACATCGTGTGCGCAAATCTCGGATACAATATACGTCTGTAATTCTGCGCGCGAGGAAAACATATGAATATCAGCTATAGTTTTTGACTCGATCGCTCCGACAGCGTTAAATACTTTTGTCAGTTGAGACTTTATTTATAATATTATTTATAATAAATTATGGATAAAATATCACGGGAAACGTCATCGAATTTCATAAATTTTATTTGGACAGAGTATTTAGAAAATATTATGATAGGTTTTATGATTTTTTTTTTTCACGTCACGATTTTTAAATAGTTTTGTCACTAATGGGCCGCCTTAAATTGGTACGTAAATAAATCTGAATTACGGATGAAATTTGACTTGGGCCAAACTCGACCGAATTACCTTAAAATGGTCAGAACTTCGACTCTCTCTCTCTCTCTCTTGTTTCATGCGGTGCCCCTCGCTCGCCGCGCTCATCCGCGCCAACGTTTCCGCTTATTCCCCGCCCACAGAAATATTGTCGTACCTCCTTAACTTCAGAAAATATCCAACTATGACGGAATGATTTTTTAAAAAAAGGAAAAAATCGTTCACATTCAAGTTTTCTATTAATGAGCAAACTTTTTTTTAATTTTTTTAAAATTAATTCACGTTTGTACGCACGGAGTCGAGTAAAGCTGAGAATGGGCAGATTTTTATTTAATTCGCAAACTTTGTTTTCTCATACGAAATTTACAGGCAAACTTCAGAGATTCGAGATACCGGGAGCTGTGAAGCTCTGTCACGAGCAGTGGTCGCCCGACATGGGTCTCGTTACGGCGGCGTTCAAGGTCAGGAGACGAGCCGTACAGGAGCGTTATCAGCACGAGATCAATCGCATGTACGCCTCGTGATGCCGAGGAAATAAATGCGCAAAGTGTAACGCGTCCCGAGCGTACGCGCAAACGTAATCATCGAAGATAACATAAAAAACAAACAAAAAAAAAAAAAAAAAAAAATATGAAATCGTCGATTGCGGTCCCTCGGGGCGGGGAAATCTCTCGCGGTGCGGTAGCCATGCGAATACGAGGCCCGTATATTGTTTCACGAATTCACGATCATCTCGGTGAAACTCGTGAAAAAGTTTGTATGAACGTCGAAAAGTTCTCGTCGCCGCGTGGAGATTTATGTATGTCCGTGTGTGTGTGTGCGTGCATGCGTGTGTGTAAGTGTGCTCATGTGTATTCAATAATAGAAGGAATCGAGTCGCTGACGCGACTTTTGATTTACGTGTGGGATCTCTCGTGTCCCGCGTTCATATCGACGTGAACGCCGAATAATCGAAAGTATTTTTTGGGTCATGAGACCAAATGAAATTGCGCACAGGATTGTGATGAAAACAAAACAAAAAAACAAAACAAAAAACGTCTTCGAGGGTTCCGATACGACACATTTTTTTTCCCCCCCCCCCCGCCGGTCTTCCGTATTAAGCGCCCCCCTCTTTTGTCATGAATCCGTAATTTCACTCGTAAATATATTTTGTCGGATCGCCAACGAAAATCGCACAAAATTCCAAAGTCTTCTCGTATCGAGTACACGGGTCTTTGTTTGTTTTTTTTTTCTCTCTCGTCCAATGGAAATTACGAGCTATCCGCGTATACGATCCTAGCGGCCAAAGCTGTAACTCGGCCAAGATGACGAGGTCGCTGATCGATCGGGGGGGGGGGGGGGGGGGGGGACTCGTTGAGTTGTTCGCTAGTGCAAATTTCGCCGACCGAGAGTCTTTTTTTTTTTTGTACCATCCAGAGAGCCCCAAATGAGTTTGACGATTTCATGAATTATATCGCGGGATTATGATGTTTTTTCCCCGTTTTTTTGTTGTTTTTTTTGTTTTTTTTTCGTTTTGAGGTTATCTCGGAGCTTCGTCTTAGCGATAACAGCGACGCATGACGGCATATCGCGGCAATTGGAGCTTCTATTTTGCATTATGGTTTATGATTCTCATGGGACGAATCCACGTGGTATTATTCCAGGGATAATGTGCGCCATTTTGATGAGGATGTTATAATTAAACAAGATGGCCGCCCTAAATTGAATGCGGGGATGCATGAACCGCCGAAAAAATCGAAATAATACGAGGTGAAATCTCAATTTCGAGCGAGCAATTTTCCGAGCGTCTTTTGGTAATTTTTTGCAACGCCTCACTGAAAATCATTGTCAAGACAAAGTTTAAAGATGCACCGGTCGTGCAATCGTATAAAAAAAAAGAACAAAAAAACTAGTCAATGCGAAAAAAAAAACTGTTTTTACAATTTTCCCCGCGATTTAAACTGCGATAATTCGGTTTTTCTAAAAAAAATTTATTTCAAAACAATATTTTTCAACATAATTATAGAGAATATCCCGGTCATATATTATATAGAATCAGCTGGATAAATAAAAAAAACTATAATCCGACCATTGATTACAGATTTTTCAAATTTTAAATAAATTTTATATATTTTTCAGGTTTGTAAGACCGGATTATGAATAATGCAGCTCATATACGGGGAAAAAATTGTCGGAACAAAATTTGTAAAACTTAACCTTTGGACACGACTGTACGTCCGGTATATCTTTAAAAAAAAAACTTTGAGCTATATTCGATTGAATAAGTTTAAAATTTATTACTCGAAAATCATTCGGAAAATTTTTGAACCATTTGCCGCTCTGAAGACAGAAAGAGAGAGAGAGAGAGAGACTCTGTGCCGAGCTAATTAATGTTGAAAATGCATTTTTTTGATAAAAAAATGAAAAAAAAAAAAATAGCAATGCTTAGTATGAATAAGGATAAATGGTGCAGAGCGACTCTTTCCATCAATGAGACAAAGAGTCGCTACGATATTATATTGGATAAATATTTTTTTTTTTTTTTTTTTTCTTCGGATACGGTACGGATGTATTAAATCTTGTGCGATATCGAGCATCGCGAATTTTGTCTATTCTTTCTCTATCCGTGCACGATAGGAAGGGAAAAATGGCGGGATTTCCCTGTGATTCGAAAATTATTTCGTTCTCGTACGATCGAGTTGCATCCGCGAGTGCATTCCACGCCAAGCTTGACCAGCGTTGGATCCCCGAGAATCTCGAAATTATTTCAGGCTTTTTTTTTTTTCCAACATTCTACTCGGTGAAAAACGCGTTCAGATTTTTTTTTAGATTTTTTTTTTTCGAGACGTTTATTTTTTATAAATTTTTTAAAAGTTGATCGAGAAGGACCGGTTTAAAAAATCTGAAAAAAGTGTGAAAAATCCAGTGGATGAGACCCATTTGCAAAAATGTGGAAGGAACGTTTTTTTCTATTTTTTTTTTTTTTCTTCACTTGATTGGGAATTTTTTTATTTTTAAAAACTAAAATTGACCGTGTCACGGAGATAAATTTGGGCAATGTCGCGTGGGAAAAATCGTACGAGCGAGATGGTAATGGTCGTTAATGGTATTTTACTGATTAGACTGACGCATTATCGAATTAAAACGAAATATTTGATGAATTTTGCGATACCGAATATTTGCAAGTAAATTGATCCTCGTTTGACGCTTACGATCCCACTCGTACGATTTTTTCCATAAAGCGACATTGCTCAAATTTATCTCTGCGACACGGATAATTTCAGTTTTCCAAAGTTCGAATCGAGTGAAAAGAAAAATGGGGGAAAAAAAAAATTTCTTTCCACATTTTTGAAAATGCTCTGCGTCATCCACTGCATTTTGGTGAATATTTTCAGATTTTTGAAAATCAGCTTTCTCAATCAACTTCAAAAATTTATTAAAAAAAACAAACGGCTCGATAAAAAAAAATATAAAAAAAAAATCTGGACGAATTTTTCACTGATTAGAACTGATTAGAAGAAAAAACCTGGAATGATTTCGAGATGCTCGGGGGTCTAACACTGGTCGAGTTGGCATGGGGGAAAAAAAACGAGAGATCACGGACGATGGTGTTTGGAATTTGTCCATAATATTTTTTTTTTTCGGATTTTTGTGTATCAAACACATCCCTGGTAGGATTTTTCGATCATCTTCATTCAGTCAGGACAGCCCATCAAAGATTCTCATAAAATGACATTCAAGGCAAATTTTCGAGCAGAAGGAATGAGAATTCGTAAAAAAAACTCAAAGAACCAAAACTGCTATTTTTTTTTCCTACTTTCGAAATTAAAAAAAAAAAAATACGGCAATATCACGTGGGAAAAAATTGTATTTTTCGCCTACTGAGAATACGCCATTTTTTTTTATTTTAACTCAAATGTACAACGATTTCTCGAATAATTACGCAACTTTTGAGCCTAATCTGAACGTAGTTCGAGTCGATCAATTTTATTGCATGATTTTCGTTCAAGTTTATTAATTTTTCGTTGGTTTTTTTTTTCGTATAATTTAGCTGGAAACAAATAATAAAAAAAAAAGAGACTTCATTAAGTTTGAACAACAGTTTTGTTCACAATCAGTATAATGATGAAAGGTGATAGTGTTTTGAAAAATTTGATCATCAAAGTCTCTTTTTTTTAATTTATTTCCATACGAAAAAAAAAACCAACGAAAAATCAATAAGCCTGAACGAAAATCGTACAATAAAATCGAAGATCATCTCGGACCGCGTTCAGATTAGGCTCAAAAGTTGCGTAATTATTTGAGAAATCGTATCTTTGAATTTTCAAAATAAAAAATGGCGTATTTTCAGTAGGCGAATATAAAGTGGTTATTTTCTTTCCACGTGATTCAGCGATTTTGGCTTTTTTTTTTCAAAAGTAGGTAAACAAAATTAGCAGTTTTGGTTCTTTGAGTTTTTTTTACGAATTTTCATTCCTTCTGCTCGAAAATTTGCCCTGAGTGTCAATTTTATGAGAAACCTCGATGAGCTGTCCTGACCGAAAGATCGCGAAATCCTCCTAGGGATGTGCTTGATACATAAAAACCAGTGAGAAAAAAAAATATTTTAGACAAATTTCAAATACCATCGGTCACGATCTCTCGGTTTTTTTTTTTTTTTTTTTTTTTTTTTTTTTTTGTGAAATCCCCCATGCATATGCATGCATATAAATTTCGATGTTGAATTCCCTGTATTATATTAACATCACAGATACGCCCACGTGGCGAGCATGTGCGAGTGCGAAGAGAAAAATGAGCGTAACGAGAGAAAAAAAATGCCTAATTGTGTAAAAGTGTTTTATTGGCGGTATCGAAAAACGATTTATTTCTCGATTCGAAGGAAAAACAAAAAAAAAACAAAAAAATACGAAGCTCGAATTTCTAAATTTGGGTCAAAAACTTTAGTCTCGCCAGGAAAAACATCCACCGCAAAAAAAAAAAATCATCCTAATTTTCGAAATTCCCCCAAAAAAAGAAATCAATTTCGTCAAAATTTTGACACAGCCCTGACGATAAAATGGAGGGAAAAAAAATCCGCACGAGTCTCAGGAGGCACGAAAAGCGCTCGACGAGCAAAATCATAATAAAAATTAAAATAAAAAAAAAAAAAAAATAAGTCGTTTTCTCGAATAGCCCCGAGTGCATAATTTCGTGAATGCGTTTCGTTCGGGCGAATCCAGCCAGAGAGTGCTGAGTTATAAATTTAATTGGTAATACGAAAATGTCAATCGATGATGACGAATTGAGGCGAAAAAATATTGCGAATCGTGTAATTGGAGATTGAAAAAAAAAAAAAAACAAGTAATTTCATTATAATTTCGAAAGTACAAATTTCTCGTCTGGGATATTGATTGAAAAGAGGAAAGAACGAAAAAAAAAAAGAAAATTAAAAATAGAAAAACGAGAAAATCTGTTCATAGATTGATAGTTTATGCTTCTCGACGTAACAACTAAATGGGATTCAGATAATTCGTGTATACATGTTGTAAAGCAGCAGAGAGGAAGGGGGGGGGGGTAAGGGTTCATATATTCTATTTTGTGTAAATTTTTTCACGGCGTCGTAGATTACACATTGTAATTAATTAAATTGCACCGTTTGGTTCTAACGGAGCAGAAATTGTCGCATCGATTCTCCAGAATTTTTTTTTTTTTTTTTCTTCCAATATAATTGTCAAATGAATTAATAATTAACGCACACAGTACGAAAAAAAAAAAAAAAAAAACAAAGCGCAAAATATCGAAAGAAAACAAAAGCCAATAAGCAGAAAACAATAAATTTTACTCTTAAGTTTGAAGAGATTATTAAATGAATAAATATATATATATATATATTTTTTTTCGTTATCGACGAGAGTTCCTACGACTAAATGAATGAAGAACAGGCAAAAAAAGCGATGGGAAGATTGGTACTAATTAATATTTATTGATGAAAAAGCGCACTGTATAATATTACAATGTTACGAGAAAAAAAAAAACAAACAAACAAACAATGGTGATTAATCTTCATAATTGGTTTAATATTAAGAAACTATGGTTTAAGAAAATAAATGTACAAATGTATAAAAAAAAACAAAGAAAAATTTGCGTTTAAGAGCGCGTGCATCTGAATATCGTTTCGAAATACTTGCAACAAATTTTTCATTAAAAGTAAGTATATATGCGTGTATATATATGCATACATATATATAATTGTCTCAAGTTCTCGCTACCGCGACTGTTGATATACAGTGCGACCTCTCAATAAGAACGCTAAAGCTCCCGAAGGGGAAAGTTTTTTCCGAGAATTCGAGTACCCCCACCAGGCGCCCATGTTCACCTAATTTTACTCTTCTAAGCTCTCGTAGGATGGGTGCTCTTATTCAAAGGTTCGGACGCGAAGAGCTCGGAGTTCGAGTCAGAGTGGGGGAAGTGCTCGAGCGAGAAACAGAGGAAGCGTTCTTATTGAGTGGGCTCTTATTGAGAGGTCGCACTGTATTTCTTTTTTTTTTTTTCACAGTCTCTTCTGTTTGAAGTAATCCTTTCTCAGCGACTGATTAATCATTTGGCCGATCTTCGTTCTTATCCATACCGGTGGTATGAGAGTAAGCACATTTTGCAAGCCGTGTGCCCAGTAACCGGTGCTCGAGTTTATCTTGCCGAGAGTGACAATAGCGTTTTTCGCATAAGTCGCTGCATCGGGCACGAATACACTGGATACCTGTAAATCGACACGAAAGCCTCGTACAATTTTTCGAGAAAAGAAAGGAACGTCCCTCTGATAGCACTGTAATGTCTATAATCGGCAACTAAAAGTTATCGTTTCTTTGTTATACCGTTCGGATATCACTCAAAGATATAACTATAATTGCATCTTTGAAATGTCATCATTTTTAAGTTATCTCAAAGATGGATTTTTATGACTAGCAAAACGACAAGTCAAAATGCTTATAATATAATTCGCTTTGCTACCTATTCAGAATTATCCTATACATATTAGGATGGTCCTTAATTAAATTTGGGGTTAAAACATATCGGCTTCAAACATACATAAAAAAATTTAAAAAAAAACTACCAAAGCTCTGCTCACGGCAGGCAGCCGAGTGACCACGAATCAACTGGCCACAACGTCAAACGTCAACTGTACACCACACGGTACACGGATAGCAAATTTATGAATGTATGTATGCATACCACACGGATAGCAAATTTATGAATGTATGTATGCATACATTCATAAGTTTGCTATCCGTGTGGTGTACAGTTGACGCTGTGGCCAGTTGATTCGTGGTCACTCGGCTGCCTGCCCTGCTCACTATCTCAATGGGAAGGGGTGTGCCTCTGAGGAGAAACCTTTTTTTTTTCATTTCAATAACATGAGTTTTTGTGACGTTCCCACTTTTTACTTTTTTATTATCACGTTCTAGACGAATCATTAAATCGAAAAAATAAATCACGTATCCTCTTATTCTGAGATGTGTAGAAAGCTGGGAAAAAAAATTCGAGTCGCTGAAAAATACTGAAGTATTCAAAATGTAAATCTCACTTATATAGCATATATACCGCATATATATAATACACATCCACATTGCGCATGCATATATTCACGTGGGTATAGTACGATTGCAATGGTCAAATGTGAAGTACGTACCTGAAGTCTATCGCTAAATGCATTCATTTTCGTATTGACGAACAGCGGAGTGAGATGCTGAACGGTAATACCAAATTTTTCATATTCCGCTCTCAGTGCCTCGGAGAAGCTTCTCAGATAAACTTTGGTCGCCGCGTAAACCGTCATCAGGGGCAAAGGCTGAAGTTCCGAGCCCGATGATACATTAACAATCGCGCCTTTGCCACGTTTTTTCATACCGTCGATCGTTATTCTTGTCATCAGTGTCGTAGCACCGACATTCACGTTTATTATGTCCCAGAGATCGTCAACGGGTACCTCACCGACGTACATCGGATACGAATATTGCTTTCCCACATTGTTGACTGCTCGGAATCAATAGAAGAATATTCATCGAATTAATTGTTTTGTTTTTTGTAGCTATTTGTTCAGTATGAAAACAAAAATAGTGTCGTGCATGAAATGATTTGGGGAATTCTTGATACTCGTGATTATCGGTTTCAAGCCATTTCAATGTTTACAACGTCTTTTAGAATCGATTATTCGATTTAACAGTTTCAAAAATCCTATATGATACAGTAGATTCCCGCCCTAGGCCTGCTCGCGCAAGCCTCTTCCCCGTCGGGGCCACTCGGCGACCTGCCCCCACTATTTAGCCGTTTCCATGGTAACAATTACATTGACGCACGTTTGTCAACCGTCACACGGCGCGTTTATTTATTTTTTGACAGTTCTGTGTTAAATACGCCGAGCGGGCAGGGCCTCTCGGATTATGCCCCACTGCTAGTGTGATCGCTCAGTGGCTCCTCCAGTATGCCACTTCCCCGCTTTTTGAGTCCCGACCCGAGGCCTAACGCGGGAGTCTACTTTACATGCATATCATTTTATATTATCCATTATTAATTTGTTCTACAATGGGTGCGTTCCATTATTCGTTCAAATCGCTCAAAACGCTTAATTTGCCCATGCTCGGGCGGTCGGGCCTTTTAAGCAAAGCGCTTTGAGCGAATAATGGAACCCGGCCAATGCATAACAAAGGTAGGCAATGCGCGTGGACGAAGTTGGCTCGAGAATAGATACAGTCCGACCTCGATTCTACGGAGTTCGATTTTGTGGACAATCCCCACTTTTCTACCCTTCCCTGCTGGCGGTGTTCAGTACCGTAGTAGAAATCTTTTCGTGGCGGGAACCATTAGGACCGCTTTTTAGGTTAGGTTGTACGTTTCAACTGTGATAGCGAAAAATGAAGAGGGCGATACCACCATATGATACGATACTGGGAACAGAGCCGTGATTGGCCTAACGCGTTCTAGGGGCTGCGTTTACGTGGCCTCGATTCTGTGGACTTCCGGTCCCAAAGTGTCCATAGAATCGAGGTCCGACTGTACTTCGTCGACTCTCGGCGGGAAAGTGTACTTGTCCCGAGGCTCTACCGAGTCTCTCGATATATGGGGCACTCCATGCCAAGCGGGACAGGCTTGCGACCCTTACCCTCTTCGAATTTTTCAATTTTTTTTTTCCTCGTTCAGTAGACTCGAAGAAACACTTGTGATTTTTTTTGGATCTTATTCTCAAGTGGTTCTGACTATGGGAATTTTTGAATTTGAAGTGACCGGTAAATGTTCACGCCCCTGTATCTCCGGTTCCGCTGGTCGGATTGAAAAAATCAAGAATATGAAATTGATTCGGAATGAAACGTAGTTTTTGGAAAAAAATATATTGAGGATGATCATTTTTTTTTTTCAACGATCATCTCGTCGCGTAAAAATAAAAAACCGGATTTCCGTCGGGTATGACATGATTGATTTTTCTGAAAAAATTCTCAAAAATTCTTCGCGAAAAAATTGAACATTTTCATGTATGAATGATCGTGGACCTCGAATTCCTTCTATTTTTTTTATCGAATATGAAAAAAATTTCTGAAACATAAAATGTCTTGGATTTTTTCAAATTTTTTTTTCCTCGTTCAGTTGGCTCAAAGAAACACTTGTATTTTTTTTTTGGATTTTATTCTCCAATGATTTTGACCCCGCGAATTTTTGAAAATCCTACACTTAGGATAGGATTTTCAAAAATTGGCGGAGTCAAAACCACTTGAGAATAAAAACCAAAAAAAAAAATCACAAGTATTTCTTTCTTTGAGTCTGATCGTGGACCTCGAATTCCTTTGATTTTTTATCGAATTTGAAAAAAATTTCTGAAACAAAATGTCTTCGATTTTTTTTCAAATTTTTTTTTTCCTCGTTCAGTAGACTCAAAGAAACACTTGTAATTTTTTTTGGATTTTATTCTCGGATGGTTTTGACTCGGCGAACTTTTGAAAATCCTATCCTAAGTTTCAGAAATTCACGGGGTCAAAACCATTCAAGAATAAAATTTAAAAAAAATCACAAGTGTTTCTTTGGGACTATACTGAACAAGGAAAAAAAATGTGAAAAAAATCAAAGAGGGTGAGGGGTCCGCAGCTTGTTCAGGTTGGCATGGAACGCCCCCTATATACATATATGTAATCCAAGGAACGTCAGAGAGCAGAAAAATTGCCCAACAAAGTAACATGTATGCGTTTGTAAGGGAAAAAAACCGGCAATGCACTTAACTGCATTCGACTGATCGAGATTTTTTTTTTTTCTTTCAAATTTTAACGATAATTTCTCGAAAATTGTGTCGAATGTTTTCAATTTGATCGAAAATTTTTTCTTTGATTTTGGTGATAAACCGGAAGTTCTATGGTTTTTTTTTTGTTTTATTCCCAATTTTGGAGTTTTTTTTTTACAATATGAGTATTCGTACCGAGAATGCCGATCGGGATTTCCTCCAATTTTTTTGCAATATCATCGGTGATACCTCTCCCTTTGCTGAAATCTGCCACGATTATTCGCACCTCGATCATCGGATTTAACTCGAGAATCTCGTTTCTCGTGTTCTCGAGTCTGGCCAAGGCGCGACTGATCAAGACAAGATTAATATTACGCATAGCGAGCTCCTTGGCATAAGCTTTGCCAATTCCATCGGTCGAGCCCGTAACAACTGAAAATTGCATTAAATTTGAGCACTTTTTTGTTTTGTTTTTTTTTTTTTTTTGTTTTTTTCTTTGCTTTTGTCCCCAATTCGTCACACGCTTCGACAAATAACGTCAATGAACTACGATCCCCAAATACGTATACATGAGACGATTGTAAATTTACCAATGATTTGAGAAATTAAAAATTTCGTGCTAATTCTTTGTTCTTCGGTTGACAAATTTTTCCACTCAACCCCTTTATATAAGAAAAAAAATTGACATTGGGTTAATGCAGAATTTATTCATTTATTTATTTACCTATTTATTGACAAAACAATGCAACGGAATTTTTTTTTATTTTTTTCTTTTCATTTTTACGTACAATCATGCGAGAACTGTCAGCAAAATAATAAATAAATAAAAACATAATCCTATAGCGATGCCGTGTATATTGTAAACTCACCTGCCCAATCGCCGAATTTTTCCCTGAGATCGATCGGTGCTGGATCGAATATCGGTATGAGAATTTCCCAAAGAGCACGCGAAACTCGGCTCACGGGGTCGAGGATCGCCCAGAGGACGATAAGAGCGATGAACAGCCACACGAGGATTAACATCAGCATATTTGCTTCCTTGATCGTAAATCGTTAAGTGTATATGAGCGCGCCCAGAGGCGAGAAAATGTACCCGATTCAATGAATTCGTACTGATGAATTTTAATCGTCGATATAATAAAATCACGAATTTCGGTTATCCTCGTATTCATTAAAAAAAAAATCTTTAAAGATAAATCCCAAAAATTTATGACCCTTATGTACGCGAAGTAATTCAAATTTTCATAAAATTATTTTCACATTAATTCGGATTGGCAATGCTAAAAAACACAATCCCTGTCACAGGCCAAATTTGATATTTACGTAATTCGAGGATTGAAAAAAAAAAAAACATACCGTGAATCATAAAATCAAAATCAGCAAAATTTCAAAATATGAAAATCAAAAATAACAAATTATATACATCGAGCGATTTTCAAGTCAAATGGATTTTTTAATCGTCGATTATACATGAAACGTGAGCTGTGTTCGTCATGAAATCTGAAAATGAAATAAAATTGGTTTAAGGATTAAGCTCATTACTGCAATCTCAACTAATAAATGATATAATATAAATTAATATACACAAGACGCCCAATTCGCGGTATTAAAAATTTAGGCTTCCCTTTTTGCTCAGACGCTTTTAGATGATTTCTTATCAAAGAAATAGCCCAATTCATACTGAATATTACGAGTGGTTTTCCTGAAATAATGTTTCGTAGTAAATTCTGTTTTTTTTTTTGTTTTTTTCATTTTAAAATATCTGAGCATACGAGACTCGCGGTATACAATTTTTTTTTTCTGAAATTAGCGGCATACCGGCCGAGGCTCAATTTCTTCATTCGATGACCATATTCTTCGGTATTTTAGAAATTACAACTAACCGGTTTGATACCCCCCCCCCCCCCCCTGCTCTATGATTGATCGACGAGAATAGCCTAACTCCTTTAAATGTAAAAATTTATTCCTATCATTCATTCATAATTTTATCGAAAATTCAAAAAATTTTATTCTTAAATTGAGAAATAGTAATTTCCAATCAAAGAATAAAATGTACTTGACCCAAGTATAATATGTTTTGCTCCCAGGTACATCGCTTTTAGGATCCATGCTTCAAATACATTTAGAGACCCTACTTTAATTACGAGCACATAATTAGCTGGGGCACTGCATTTTTCAATCCAATAATAACAGTAACAAAAGTTATTTTAACGATAAGTACAATCGCGGTGGATAATTAGTGAAAAAAAATTGAAACAATTACACTTTTATTATCGTACTTCGGATCACTTTTTGGTAGTTTCACACGCGACCGCAGTCTTTTTCGAACATTTTTTTTTTTTTTTTTTTTCAAATATTCTTTCGCGTGATCCGAGCCATTCGTTTTCAATTTGGGTTGATCGATCGTCCAAGTCCACCGGTCAACTGAATGGAACTCTCGAGGCAAATACAGGTGACTGCACGAAACGTGGACGAAGGTAAAACACTTTCTCTCTTTCTTGATGAAACTCATTTGAGTCGACTGTCGAGAGTCCATGCGGGACTTTGCGTTTATTCGCCTCCCTGCATCGCTCTGTACCTCGTTATTCATAAGTGAAGTTGATAAAAAAAAATTGAGAAAAGTTTCGAGAACGAAAAAAAAACAATGGTAGCCGAGGCGTATGGGATGTAAACCGATCGATTAAGATCGCGGTTCGATCCTATCAAATTTGTGACTCTTTTTTTTTGTCCTTTTTTTGTTGTTTTTTGGAGATGCAACGAAATATGCACATGCATATTTCTTTGCATCTACAGTTCACCGATAACTGTTACGTAAATCTTCAATACTTAGGCCTCCACGAAGACGACTTTCTCGTTATATATTGTGGTCTGAAAAGGTGGGCAAAGAACGTAACGAAAGGTCGTTTTGAACTCTCGATCTTCGGCATTGATTGCGTGTGTGAAAATAAAATTTGCCATCTCTGCTCGATCGTGAGATTTCTCTCGGACTCATCGTCAATAAAATTCTACGTTTTTCGTTATCGCCTATATAGAAGGCAATATAACAGCTAGACAATTCAATACGAAAAGCTAAATGACGTTTTTTTTCTTTCTTAATGCATTCTTGGCCCCAGGGTAGGGCGTCGAATGAAAATTCATTTGAAATAACTTTGCGTCCAAATGACTTCTCGTAGCTGTGAAGTAAGAACGAGAAAAATAATATTAAACCTTTGCACTCCGAGGCCTTTGGTATTTAGTTAGTGAGTGCAATGGCCGAGAGTCACCATTGTTTTCTAATTAATATTTTGTTACTTTTTTTAATTTTTAAATCAATTACTTCGTTTGAAAAAATTGTTTTTAATAATTTATCCTTCGAATTGTGCGTGCCCAATCCTCCACTTTGGTAGTTGCTCAATCTTCGCGTGCATATATACGTGAAGGGGCTATACATCACCGATGCAACTTGCGAGATACCCGCGAGGTTTCGAAATAAATTACGGTGTATAATTCTCGGATGCGAAACCGAGGAAAATGAGGTCAGTTTGGAGGAACCGCATTTCGTTGGATTGGGGTTAGTGATGAAAAAAAACAACAACAAAAAAGCAAGGCTAAAGCAAAAATGATTGATTGGCACGTTTGAAACGATCTTATTAAGCCACTATCAGTTCACCCGGTCCTCAACGAAAATCTTGCAAGATAAAAAATGCTATCATATCTGAAAGAGATTTCCAGCTACCCAGAAAAACATATGTTTATCAATTTTTTTCAAACGATCGTGTATTGTGACTATAAATACACTTATTTTGATAAATTTACGTAGTATTGAAAAAAAAAAAGTTAACGTGGCTCATTTATACTTGAGCAAGTGGAAAACACCGTTGATGATAAATTCCATATAATGGTAAATTCCTAATAATATATAGTTAGTATAGCGATTGAGATTATCCGCGGCGTAAAATATTTCGTACAGCCGAATCATGTATAAATAAATTTCATTAGCTCTGGATTATTCGACGAAATTTTCTTTCTCCTCGAAGTATTCTTTACTCTAAAAATGTCAATAACCTGTCTGTCGTTGTGCAACGTTACATTACGATAGTTCGTTTCACATTTAATTTTCAAATTTATCAACTTTTTAGATTTACAAATATTCAATACCGATTTTGATTAAAAATCGACGATGTACAATGAGGATAGTTGTACATTCTAGAATCTCAATTGTTCTGTAAAAAAGGACAGGTATATATATTTTTTCTTCCAAAACCACATTCGATTTTGAAGTGTTATTGAGCAAAAAATTAAATTTAAAAAATTTCGAAAATTCGTATGACAGGATCTGTCGGCGAACTCTATGAGGGACCATCAAAAAATATATGTATACAATATTATGCATAAAGCGGAGATGAAACGTCAGTCGAAAATCAAAATATCATGTGACTCTTTACGAGAAATAATTTATTTCGCAATTATCGTCAGTGGGACGCTTAAAGTGACATCCTCCTCGAGTGATTGTCTCGGTATTTCTACCAGTCGAGCTATGTAGATAATGTACTGTGACTAAAAAAAAAAATATACAAGCACATTCCATGTATTCTATGGAAACAAGTGAAAAGAGAAATAATCGCAATAATGCAATGCCAAGCCGGCTTATTCAAGCCTCGTCGTTCGGAATCTGTAAGATCCATTAACCCAAATATAACCGTTTCTCGATTCAACCTCAAGTTTTTCTATCCGATTATGCAATTGGTAAAAAAATGTCACCAGGATAGAATAATCTTTTTCGACTTTGTGGTAATTGTGGTTTTCCGTGTCTCGAAAATTACGCATTTTTTAGTCAGTTCTCTATTAAACTATTGTCCGCTAATTTTTGTTAAAATACATTTTACAACCTCCTGGATCATCCACGATTGCCGAAAGCGCATTGAAACATTTTCTTCGCCTTTTGATTTTATCTTTATATGTCTTTCAGGCTGTGCATTGGTAGATCGAGGCATTAAGGCCAAATTAAACAAAAGTTATATATATATTTTTTTTTATAATTTCTACGGTGGATACACAACATCGGGATAAAACGGAGAATCCCTCGGTACAATTGAGTATAGTTACCGAAGAGAATACTGAATCTACTTTATACTGACAATCGAGATGGAACGTTATTCGCAGAAATAATCAAATAGTTCTTTTGTTTTTGTTTTCTCATAAAAGTTACAATTTACCATTCTCGTAAAGATTGTTTTTTTTCCGCTTTTGGTTGGTTTTACACGCCTCTGGGCCAAACTACCTGCGACGGATTAATGAATATAGGCCGTGGAGTATCGTGAATTGAGCCCGCAGAAAAGGGACGCGAGGTGAATGTCACTATCTGGCAAAGTGCATAGACACGAGAGAAAAAGAAGGAATAAAAAGGACAGGGAGGTGAAAAGGAAGAAAAAAATAACTCCCACCACTCCCCCCTGCAAGATATACATTGCAACGCTTCAGGAATGAGTTGAAGATAAATGAGGAATAAGAGAGAGGAGTGGCTGGACACGAAGCGCGCAGGCTTCCTCCTCGACCCTGACTGTGTTGGCACCATAGTCTACAGTGCAAACTTGTTTATATCCCGCTCGTTTATCGCTCAATTACTCCCACGTTCCCTCCGCACGGATTTCTTGAACCCCCACCACTGAGCGCGACGAATCACGGCGCTCTTTCCCCCCACTCTATCCACCGGACGGGCTACGCGATTGGTGCGCGCGACTGGCAGTGGGGGACACTGTCGGTCGGTCCAAATGTTCAATTGCGAGCACTGATGGAGTTTCAATTGTAGCTTTACTCTCATCAAAGAGAGTGGTATTCGCTCGCTCGTGCGTTCTACTCTGTGCACCTACAACCTCAATCTTTTCAAGCGAGCGCAATAACGCGTCGCTCATTTCTCGTGGATTCTTCCGCACATGTTCGTGTACAGTGACTGATCATTTTAAACAAGTTGTTTATGCATATTACATATTACAGAGAGCGATAAGAGAGCAAAAGAAAGAAGCGAAGAGATAAAATTATGCTTGAGCGAATCGCATGGCACTGCTGTCGGTGTATTATACACCCTGTATATATAGTCGTGATAATTTGAATCGCGTTCCAGCATGATCAGCACACGAAAACGAATACAACGCACGAGCTTGTAAAATAGTGTCGGATATCGTTTTTTTTTTCTTCTTCTTCTTCTTTTTCTTTTTCCTCGACTGCGAGTTGATTATACTTCGTCGAGGCAAACCTTTCGTTCGAATATGACGTCAGATGACTAGGCAGAGAGTGTATCCAGTCTAGTATGTATATCGTATAGGTATATATGTTAGTAACGAGTAGTGGAAACGAGAAGGCGCGGACAAAGTCGTCTGCCACCTGAGTTCCTCTCTTGGCAGGTTTAGTTCTCGACTGCGCTGCCGCTCGTGAGGATATCGAACAGGTGAACGTTACGTTTTTTTTTTTTTTTTTTTTTCATAAAAATCGTGAGTTATTCCGGCTGCTCGTAAGTCGATGAAAAATTAATATATTTATTTATTATTTAATCCCGTGAATTCGGAGTTGAAAAATCGAACGTAAAAAAAAGACGAAACTGACGTGAAAAAAATTTGCTCCGCGCGGTCAAAGTTTATCGAGACACTCTGCGACAAAAATCCTAATTACAGCTTGAAAGATCAAAGATCGAGCTAATCCATGGTTGAAAGTATATGCGCAGTTTAGAATTCGTGATACGTTTAGATCCTCGATTTTTGAGTAAAAATAAACGAAATAAAAGGCAATTATTATCAGGAATGGCGCTTGAGTCATTTATAATAATGTGTTTGGTATAGTTTGGTTGTTTGAATTTGAATATTCTTCAAATTATTACCATCTAATTCCAATTTACTCGTCCCTAAACTATCCCGAATTTATTTTTAACTCTCAGGCGATCTACAAATTGAACGATTTATCATTCTGCTCATTCATGATTATTTTTCTTTATTTATGTACTTTCGAGTAATTTCCTCGGCATACTTGGTCTCTGCGCCAAAATGATTATTCCGATACGGCTAAAAATTATAATTTAATGAGGACGAAAATGGGTAAGCCGCGTGGTCTAGATTAAGTGTGTAGGTAGTTGATATTCATGCTCGAGTTTGCAACGCGATTTGACGGTCAGTGTGGTGCGCCTTTCGACAGTTAGATGGTCCTCTTTCCCTACTCGGATTCGGCCGAACCGGAATTTCTTGATTATATCCCACACCCACACACACATAATATATATAAATATACGTATATTCGTGAATGTTTCCGTCATTTTTTTCCCTCACGTTCGGTCTTCAACAATTTCATTAGAGATTTTAATCTTCGAAAATAAGTAATTCAGAAGTACTTTCCGGGTTCAAAGTTTTAATTGGACAAACATGTTTAGCTTCTTCGCAGCTTTTTCTACGTAAACTCTCGTTTTTATATACCGCGCGTTAATTTTCTCAATCGTTGCTTCCCGATTCAGCGCATCTTATTTTTATTACATTTTCAAAAATATCGCTGGGGAAAAAACGTCGACTTTACAGCCAGTAAAAAAAAAAATTTCTTAAATGATTCGAGACTCGTTTTCGAATGCAAAAAGTGCAATAGTCATTCGAGCTCATGCAAAATTCTTGCTCGGCAAACGCGAAACTTCGTCATTCATGTGTGTGTGTATGTGTGTGTTTTTATCGTTGAATCTTGAATGCCTTGAGACTCGTGTATAGTTGGAGCTTGAGCCGGGTCAGAGTTTAAAAAAAGAGAGTCGAACGACTATTAGAATATGATGTGTCGCGCGTTTCAAAGCGTAAATCATCAACGATCTATATACATATATATTTATAATCATTCGATCACGTCTTTTTTCATTTGCCCTCGTTGTATGTGCAATGATAGAGAAGCTCGCATCAGCGATGCGAAGAATTAACAAAGTGTCTTTTTTCTTCGTTCTCGCCGAGCAATTATTAAATAATATATAGCCAAGTTGTGCTCCAGTTTGAGATTTATCGTTTAGTATTGGCCTGTAAATGATCCATTATCAATGAGATTTTATCCGCGATATCGCAGAGCCTCATTCAATGCGAATATATATATATATTTGATGTATGTAGTACGAAACTTTGAATTTCATGGGTTAGTCAATGCACATTCATTCTAGCCAAAAAGGTAGGTTCATAATTCAATCTTCTACAGAATTGATTTTGCTTTTGGAAAAGGTTTAGAGGTGTCCCCTGAGTGTTAATTCAAGCTGGTGGGACGCGGGGGGTTGAGCTTCAGCCGTCATCTTGAAAAAAACGTTTTATCAAATATCTCGTGAACCGTGCATCGTACGGTTATTTAGCAATAACCATGCATGTTTGGAAAAGTTTGCCGCACTATAAATAAAAAACCATGCTCTATACAGGAAAAATTTTCCAATAAAAGTTGTAGAGAATTTTATCATCTACAAAAAAGTTTTGCACTATGTTTGTCGTACGATGCACGGTTCACGAGATATTTTATCAAACGTGTTTTCCAAGATGGTGACTAAAGCTCGACCCCCCCCCCCCCTCCCCCACGTCCCGCCAACTTGAACTTACACTCAAGGGACACCCCTGAACCTTTATCAAAAGCAAAATCAATTCTGTAGAAGATTGTAGAAAAAATGGCTAGAATGACTGGACTAGGTCACTGCGACTATTACGTTGACTTAAATACCACTATAGAAGTTTACTTGTGTGATATATTTGGATGAATAACCATAGCACCGTAAAATCGAAAAAATTGATCATTTAAAATATCAAATTTTTCCCCCAACTATTAGATTTTTCATAAAATTATAAACATTTTTGAATGTATTGCATGATTTCGGATATTTAAATACGAAAAACGATGAGAAATGGGCGCACTTGAATATTTTTTTTTTTCTCGTTACCAGATTTCGCTTACGGACCTTCTCCAATGGAGTAGCGAAGATTAGAAAAATTCATTGGTCCTAAAAGCAGCTTTGTAAGCGAAATAAGCTAATTATGAAACAATCTGCAAATTTCTCATTTCCACATGAGTTTTTTTTTTAATTCTCAATAAATATTCCAAATTTTATGACATTTGTAATTTCGATTTTTTTCTTTAGTTTGTAAATAAGATAAAAACAGTGCAAATTAGTAGTGCATAACGGTCCAGTTGCACATCTCTTTCGCTCAATTAGATCTCTCTATCTCTCTGTCCTTCTCTCTCTTGAACCTTTTCC
>CAUXCA010000049.1:0-89348 GCA_963564615.1 Rhorus exstirpatorius
AGTCTACTCAAGGGCTTTTCAAAACACCCCTAGAAAAGACCCCTAGCATAATTTGCGGCAGAGTTATGGCTTTTTGAAATTTTGTGATATTGAGATTTTTGAAAAAGTGGGCATAAATATTGAAGAAACACGTTTTTCCTTCTTTCACCACATTTTTACGGTCCAGGTGATCGTAAATTTTCTTCTGATTACGAATTACTGTGAATTTTCCCCAGAAATCCAATAATTCGATGCGAAATGATGAAAAAACGGAAAATTGCACATTTTCATATCGATAATTTTTCAGAGCTTCACTAAAGACGCTGTCATTTTTTTTTCCGCTGTGATAGGGACTCGATTCAGTGCTCGTTCTTTTCCCAACCGTTTGAGCTTTAAAATGAAGCTGGGTTCATCGGGATTCGATGTTTTTTCGATTTTTTACAGATTTTCAAATTCGGAACATCGATTTTTGCCAATTTTTCCATACATACCCCTTGGAATAAAATTCTTCAAATTTCAATCAACTTTCCGGAGCACTTAAACTTGTCGTATCAGGATGAAACGTACGCCATTCTCTAAGTCTACTCAAGGGCTTTTCAAAACACCCCTAGAAAAGACCCCTAGCATAATTTGCGGCAGAGTTATGGCTTTTTGAAATTGTGTGATATTGAGATTTTTGAAAAAGTGGGCATAAATATTGAAGAAACACGTTTTTCCTTCTTTCACCACATTTTTACGGTCCAGGTGATCGTAAATTTTCATCTGATTACGAATTACTGTGAATTTTTCCCTGAAATCCAATAATTCGATACGAAATGATGAAAAAACGGAAAATTGCACATTTTGTTATCGATAATTTTTCAGAGCTTCACTAAAGACGCTGTCATTTTTTTTTCCGCTGTGATAGGGACTCGATTCAGTGCTCGTTCTTTTCCCAATCGTTTGAGCTTTAAAATGAAGCTGGGTTCATCGGGATTCGATGTTTTTTCGATTTTTTACAGATTTTCAAAGTCGGAACATCGATTTTTGCCAATTTTTCCATACATACCCCTTGGAATAAAATTCTTCAAATTTCAATCAACTTTCCGGAGCACTTAAACTTGTCGTATCAGGATGAAACGTACGCCATTCTCTAAGTCTACTCAAGGGCTTTTCAAAACACCCCTAGAAAAGACCCCTAGCATAATTTGCGGCAGAGTTATGGCTTTTTGAAATTTTGTGATATTGAGATTTTTGAAAAAGTGGGCATAAATATTGAAGAAACACGTTTTTCCTTCTTTCACCACATTTTTACGGTCCAGGTGATCGTAAATTTTCTTCTGATTACGAATTACTGTGAATTTTCCCCAGAAATCCAATAATTCGATGCGAAATGATGAAAAAACGGAAAATTGCACATTTTCATATCGATAATTTTTCAGAGCTTCACTAAAGACGCTGTCATTTTTTTTTCCGCTGTGATAGGGACTCGATTCAGTGCTCGTTCTTTTCCCAACCGTTTGAGCTTTAAAATGAAGCCGCGTTCATCGGGATTCGATGTTTTTTCGATTTTTTACAGATTTTCAAAGTCGGAACATCGATTTTTGCCAATTTTTCCATACATACCCCTTGGAATAAAATTCTTCAAATTTCAATCAACTTTCCGGAGCACTTAAACTTGTCGTATCAGGATGAAACGTACGCCATTCTCTAAGTCTACTCAAGGGCTTTTCAAAACACCCCTAGAAAAGACCCCTAGCATAATTTGCGGCAGAGTTATGGCTTTTTGAAATTGTGTGATATTGAGATTTTTGAAAAAGTGGGCATAAATATTGAAGAAACACGTTTTTCCTTCTTTCACCACATTTTTACGGTCCAGGTGATCGTAAATTTTCATCTGATTACGAATTACTGTGAATTTTTCCCTGAAATCCAATAATTCGATACGAAATGATGTAACGGAAAATTGCACATTTTGTTATCGATAATTTTTCAGAGCTTCACTAAAGACGCTGTCATTTTTTTTTCCGCTGTGATAGGGACTCGATTCAGTGCTCGTTCTTTTCCCAACCGTTTGAGCTTTAAAATGAAGCTGGGTTCATCGGGATTCGATGTTTTTTTCGATTTTTACAGATTTTCAAAGTCGGAACATCGATTTTTGCCAATTTTTCCATACATACCCCTTGGAATAAAATTCTTCAAATTTCAATCAACTTTCCGGAGCACTTAAACTTGTCGTATCAGGATGAAACGTACGCCATTCTCTGAGTCTACTCAAGGGCTTTTCAAACACCCCTAGAAAAGACCCCTAGCATAATTTGCGGCAGAGTTATGGCTTTTTGAAATTTTGTGATATTGAGATTTTTGAAAAAAGTGGGCATAAATATTGAAGAAACACGTTTTTCCTTCTTTCACCACATTTTTACGGTCCAGGTGATCGTAAATTTTCTTCTGATTACGAATTACTGTGAATTTTCCCCAGAAATCCAATAATTCGATGCGAAATGATGAAAAAACGGAAAATTGCACATTTTCATATCGATAATTTTTCAGAGCTTCACTAAAGACGCTGTCATTTTTTTTTCCGCTGTGATAGGGACTCGATTCAGTGCTCGTTCTTTTCCCAACCGTTTGAGCTTTAAAATGAAGCTGGGTTCATCGGGATTCGATGTTTTTTCGATTTTTTACAGATTTTCAAATTCGGAACATCGATTTTTGCCAATTTTTCCATACATACCCCCTTGGAATAAAATTCTTCAAATTTCAATCAACTTTCCGGAGCACTTAAACTTGTCGTATCAGGATGAAACGTACGCCATTCTCTAAGTCTACTCAAGGGCTTTTCAAAACACCCCTAGAAAAGACCCCTAGCATAATTTGCGGCAGAGTTATGGCTTTTTGAAATTGTGTGATATTGAGATTTTTGAAAAAGTGGGCATAAATATTGAAGAAACACGTTTTTCCTTCTTTCACCACATTTTTACGGTCCAGGTGATCGTAAATTTTCATCTGATTACGAATTACTGTGAATTTTTCCCTGAAATCCAATAATTCGATACGAAATGATGAAAAAACGGAAAATTGCACATTTTGTTATCGATAATTTTTCAGAGCTTCACTAAAGACGCTGTCATTTTTTTTTTCCGCTGTGATAGGGACTCGATTCAGTGCTCGTTCTTTTCCCAATCGTTTGAGCTTTAAAATGAAGCTGGGTTCATCGGGATTCGATGTTTTTTCGATTTTTTACAGATTTTCAAAGTCGGAACATCGATTTTTGCCAATTTTTCCATACATACCCCTTGGAATAAAATTCTTCAAATTTCAATCAACTTTCCGGAGCACTTAAACTTGTCGTATCAGGATGAAACGTACGCCATTCTCTAAGTCTACTCAAGGGCTTTTCAAAACACCCCTAGAAAAGACCCCTAGCATAATTTGCGGCAGAGTTATGGCTTTTTGAAATTTTGTGATATTGAGATTTTTGAAAAAGTGGGCATAAATATTGAAGAAACACGTTTTTCCTTCTTTCACCACATTTTTACGGTCCAGGTGATCGTAAATTTTCTTCTGATTACGAATTACTGTGAATTTTCCCCAGAAATCCAATAATTCGATGCGAAATGATGAAAAAACGGAAAATTGCACATTTTCATATCGATAATTTTTCAGAGCTTCACTAAAGACGCTGTCATTTTTTTTTCCGCTGTGATAGGGACTCGATTCAGTGCTCGTTCTTTTCCCAACCGTTTGAGCTTTAAAATGAAGCCGCGTTCATCGGGATTCGATGTTTTTTCGATTTTTTACAGATTTTCAAAGTCGGAACATCGATTTTTGCCAATTTTTCCATACATACCCCTTGGAATAAAATTCTTCAAATTTCAATCAACTTTCCGGAGCACTTAAACTTGTCGTATCAGGATGAAACGTACGCCATTCTCTAAGTCTACTCAAGGGCTTTTCAAAACACCCCTAGAAAAGACCCCTAGCATAATTTGCGGCAGAGTTATGGCTTTTTGAAATTGTGTGATATTGAGATTTTTGAAAAAGTGGGCATAAATATTGAAGAAACACGTTTTTCCTTCTTTCACCACATTTTTACGGTCCAGGTGATCGTAAATTTTCATCTGATTACGAATTACTGTGAATTTTTCCCTGAAATCCAATAATTCGATACGAAATGATGAAAAAACGGAAAATTGCACATTTTGTTATCGATAATTTTTCAGAGCTTCACTAAAGACGCTGTCATTTTTTTTTTCCGCTGTGATAGGGACTCGATTCAGTGCTCGTTCTTTTCCCAACCGTTTGAGCTTTAAAATGAAGCTGGGTTCATCGGGATTCGATGTTTTTTCGATTTTTTACAGATTTTCAAAGTCGGAACATCGATTTTTGCCAATTTTTCCATACATACCCCTTGGAATAAAATTCTTCAAATTTCAATCAACTTTCCGGAGCACTTAAACTTGTCGTATCAGGATGAAACGTACGCCATTCTCTAAGTCTACTCAAGGGCTTTTCAAAACACCCCTAGAAAAGACCCCTAGCATAATTTGCGGCAGAGTTATGGCTTTTTGAAATTTTGTGATATTGAGATTTTTGAAAAAGTGGGCATAAATATTGAAGAAACACGTTTTTCCTTCTTTCACCACATTTTTACGGTCCAGGTGATCGTAAATTTTCTTCTGATTACGAATTACTGTGAATTTTCCCCAGAAATCCAATAATTCGATGCGAAATGATGAAAAAACGGAAAATTGCACATTTTCATATCAATAATTTTTCAGAGCTTCACTAAAGACGCTGTCATTTTTTTTTCCGCTGTGATAGGGACTCGATTCAGTGCTCGTTCTTTTCCCAACCGTTTGAGCTTTAAAATGAAGCCGGGTTCATCGGGATTCGATGTTTTTCCGATTTTTTACAGATTTTCAAAGTCGGAACATCGATTTTTGCCAATTTTTCCATACATACCCCTTGGAATAAAATTCTTCAAATTTCAATCAACTTTCCGGAGCACTTAAACTTGTCGTATCAGGATGAAACGTACGCCATTCTCTAAGTCTACTCAAGGGCTTTTCAAAACACCCCTAGAAAAGACCCCTAGCATAATTTGCGGCAGAGTTATGGCTTTTTGAAATTGTGTGATATTGAGATTTTTGAAAAAGTGGGCATAAATATTGAAGAAACACGTTTTTCCTTCTTTCACCACATTTTTACGGTCCAGGTGATCGTAAATTTTCATCTGATTACGAATTACTGTGAATTTTTCCCTGAAATCCAATAATTCGATACGAAATGATGAAAAAACGGAAAATTGCACATTTTGTTATCGATAATTTTTCAGAGCTTCACTAAAGACGCTGTCATTTTTTTTTCCGCTGTGATAGGGACTCGATTCAGTGCTCGTTCTTTTCCCAACCGTTTGAGCTTTAAAATGAAGCTGGGTTCATCGGGATTCGATGTTTTTTCGATTTTTTACAGATTTTCAAAGTCGGAACATCGATTTTTGCCAATTTTTCCATACATACCCCTTGGAATAAAATTCTTCAAATTTCAATCAACTTTCCGGAGCACTTAAACTTGTCGTATCAGGATGAAACGAACGCCATTCTCTGAGTCTACTCAAGGGCTTTTCAAAACACCCCTAGAAAAGACCCCTAGCATAATTTGCGGCAGAGTTATGGCTTTTTGAAATTTTGTGATATTGAGATTTTTGAAAAAGTGGGCATAAATATTGAAGAAACACGTTTTTCCTTCTTTCACCACATTTTTACGGTCCAGGTGATCGTAAATTTTCTTCTGATTACGAATTACTGTGAATTTTCCCCAGAAATCCAATAATTCGATGCGAAATGATGAAAAAACGGAAAATTGCACATTTTCATATCGATAATTTTTCAGAGCTTCACTAAAGACGCTGTCATTTTTTTTTCCGCTGTGATAGGGACTCGATTCAGTGCTCGTTCTTTTCCCAACCGTTTGAGCTTTAAAATGAAGCTGGGTTCATCGGGATTCGATGTTTTTTCGATTTTTTACAGATTTTCAAATTCGGAACATCGATTTTTGCCAATTTTTCCATACATACCCCTTGGAATAAAATTCTTCAAATTTCAATCAACTTTCCGGAGCACTTAAACTTGTCGTATCAGGATGAAACGTACGCCATTCTCTAAGTCTACTCAAGGGCTTTTCAAAACACCCCTAGAAAAGACCCCTAGCATAATTTGCGGCAGAGTTATGGCTTTTTGAAATTGTGTGATATTGAGATTTTTGAAAAAGTGGGCATAAATATTGAAGAAACACGTTTTTCCTTCTTTCACCACATTTTTACGGTCCAGGTGATCGTAAATTTTCATCTGATTACGAATTACTGTGAATTTTTCCCTGAAATCCAATAATTCGATACGAAATGATGAAAAAACGGAAAATTGCACATTTTGTTATCGATAATTTTTCAGAGCTTCACTAAAGACGCTGTCATTTTTTTTTCCGCTGTGATAGGGACTCGATTCAGTGCTCGTTCTTTTCCCAACCGTTTGAGCTTTAAAATGAAGCTGGGTTCATCGGGATTCGATGTTTTTTCGATTTTTTACAGATTTTCAAAGTCGGAACATCGATTTTTGCCAATTTTTCCATACATACCCCTTGGAATAAAATTCTTCAAATTTCAATCAACTTTCCGGAGCACTTAAACTTGTCGTATCAGGATGAAACGTACGCCATTCTCTAAGTCTACTCAAGGGCTTTTCAAAACACCCCTAGAAAAGACCCCTAGCATAATTTGCGGCAGAGTTATGGCTTTTTGAAATTTTGTGATATTGAGATTTTTGAAAAAGTGGGCATAAATATTGAAGAAACACGTTTTTCCTTCTTTCACCACATTTTTACGGTCCAGGTGATCGTAAATTTTCTTCTGATTACGAATTACTGTGAATTTTCCCCAGAAATCCAATAATTCGATGCGAAATGATGAAAAAACGGAAAATTGCACATTTTCATATCGATAATTTTTCAGAGCTTCACTAAAGACGCTGTCATTTTTTTTTCCGCTGTGATAGGGACTCGATTCAGTGCTCGTTCTTTTCCCAACCGTTTGAGCTTTAAAATGAAGCCGCGTTCATCGGGATTCGATGTTTTTTCGATTTTTTACAGATTTTCAAAGTCGGAACATCGATTTTTGCCAATTTTTCCATACATACCCCTTGGAATAAAATTCTTCAAATTTCAATCAACTTTCCGGAGCACTTAAACTTGTCGTATCAGGATGAAACGTACGCCATTCTCTAAGTCTACTCAAGGGCTTTTCAAAACACCCCTAGAAAAGACCCCTAGCATAATTTGCGGCAGAGTTATGGCTTTTTGAAATTTTGTGATATTGAGATTTTTGAAAAAGTGGGCATAAATATTGAAGAAACACGTTTTTCCTTCTTTCACCACATTTTTACGGTCCAGGTGATCGTAAATTTTCATCTGATTACGAATTACTGTGAATTTTTCCCTGAAATCCAATAATTCGATACGAAATGATGAAAAAACGGAAAATTGCACATTTTGTTATCGATAATTTTTCAGAGCTTCACTAAAGACGCTGTCATTTTTTTTTCCGCTGTGATAGGGACTTGATTCAGTGCTCGTTCTTTTCCCAACCGTTTGAGCTTTAAAATGAAGCTGGGTTCATCGGGATTCGATGTTTTTTCGATTTTTTACAGATTTTCAAAGTCGGAACATCGATTTTTGCCAATTTTTCCATACATACCCCTTGGAATAAAATTCTTCAAATTTCAATCAACTTTCCGGAGCACTTAAACTTGTCGTATCAGGATGAAACGTACGCCATTCTCTAAGTCTACTCAAGGGCTTTTCAAAACACCCCTAGAAAAGACCCCTAGCATAATTTGCGGCAGAGTTATGGCTTTTTGAAATTGTGTGATATTGAGATTTTTGAAAAAGTGGGCATAAATATTGAAGAAACACGTTTTTCCTTCTTTCACCACATTTTTACGGTCCAGGTGATCGTAAATTTTCTTCTGATTACGAATTACTGTGAATTTTCCCCAGAAATCCAATAATTCGATGCGAAATGATGAAAAAACGGAAAATTGCACATTTTCATATCAATAATTTTTCAGAGCTTCACTAAAGACGCTGTCATTTTTTTTTCCGCTGTGATAGGGACTCGATTCAGTGCTCGTTCTTTTCCCAACCGTTTGAGCTTTAAAATGAAGCCGGGTTCATCGGGATTCGATGTTTTTCCGATTTTTTACAGATTTTCAAAGTCGGAACATCGATTTTTGCCAATTTTTCCATACATACCCCTTGGAATAAAATTCTTCAAATTTCAATCAACTTTCCGGAGCACTTAAACTTGTCGTATCAGGATGAAACGTACGCCATTCTCTAAGTCTACTCAAGGGCTTTTCAAAACACCCCTAGAAAAGACCCCTAGCATAATTTGCGGCAGAGTTATGGCTTTTTGAAATTGTGTGATATTGAGATTTTTGAAAAAGTGGGCATAAATATTGAAGAAACACGTTTTTCCTTCTTTCACCACATTTTTACGGTCCAGGTGATCGTAAATTTTCATCTGATTACGAATTACTGTGAATTTTTCCCTGAAATCCAATAATTCGATACGAAATGATGAAAAAACGGAAAATTGCACATTTTGTTATCGATAATTTTTCAGAGCTTCACTAAAGACGCTGTCATTTTTTTTTCCGCTGTGATAGGGACTCGATTCAGTGCTCGTTCTTTTCCCAACCGTTTGAGCTTTAAAATGAAGCTGGGTTCATCGGGATTCGATGTTTTTTCGATTTTTTACAGATTTTCAAAGTCGGAACATCGATTTTTGCCAATTTTTCCATACATACCCCTTGGAATAAAATTCTTCAAATTTCAATCAACTTTCCGGAGCACTTAAACTTGTCGTATCAGGATGAAACGAACGCCATTCTCTGAGTCTACTCAAGGGCTTTTCAAAACACCCCTAGAAAAGACCCCTAGCATAATTTGCGGCAGAGTTATGGCTTTTTGAAATTTTGTGATATTGAGATTTTTGAAAAAGTGGGCATAAATATTGAAGAAACACGTTTTTCCTTCTTTCACCACATTTTTACGGTCCAGGTGATCGTAAATTTTCTTCTGATTACGAATTACTGTGAATTTTCCCCAGAAATCCAATAATTCGATGCGAAATGATGAAAAAACGGAAAATTGCACATTTTCATATCGATAATTTTTCAGAGCTTCACTAAAGACGCTGTCATTTTTTTTTCCGCTGTGATAGGGACTCGATTCAGTGCTCGTTCTTTTCCCAACCGTTTGAGCTTTAAAATGAAGCTGGGTTCATCGGGATTCGATGTTTTTTCGATTTTTTACAGATTTTCAAATTCGGAACATCGATTTTTGCCAATTTTTCCATACATACCCCTTGGAATAAAATTCTTCAAATTTCAATCAACTTTCCGGAGCACTTAAACTTGTCGTATCAGGATGAAACGTACGCCATTCTCTAAGTCTACTCAAGGGCTTTTCAAAACACCCCTAGAAAAGACCCCTAGCATAATTTGCGGCAGAGTTATGGCTTTTTGAAATTGTGTGATATTGAGATTTTTGAAAAAGTGGGCATAAATATTGAAGAAACACGTTTTTCCTTCTTTCACCACATTTTTACGGTCCAGGTGATCGTAAATTTTCATCTGATTACGAATTACTGTGAATTTTTCCCTGAAATCCAATAATTCGATACGAAATGATGAAAAAACGGAAAATTGCACATTTTGTTATCGATAATTTTTCAGAGCTTCACTAAAGACGCTGTCATTTTTTTTTCCGCTGTGATAGGGACTCGATTCAGTGCTCGTTCTTTTCCCAATCGTTTGAGCTTTAAAATGAAGCTGGGTTCATCGGGATTCGATGTTTTTTCGATTTTTTACAGATTTTCAAAGTCGGAACATCGATTTTTGCCAATTTTTCCATACATACCCCTTGGAATAAAATTCTTCAAATTTCAATCAACTTTCCGGAGCACTTAAACTTGTCGTATCAGGATGAAACGTACGCCATTCTCTAAGTCTACTCAAGGGCTTTTCAAAACACCCCTAGAAAAGACCCCTAGCATAATTTGCGGCAGAGTTATGGCTTTTTGAAATTTTGTGATATTGAGATTTTTGAAAAAGTGGGCATAAATATTGAAGAAACACGTTTTTCCTTCTTTCACCACATTTTTACGGTCCAGGTGATCGTAAATTTTCTTCTGATTACGAATTACTGTGAATTTTCCCCAGAAATCCAATAATTCGATGCGAAATGATGAAAAAACGGAAAATTGCACATTTTCATATCGATAATTTTTCAGAGCTTCACTAAAGACGCTGTCATTTTTTTTTCCGCTGTGATAGGGACTCGATTCAGTGCTCGTTCTTTTCCCAACCGTTTGAGCTTTAAAATGAAGCCGCGTTCATCGGGATTCGATGTTTTTTCGATTTTTTACAGATTTTCAAAGTCGGAACATCGATTTTTGCCAATTTTTCCATACATACCCCTTGGAATAAAATTCTTCAAATTTCAATCAACTTTCCGGAGCACTTAAACTTGTCGTATCAGGATGAAACGTACGCCATTCTCTAAGTCTACTCAAGGGCTTTTCAAAACACCCCTAGAAAAGACCCCTAGCATAATTTGCGGCAGAGTTATGGCTTTTTGAAATTGTGTGATATTGAGATTTTTGAAAAAGTGGGCATAAATATTGAAGAAACACGTTTTTCCTTCTTTCACCACATTTTTACGGTCCAGGTGATCGTAAATTTTCATCTGATTACGAATTACTGTGAATTTTTCCCTGAAATCCAATAATTCGATACGAAATGATGAAAAAACGGAAAATTGCACATTTTGTTATCGATAATTTTTCAGAGCTTCACTAAAGACGCTGTCATTTTTTTTTCCGCTGTGATAGGGACTCGATTCAGTGCTCGTTCTTTTCCCAACCGTTTGAGCTTTAAAATGAAGCTGGGTTCATCGGGATTCGATGTTTTTTCGATTTTTTACAGATTTTCAAAGTCGGAACATCGATTTTTGCCAATTTTTCCATACATACCCCTTGGAATAAAATTCTTCAAATTTCAATCAACTTTCCGGAGCACTTAAACTTGTCGTATCAGGATGAAACGTACGCCATTCTCTGAGTCTACTCAAGGGCTTTTCAAAACACCCCTAGAAAAGACCCCTAGCATAATTTGCGGCAGAGTTATGGCTTTTTGAAATTTTGTGATATTGAGATTTTTGAAAAAGTGGGCATAAATATTGAAGAAACACGTTTTTCCTTCTTTCACCACATTTTTACGGTCCAGGTGATCGTAAATTTTCTTCTGATTACGAATTACTGTGAATTTTCCCCAGAAATCCAATAATTCGATGCGAAATGATGAAAAAACGGAAAATTGCACATTTTCATATCGATAATTTTTCAGAGCTTCACTAAAGACGCTGTCATTTTTTTTTCCGCTGTGATAGGGACTCGATTCAGTGCTCGTTCTTTTCCCAACCGTTTGAGCTTTAAAATGAAGCTGGGTTCATCGGGATTCGATGTTTTTTCGATTTTTTACAGATTTTCAAATTCGGAACATCGATTTTTGCCAATTTTTCCATACATACCCCTTGGAATAAAATTCTTCAAATTTCAATCAACTTTCCGGAGCACTTAAACTTGTCGTATCAGGATGAAACGTACGCCATTCTCTAAGTCTACTCAAGGGCTTTTCAAAACACCCCTAGAAAAGACCCCTAGCATAATTTGCGGCAGAGTTATGGCTTTTTGAAATTGTGTGATATTGAGATTTTTGAAAAAGTGGGCATAAATATTGAAGAAACACGTTTTTCCTTCTTTCACCACATTTTTACGGTCCAGGTGATCGTAAATTTTCATCTGATTACGAATTACTGTGAATTTTTCCCTGAAATCCAATAATTCGATACGAAATGATGAAAAAACGGAAAATTGCACATTTTGTTATCGATAATTTTTCAGAGCTTCACTAAAGACGCTGTCATTTTTTTTTCCGCTGTGATAGGGACTCGATTCAGTGCTCGTTCTTTTCCCAATCGTTTGAGCTTTAAAATGAAGCTGGGTTCATCGGGATTCGATGTTTTTTCGATTTTTTACAGATTTTCAAAGTCGGAACATCGATTTTTGCCAATTTTTCCATACATACCCCTTGGAATAAAATTCTTCAAATTTCAATCAACTTTCCGGAGCACTTAAACTTGTCGTATCAGGATGAAACGTACGCCATTCTCTAAGTCTACTCAAGGGCTTTTCAAAACACCCCTAGAAAAGACCCCTAGCATAATTTGCGGCAGAGTTATGGCTTTTTGAAATTTTGTGATATTGAGATTTTTGAAAAAGTGGGCATAAATATTGAAGAAACACGTTTTTCCTTCTTT
Organism: Rhorus exstirpatorius; assembly: GCA_963564615.1. Classification (NCBI taxonomy): domain Eukaryota; kingdom Metazoa; phylum Arthropoda; class Insecta; order Hymenoptera; family Ichneumonidae; genus Rhorus; species Rhorus exstirpatorius. The sequence continues at coordinate 12,400 of CAUXCA010000049.1, forward strand.
CACCACATTTTTACGGTCCAGGTGATCGTAAATTTTCTTCTGATTACGAATTACTGTGAATTTTCCCCAGAAATCCAATAATTCGATGCGAAATGATGAAAAAACGGAAAATTGCACATTTTCATATCGATAATTTTTCAGAGCTTCACTAAAGACGCTGTCATTTTTTTTTCCGCTGTGATAGGGACTCGATTCAGTGCTCGTTCTTTTCCCAACCGTTTGAGCTTTAAAATGAAGCCGCGTTCATCGGGATTCGATGTTTTTTCGATTTTTTACAGATTTTCAAAGTCGGAACATCGATTTTTGCCAATTTTTCCATACATACCCCTTGGAATAAAATTCTTCAAATTTCAATCAACTTTCCGGAGCACTTAAACTTGTCGTATCAGGATGAAACGTACGCCATTCTCTAAGTCTACTCAAGGGCTTTTCAAAACACCCCTAGAAAAGACCCCTAGCATAATTTGCGGCAGAGTTATGGCTTTTTGAAATTGTGTGATATTGAGATTTTTGAAAAAGTGGGCATAAATATTGAAGAAACACGTTTTTCCTTCTTTCACCACATTTTTACGGTCCAGGTGATCGTAAATTTTCATCTGATTACGAATTACTGTGAATTTTTCCCTGAAATCCAATAATTCGATACGAAATGATGAAAAAACGGAAAATTGCACATTTTGTTATCGATAATTTTTCAGAGCTTCACTAAAGACGCTGTCATTTTTTTTTCCGCTGTGATAGGGACTCGATTCAGTGCTCGTTCTTTTCCCAACCGTTTGAGCTTTAAAATGAAGCTGGGTTCATCGGGATTCGATGTTTTTTCGATTTTTTACAGATTTTCAAAGTCGGAACATCGATTTTTGCCAATTTTTCCATACATACCCCTTGGAATAAAATTCTTCAAATTTCAATCAACTTTCCGGAGCACTTAAACTTGTCGTATCAGGATGAAACGTACGCCATTCTCTAAGTCTACTCAAGGGCTTTTCAAAACACCCCTAGAAAAGACCCCTAGCATAATTTGCGGCAGAGTTATGGCTTTTTGAAATTTTGTGATATTGAGATTTTTGAAAAAGTGGGCATAAATATTGAAGAAACACGTTTTTCCTTCTTTCACCACATTTTTACGGTCCAGGTGATCGTAAATTTTCTTCTGATTACGAATTACTGTGAATTTTCCCCAGAAATCCAATAATTCGATGCGAAATGATGAAAAAACGGAAAATTGCACATTTTCATATCAATAATTTTTCAGAGCTTCACTAAAGACGCTGTCATTTTTTTTTCCGCTGTGATAGGGACTCGATTCAGTGCTCGTTCTTTTCCCAACCGTTTGAGCTTTAAAATGAAGCCGGGTTCATCGGGATTCGATGTTTTTCCGATTTTTTACAGATTTTCAAAGTCGGAACATCGATTTTTGCCAATTTTTCCATACATACCCCTTGGAATAAAATTCTTCAAATTTCAATCAACTTTCCGGAGCACTTAAACTTGTCGTATCAGGATGAAACGTACGCCATTCTCTAAGTCTACTCAAGGGCTTTTCAAAACACCCCTAGAAAAGACCCCTAGCATAATTTGCGGCAGAGTTATGGCTTTTTGAAATTGTGTGATATTGAGATTTTTGAAAAAGTGGGCATAAATATTGAAGAAACACGTTTTTCCTTCTTTCACCACATTTTTACGGTCCAGGTGATCGTAAATTTTCATCTGATTACGAATTACTGTGAATTTTTCCCTGAAATCCAATAATTCGATACGAAATGATGAAAAAACGGAAAATTGCACATTTTGTTATCGATAATTTTTCAGAGCTTCACTAAAGACGCTGTCATTTTTTTTTCCGCTGTGATAGGGACTCGATTCAGTGCTCGTTCTTTTCCCAACCGTTTGAGCTTTAAAATGAAGCTGGGTTCATCGGGATTCGATGTTTTTTCGATTTTTTACAGATTTTCAAAGTCGGAACATCGATTTTTGCCAATTTTTCCATACATACCCCTTGGAATAAAATTCTTCAAATTTCAATCAACTTTCCGGAGCACTTAAACTTGTCGTATCAGGATGAAACGAACGCCATTCTCTGAGTCTACTCAAGGGCTTTTCAAAACACCCCTAGAAAAGACCCCTAGCATAATTTGCGGCAGAGTTATGGCTTTTTGAAATTTTGTGATATTGAGATTTTTGAAAAAGTGGGCATAAATATTGAAGAAACACGTTTTTCCTTCTTTCACCACATTTTTACGGTCCAGGTGATCGTAAATTTTCTTCTGATTACGAATTACTGTGAATTTTCCCCAGAAATCCAATAATTCGATGCGAAATGATGAAAAAACGGAAAATTGCACATTTTCATATCGATAATTTTTCAGAGCTTCACTAAAGACGCTGTCATTTTTTTTTCCGCTGTGATAGGGACTCGATTCAGTGCTCGTTCTTTTCCCAACCGTTTGAGCTTTAAAATGAAGCTGGGTTCATCGGGATTCGATGTTTTTTCGATTTTTTACAGATTTTCAAATTCGGAACATCGATTTTTGCCAATTTTTCCATACATACCCCTTGGAATAAAATTCTTCAAATTTCAATCAACTTTCCGGAGCACTTAAACTTGTCGTATCAGGATGAAACGTACGCCATTCTCTAAGTCTACTCAAGGGCTTTTCAAAACACCCCTAGAAAAGACCCCTAGCATAATTTGCGGCAGAGTTATGGCTTTTTGAAATTGTGTGATATTGAGATTTTTGAAAAAGTGGGCATAAATATTGAAGAAACACGTTTTTCCTTCTTTCACCACATTTTTACGGTCCAGGTGATCGTAAATTTTCATCTGATTACGAATTACTGTGAATTTTTCCCTGAAATCCAATAATTCGATACGAAATGATGAAAAAACGGAAAATTGCACATTTTGTTATCGATAATTTTTCAGAGCTTCACTAAAGACGCTGTCATTTTTTTTTCCGCTGTGATAGGGACTCGATTCAGTGCTCGTTCTTTTCCCAACCGTTTGAGCTTTAAAATGAAGCTGGGTTCATCGGGATTCGATGTTTTTTCGATTTTTTACAGATTTTCAAAGTCGGAACATCGATTTTTGCCAATTTTTCCATACATACCCCTTGGAATAAAATTCTTCAAATTTCAATCAACTTTCCGGAGCACTTAAACTTGTCGTATCAGGATGAAACGTACGCCATTCTCTAAGTCTACTCAAGGGCTTTTCAAAACACCCCTAGAAAAGACCCCTAGCATAATTTGCGGCAGAGTTATGGCTTTTTGAAATTTTGTGATATTGAGATTTTTGAAAAAGTGGGCATAAATATTGAAGAAACACGTTTTTCCTTCTTTCACCACATTTTTACGGTCCAGGTGATCGTAAATTTTCTTCTGATTACGAATTACTGTGAATTTTCCCCAGAAATCCAATAATTCGATGCGAAATGATGAAAAAACGGAAAATTGCACATTTTCATATCGATAATTTTTCAGAGCTTCACTAAAGACGCTGTCATTTTTTTTTCCGCTGTGATAGGGACTCGATTCAGTGCTCGTTCTTTTCCCAACCGTTTGAGCTTTAAAATGAAGCCGCGTTCATCGGGATTCGATGTTTTTTCGATTTTTTACAGATTTTCAAAGTCGGAACATCGATTTTTGCCAATTTTTCCATACATACCCCTTGGAATAAAATTCTTCAAATTTCAATCAACTTTCCGGAGCACTTAAACTTGTCGTATCAGGATGAAACGTACGCCATTCTCTAAGTCTACTCAAGGGCTTTTCAAAACACCCCTAGAAAAGACCCCTAGCATAATTTGCGGCAGAGTTATGGCTTTTTGAAATTGTGTGATATTGAGATTTTTGAAAAAGTGGGCATAAATATTGAAGAAACACGTTTTTCCTTCTTTCACCACATTTTTACGGTCCAGGTGATCGTAAATTTTCATCTGATTACGAATTACTGTGAATTTTTCCCTGAAATCCAATAATTCGATACGAAATGATGAAAAAACGGAAAATTGCACATTTTGTTATCGATAATTTTTCAGAGCTTCACTAAAGACGCTGTCATTTTTTTTTCCGCTGTGATAGGGACTCGATTCAGTGCTCGTTCTTTTCCCAACCGTTTGAGCTTTAAAATGAAGCTGGGTTCATCGGGATTCGATGTTTTTTCGATTTTTTACAGATTTTCAAAGTCGGAACATCGATTTTTGCCAATTTTTCCATACATACCCCTTGGAATAAAATTCTTCAAATTTCAATCAACTTTCCGGAGCACTTAAACTTGTCGTATCAGGATGAAACGTACGCCATTCTCTAAGTCTACTCAAGGGCTTTTCAAAACACCCCTAGAAAAGACCCCTAGCATAATTTGCGGCAGAGTTATGGCTTTTTGAAATTTTGTGATATTGAGATTTTTGAAAAAGTGGGCATAAATATTGAAGAAACACGTTTTTCCTTCTTTCACCACATTTTTACGGTCCAGGTGATCGTAAATTTTCTTCTGATTACGAATTACTGTGAATTTTCCCCAGAAATCCAATAATTCGATGCGAAATGATGAAAAAACGGAAAATTGCACATTTTCATATCGATAATTTTTCAGAGCTTCACTAAAGACGCTGTCATTTTTTTTTCCGCTGTGATAGGGACTCGATTCAGTGCTCGTTCTTTTCCCAACCGTTTGAGCTTTAAAATGAAGCCGCGTTCATCGGGATTCGATGTTTTTTCGATTTTTTACAGATTTTCAAAGTCGGAACATCGATTTTTGCCAATTTTTCCATACATACCCCTTGGAATAAAATTCTTCAAATTTCAATCAACTTTCCGGAGCACTTAAACTTGTCGTATCAGGATGAAACGTACGCCATTCTCTAAGTCTACTCAAGGGCTTTTCAAAACACCCCTAGAAAAGACCCCTAGCATAATTTGCGGCAGAGTTATGGCTTTTTGAAATTGTGTGATATTGAGATTTTTGAAAAAGTGGGCATAAATATTGAAGAAACACGTTTTTCCTTCTTTCACCACATTTTTACGGTCCAGGTGATCGTAAATTTTCATCTGATTACGAATTACTGTGAATTTTTCCCTGAAATCCAATAATTCGATACGAAATGATGAAAAAACGGAAAATTGCACATTTTGTTATCGATAATTTTTCAGAGCTTCACTAAAGACGCTGTCATTTTTTTTTCCGCTGTGATAGGGACTCGATTCAGTGCTCGTTCTTTTCCCAACCGTTTGAGCTTTAAAATGAAGCTGGGTTCATCGGGATTCGATGTTTTTTCGATTTTTTACAGATTTTCAAAGTCGGAACATCGATTTTTGCCAATTTTTCCATACATACCCCTTGGAATAAAATTCTTCAAATTTCAATCAACTTTCCGGAGCACTTAAACTTGTCGTATCAGGATGAAACGTACGCCATTCTCTAAGTCTACTCAAGGGCTTTTCAAAACACCCCTAGAAAAGACCCCTAGCATAATTTGCGGCAGAGTTATGGCTTTTTGAAATTTTGTGATATTGAGATTTTTGAAAAAGTGGGCATAAATATTGAAGAAACACGTTTTTCCTTCTTTCACCACATTTTTACGGTCCAGGTGATCGTAAATTTTCTTCTGATTACGAATTACTGTGAATTTTCCCCAGAAATCCAATAATTCGATGCGAAATGATGAAAAAACGGAAAATTGCACATTTTCATATCAATAATTTTTCAGAGCTTCACTAAAGACGCTGTCATTTTTTTTTCCGCTGTGATAGGGACTCGATTCAGTGCTCGTTCTTTTCCCAACCGTTTGAGCTTTAAAATGAAGCCGGGTTCATCGGGATTCGATGTTTTTCCGATTTTTTACAGATTTTCAAAGTCGGAACATCGATTTTTGCCAATTTTTCCATACATACCCCTTGGAATAAAATTCTTCAAATTTCAATCAACTTTCCGGAGCACTTAAACTTGTCGTATCAGGATGAAACGTACGCCATTCTCTAAGTCTACTCAAGGGCTTTTCAAAACACCCCTAGAAAAGACCCCTAGCATAATTTGCGGCAGAGTTATGGCTTTTTGAAATTGTGTGATATTGAGATTTTTGAAAAAGTGGGCATAAATATTGAAGAAACACGTTTTTCCTTCTTTCACCACATTTTTACGGTCCAGGTGATCGTAAATTTTCATCTGATTACGAATTACTGTGAATTTTTCCCTGAAATCCAATAATTCGATACGAAATGATGAAAAAACGGAAAATTGCACATTTTGTTATCGATAATTTTTCAGAGCTTCACTAAAGACGCTGTCATTTTTTTTTCCGCTGTGATAGGGACTCGATTCAGTGCTCGTTCTTTTCCCAACCGTTTGAGCTTTAAAATGAAGCTGGGTTCATCGGGATTCGATGTTTTTTCGATTTTTTACAGATTTTCAAAGTCGGAACATCGATTTTTGCCAATTTTTCCATACATACCCCTTGGAATAAAATTCTTCAAATTTCAATCAACTTTCCGGAGCACTTAAACTTGTCGTATCAGGATGAAACGTACGCCATTCTCTAAGTCTACTCAAGGGCTTTTCAAAACACCCCTAGAAAAGACCCCTAGCATAATTTGCGGCAGAGTTATGGCTTTTTGAAATTTTGTGATATTGAGATTTTTGAAAAAGTGGGCATAAATATTGAAGAAACACGTTTTTCCTTCTTTCACCACATTTTTACGGTCCAGGTGATCGTAAATTTTCTTCTGATTACGAATTACTGTGAATTTTCCCCAGAAATCCAATAATTCGATGCGAAATGATGAAAAAACGGAAAATTGCACATTTTCATATCGATAATTTTTCAGAGCTTCACTAAAGACGCTGTCATTTTTTTTTCCGCTGTGATAGGGACTCGATTCAGTGCTCGTTCTTTTCCCAACCGTTTGAGCTTTAAAATGAAGCCGCGTTCATCGGGATTCGATGTTTTTTCGATTTTTTACAGATTTTCAAAGTCGGAACATCGATTTTTGCCAATTTTTCCATACATACCCCTTGGAATAAAATTCTTCAAATTTCAATCAACTTTCCGGAGCACTTAAACTTGTCGTATCAGGATGAAACGTACGCCATTCTCTAAGTCTACTCAAGGGCTTTTCAAAACACCCCTAGAAAAGACCCCTAGCATAATTTGCGGCAGAGTTATGGCTTTTTGAAATTGTGTGATATTGAGATTTTTGAAAAAGTGGGCATAAATATTGAAGAAACACGTTTTTCCTTCTTTCACCACATTTTTACGGTCCAGGTGATCGTAAATTTTCATCTGATTACGAATTACTGTGAATTTTTCCCTGAAATCCAATAATTCGATACGAAATGATGAAAAAACGGAAAATTGCACATTTTGTTATCGATAATTTTTCAGAGCTTCACTAAAGACGCTGTCATTTTTTTTTCCGCTGTGATAGGGACTCGATTCAGTGCTCGTTCTTTTCCCAACCGTTTGAGCTTTAAAATGAAGCTGGGTTCATCGGGATTCGATGTTTTTTCGATTTTTTACAGATTTTCAAAGTCGGAACATCGATTTTTGCCAATTTTTCCATACATACCCCTTGGAATAAAATTCTTCAAATTTCAATCAACTTTCCGGAGCACTTAAACTTGTCGTATCAGGATGAAACGTACGCCATTCTCTAAGTCTACTCAAGGGCTTTTCAAAACACCCCTAGAAAAGACCCCTAGCATAATTTGCGGCAGAGTTATGGCTTTTTGAAATTTTGTGATATTGAGATTTTTGAAAAAGTGGGCATAAATATTGAAGAAACACGTTTTTCCTTCTTTCACCACATTTTTACGGTCCAGGTGATCGTAAATTTTCTTCTGATTACGAATTACTGTGAATTTTCCCCAGAAATCCAATAATTCGATGCGAAATGATGAAAAAACGGAAAATTGCACATTTTCATATCAATAATTTTTCAGAGCTTCACTAAAGACGCTGTCATTTTTTTTTCCGCTGTGATAGGGACTCGATTCAGTGCTCGTTCTTTTCCCAACCGTTTGAGCTTTAAAATGAAGCCGGGTTCATCGGGATTCGATGTTTTTCCGATTTTTTACAGATTTTCAAAGTCGGAACATCGATTTTTGCCAATTTTTCCATACATTCCCCTTGGAATAAAATTCTTCAAATTTCAATCAACTTTCCGGAGCACTTAAACTTGTCGTATCAGGATGAAACGTACGCCATTCTCTAAGTCTACTCAAGGGCTTTTCAAAACACCCCTAGAAAAGACCCCTAGCATAATTTGCGGCAGAGTTATGGCTTTTTGAAATTGTGTGATATTGAGATTTTTGAAAAAGTGGGCATAAATATTGAAGAAACACGTTTTTCCTTCTTTCACCACATTTTTACGGTCCAGGTGATCGTAAATTTTCATCTGATTACGAATTACTGTGAATTTTTCCCTGAAATCCAATAATTCGATACGAAATGATGAAAAAACGGAAAATTGCACATTTTGTTATCGATAATTTTTCAGAGCTTCACTAAAGACGCTGTCATTTTTTTTTCCGCTGTGATAGGGACTCGATTCAGTGCTCGTTCTTTTCCCAACCGTTTGAGCTTTAAAATGAAGCTGGGTTCATCGGGATTCGATGTTTTTTCGATTTTTTACAGATTTTCAAAGTCGGAACATCGATTTTTGCCAATTTTTCCATACATACCCCTTGGAATAAAATTCTTCAAATTTCAATCAACTTTCCGGAGCACTTAAACTTGTCGTATCAGGATGAAACGAACGCCATTCTCTGAGTCTACTCAAGGGCTTTTCAAAACACCCCTAGAAAAGACCCCTAGCATAATTTGCGGCAGAGTTATGGCTTTTTGAAATTTTGTGATATTGAGATTTTTGAAAAAGTGGGCATAAATATTGAAGAAACACGTTTTTCCTTCTTTCACCACATTTTTACGGTCCAGGTGATCGTAAATTTTCTTCTGATTACGAATTACTGTGAATTTTCCCCAGAAATCCAATAATTCGATGCGAAATGATGAAAAAACGGAAAATTGCACATTTTCATATCGATAATTTTTCAGAGCTTCACTAAAGACGCTGTCATTTTTTTTTCCGCTGTGATAGGGACTCGATTCAGTGCTCGTTCTTTTCCCAACCGTTTGAGCTTTAAAATGAAGCTGGGTTCATCGGGATTCGATGTTTTTTCGATTTTTTACAGATTTTCAAATTCGGAACATCGATTTTTGCCAATTTTTCCATACATACCCCTTGGAATAAAATTCTTCAAATTTCAATCAACTTTCCGGAGCACTTAAACTTGTCGTATCAGGATGAAACTTACGCCATTCTCTAAGTCTACTCAAGGGCTTTTCAAAACACCCCTAGAAAAGACCCCTAGCATAATTTGCGGCAGAGTTATGGCTTTTTGAAATTTTGTGATATTGAGATTTTTGAAAAAGTGGGCATAAATATTGAAGAAACACGTTTTTCCTTCTTTCACCACATTTTTACGGTCCAGGTGATCGTAAATTTTCTTCTGATTACGAGTTACTGTGAATTTTCCCCAGAAATCCAATAATTCGATGCGAAATGATGAAAAAACGGAAAATTGCACATTTTCATATCAATAATTTTTCAGAGCTTCACTAAAGACGCTGTCATTTTTTTTTCCGCTGTGATAGGGACTCGATTCAGTGCTCGTTCTTTTCCCAACCGTTTGAGCTTTAAAATGAAGCCGGGTTCATCGGGATTCGATGTTTTTCCGATTTTTTACAGATTTTCAAAGTCGGAACATCGATTTTTGCCAATTTTTCCATACATACCCCTTGGAATAAAATTCTTCAAATTTCAATCAACTTTCCGGAGCACTTAAACTTGTCGTATCAGGATGAAACGTACGCCATTCTCTAAGTCTACTCAAGGGCTTTTCAAAACACCCCTAGAAAAGACCCCTAGCATAATTTGCGGCAGAGTTATGGCTTTTTGAAATTGTGTAATATTGAGATTTTTGAAAAAGTGGGCATAAATATTGAAGAAACACGTTTTTCCTTCTTTCACCACATTTTTACGGTCCAGGTGATCGTAAATTTTCTTCTGATTACGAATTACTGTGAATTTTCCCCAGAAATCCAATAATTCGATGCGAAATGATGAAAAAACGGAAAATTGCACATTTTCATATCGATAATTTTTCAGAGCTTCACTAAAGACGCTGTCATTTTTTTTTCCGCTGTGATAGGGACTCGATTCAGTGCTCGTTCTTTTCCCAACCGTTTGAGCTTTAAAATGAAGCTGGGTTCATCGGGATTCGATGTTTTTTCGATTTTTTACAGATTTTCAAATTCGGAACATCGATTTTTGCCAATTTTTCCATACATACCCCTTGGAATAAAATTCTTCAAATTTCAATCAACTTTCCGGAGCACTTAAACTTGTCGTATCAGGATGAAACGTACGCCATTCTCTAAGTCTACTCAAGGGCTTTTCAAAACACCCCTAGAAAAGACCCCTAGCATAATTTGCGGCAGAGTTATGGCTTTTTGAAATTGTGTGATATTGAGATTTTTGAAAAAGTGGGCATAAATATTGAAGAAACACGTTTTTCCTTCTTTCACCACATTTTTACGGTCCAGGTGATCGTAAATTTTCATCTGATTACGAATTACTGTGAATTTTTCCCTGAAATCCAATAATTCGATACGAAATGATGAAAAAACGGAAAATTGCACATTTTGTTATCGATAATTTTTCAGAGCTTCACTAAAGACGCTGTCATTTTTTTTTCCGCTGTGATAGGGACTCGATTCAGTGCTCGTTCTTTTCCCAACCGTTTGAGCTTTAAAATGAAGCTGGGTTCATCGGGATTCGATGTTTTTTCGATTTTTTACAGATTTTCAAAGTCGGAACATCGATTTTTGCCAATTTTTCCATACATACCCCTTGGAATAAAATTCTTCAAATTTCAATCAACTTTCCGGAGCACTTAAACTTGTCGTATCAGGATGAAACGTACGCCATTCTCTAAGTCTACTCAAGGGCTTTTCAAAACACCCCTAGAAAAGACCCCTAGCATAATTTGCGGCAGAGTTATGGCTTTTTGAAATTTTGTGATATTGAGATTTTTGAAAAAGTGGGCATAAATATTGAAGAAACACGTTTTTCCTTCTTTCACCACATTTTTACGGTCCAGGTGATCGTAAATTTTCTTCTGATTACGAATTACTGTGAATTTTCCCCAGAAATCCAATAATTCGATGCGAAATGATGAAAAAACGGAAAATTGCACATTTTCATATCGATAATTTTTCAGAGCTTCACTAAAGACGCTGTCATTTTTTTTTCCGCTGTGATAGGGACTCGATTCAGTGCTCGTTCTTTTCCCAACCGTTTGAGCTTTAAAATGAAGCCGCGTTCATCGGGATTCGATGTTTTTTCGATTTTTTACAGATTTTCAAAGTCGGAACATCGATTTTTGCCAATTTTTCCATACATACCCCTTGGAATAAAATTCTTCAAATTTCAATCAACATTCCGGAGCACTTAAACTTGTCGTATCAGGATGAAACGTACGCCATTCTCTAAGTCTACTCAAGGGCTTTTCAAAACACCCCTAGAAAAGACCCCTAGCATAATTTGCGGCAGAGTTATGGCTTTTTGAAATTGTGTGATATTGAGATTTTTGAAAAAGTGGGCATAAATATTGAAGAAACACGTTTTTCCTTCTTTCACCACATTTTTACGGTCCAGGTGATCGTAAATTTTCATCTGATTACGAATTACTGTGAATTTTTCCCTGAAATCCAATAATTCGATACGAAATGATGAAAAAACGGAAAATTGCACATTTTGTTATCGATAATTTTTCAGAGCTTCACTAAAGACGCTGTCATTTTTTTTTCCGCTGTGATAGGGACTCGATTCAGTGCTCGTTCTTTTCCCAACCGTTTGAGCTTTAAAATGAAGCTGGGTTCATCGGGATTCGATGTTTTTTCGATTTTTTACAGATTTTCAAAGTCGGAACATCGATTTTTGCCAATTTTTCCATACATACCCCTTGGAATAAAATTCTTCAAATTTCAATCAACTTTCCGGAGCACTTAAACTTGTCGTATCTGGATGAAACGTACGCCATTCTCTAAGTCTACTCAAGGGCTTTTCAAAACACCCCTAGAAAAGACCCCTAGCATAATTTGCGGCAGAGTTATGGCTTTTTGAAATTTTGTGATATTGAGATTTTTGAAAAAGTGGGCATAAATATTGAAGAAACACGTTTTTCCTTCTTTCACCACATTTTTACGGTCCAGGTGATCGTAAATTTTCTTCTGATTACGAATTACTGTGAATTTTCCCCAGAAATCCAATAATTCGATGCGAAATGATGAAAAAACGGAAAATTGCACATTTTCATATCAATAATTTTTCAGAGCTTCACTAAAGACGCTGTCATTTTTTTTTCCGCTGTGATAGGGACTCGATTCAGTGCTCGTTCTTTTCCCAACCGTTTGAGCTTTAAAATGAAGCCGGGTTCATCGGGATTCGATGTTTTTCCGATTTTTTACAGATTTTCAAAGTCGGAACATCGATTTTTGCCAATTTTTCCATACATACCCCTTGGAATAAAATTCTTCAAATTTCAATCAACTTTCCGGAGCACTTAAACTTGTCGTATCAGGATGAAACGTACGCCATTCTCTAAGTCTACTCAAGGGCTTTTCAAAACACCCCTAGAAAAGACCCCTAGCATAATTTGCGGCAGAGTTATGGCTTTTTGAAATTGTGTGATATTGAGATTTTTGAAAAAGTGGGCATAAATATTGAAGAAACACGTTTTTCCTTCTTTCACCACATTTTTACGGTCCAGGTGATCGTAAATTTTCATCTGATTACGAATTACTGTGAATTTTTCCCTGAAATCCAATAATTCGATACGAAATGATGAAAAAACGGAAAATTGCACATTTTGTTATCGATAATTTTTCAGAGCTTCACTAAAGACGCTGTCATTTTTTTTTCCGCTGTGATAGGGACTCGATTCAGTGCTCGTTCTTTTCCCAACCGTTTGAGCTTTAAAATGAAGCTGGGTTCATCGGGATTCGATGTTTTTTCGATTTTTTACAGATTTTCAAAGTCGGAACATCGATTTTTGCCAATTTTTCCATACATACCCCTTGGAATAAAATTCTTCAAATTTCAATCAACTTTCCGGAGCACTTAAACTTGTCGTATCAGGATGAAACGAACGCCATTCTCTGAGTCTACTCAAGGGCTTTTCAAAACACCCCTAGAAAAGACCCCTAGCATAATTTGCGGCAGAGTTATGGCTTTTTGAAATTTTGTGATATTGAGATTTTTGAAAAAGTGGGCATAAATATTGAAGAAACACGTTTTTCCTTCTTTCACCACATTTTTACGGTCCAGGTGATCGTAAATTTTCTTCTGATTACGAATTACTGTGAATTTTCCCCAGAAATCCAATAATTCGATGCGAAATGATGAAAAAACGGAAAATTGCACATTTTCATATCGATAATTTTTCAGAGCTTCACTAAAGACGCTGTCATTTTTTTTTCCGCTGTGATAGGGACTCGATTCAGTGCTCGTTCTTTTCCCAACCGTTTGAGCTTTAAAATGAAGCTGGGTTCATCGGGATTCGATGTTTTTTCGATTTTTTACAGATTTTCAAATTCGGAACATCGATTTTTGCCAATTTTTCCATACATACCCCTTGGAATAAAATTCTTCAAATTTCAATCAACTTTCCGGAGCACTTAAACTTGTCGTATCAGGATGAAACTTACGCCATTCTCTAAGTCTACTCAAGGGCTTTTCAAAACACCCCTAGAAAAGACCCCTAGCATAATTTGCGGCAGAGTTATGGCTTTTTGAAATTTTGTGATATTGAGATTTTTGAAAAAGTGGGCATAAATATTGAAGAAACACGTTTTTCCTTCTTTCACCACATTTTTACGGTCCAGGTGATCGTAAATTTTCTTCTGATTACGAGTTACTGTGAATTTTCCCCAGAAATCCAATAATTCGATGCGAAATGATGAAAAAACGGAAAATTGCACATTTTCATATCAATAATTTTTCAGAGCTTCACTAAAGACGCTGTCATTTTTTTTTCCGCTGTGATAGGGACTCGATTCAGTGCTCGTTCTTTTCCCAACCGTTTGAGCTTTAAAATGAAGCCGGGTTCATCGGGATTCGATGTTTTTCCGATTTTTTACAGATTTTCAAAGTCGGAACATCGATTTTTGCCAATTTTTCCATACATACCCCTTGGAATAAAATTCTTCAAATTTCAATCAACTTTCCGGAGCACTTAAACTTGTCGTATCAGGATGAAACGTACGCCATTCTCTAAGTCTACTCAAGGGCTTTTCAAAACACCCCTAGAAAAGACCCCTAGCATAATTTGCGGCAGAGTTATGGCTTTTTGAAATTGTGTGATATTGAGATTTTTGAAAAAGTGGGCATAAATATTGAAGAAACACGTTTTTCCTTCTTTCACCACATTTTTACGGTCCAGGTGATCGTAAATTTTCATCTGATTACGAATTACTGTGAATTTTTCCCTGAAATCCAATAATTCGATACGAAATGATGAAAAAACGGAAAATTGCACATTTTGTTATCGATAATTTTTCAGAGCTTCACTAAAGACGCTGTCATTTTTTTTTCCGCTGTGATAGGGACTCGATTCAGTGCTCGTTCTTTTCCCAACCGTTTGAGCTTTAAAATGAAGCTGGGTTCATCGGGATTCGATGTTTTTTCGATTTTTTACAGATTTTCAAAGTCGGAACATCGATTTTTGCCAATTTTTCCATACATACCCCTTGGAATAAAATTCTTCAAATTTCAATCAACTTTCCGGAGCACTTAAACTTGTCGTATCAGGATGAAACGTACGCCATTCTCTAAGTCTACTCAAGGGCTTTTCAAAACACCCCTAGAAAAGACCCCTAGCATAATTTGCGGCAGAGTTATGGCTTTTTGAAATTTTGTGATATTGAGATTTTTGAAAAAGTGGGCATAAATATTGAAGAAACACGTTTTTCCTTCTTTCACCACATTTTTACGGTCCAGGTGATCGTAAATTTTCTTCTGATTACGAATTACTGTGAATTTTCCCCAGAAATCCAATAATTCGATGCGAAATGATGAAAAAACGGAAAATTGCACATTTTCATATCAATAATTTTTCAGAGCTTCACTAAAGACGCTGTCATTTTTTTTTCCGCTGTGATAGGGACTCGATTCAGTGCTCGTTCTTTTCCCAACCGTTTGAGCTTTAAAATGAAGCCGGGTTCATCGGGATTCGATGTTTTTCCGATTTTTTACAGATTTTCAAAGTCGGAACATCGATTTTTGCCAATTTTTCCATACATACCCCTTGGAATAAAATTCTTCAAATTTCAATCAACTTTCCGGAGCACTTAAACTTGTCGTATCAGGATGAAACGTACGCCATTCTCTAAGTCTACTCAAGGGCTTTTCAAAACACCCCTAGAAAAGACCCCTAGCATAATTTGCGGCAGAGTTATGGCTTTTTGAAATTGTGTGATATTGAGATTTTTGAAAAAGTGGGCATAAATATTGAAGAAACACGTTTTTCCTTCTTTCACCACATTTTTACGGTCCAGGTGATCGTAAATTTTCATCTGATTACGAATTACTGTGAATTTTTCCCTGAAATCCAATAATTCGATACGAAATGATGAAAAAACGGAAAATTGCACATTTTGTTATCGATAATTTTTCAGAGCTTCACTAAAGACGCTGTCATTTTTTTTTCCGCTGTGATAGGGACTCGATTCAGTGCTCGTTCTTTTCCCAACCGTTTGAGCTTTAAAATGAAGCTGGGTTCATCGGGATTCGATGTTTTTTCGATTTTTTACAGATTTTCAAATTCGGAACATCGATTTTTGCCAATTTTTCCATACATACCCCTTGGAATAAAATTCTTCAAATTTCAATCAACTTTCCGGAGCACTTAAACTTGTCGTATCAGGATGAAACTTACGCCATTCTCTAAGTCTACTCAAGGGCTTTTCAAAACACCCCTAGAAAAGACCCCTAGCATAATTTGCGGCAGAGTTATGGCTTTTTGAAATTTTGTGATATTGAGATTTTTGAAAAAGTGGGCATAAATATTGAAGAAACACGTTTTTCCTTCTTTCACCACATTTTTACGGTCCAGGTGATCGTAAATTTTCATCTGATTACGAATTACTGTGAATTTTTCCCTGAAATCCAATAATTCGATACGAAATGATGAAAAAACGGAAAATTGCACATTTTGTTATCGATAATTTTTCAGAGCTTCACTAAAGACGCTGTCATTTTTTTTTCCGCTGTGATAGGGACTCGATTCAGTGCTCGTTCTTTTCCCAACCGTTTGAGCTTTAAAATGAAGCTGGGTTCATCGGGATTCGATGTTTTTTCGATTTTTTACAGATTTTCAAAGTCGGAACATCGATTTTTGCCAATTTTTCCATACATACCCCTTGGAATAAAATTCTTCAAATTTCAATCAACTTTCCGGAGCACTTAAACTTGTCGTATCAGGATGAAACGAACGCCATTCTCTGAGTCTACTCAAGGGCTTTTCAAAACACCCCTAGAAAAGACCCCTAGCATAATTTGCGGCAGAGTTATGGCTTTTTGAAATTTTGTGATATTGAGATTTTTGAAAAAGTGGGCATAAATATTGAAGAAACACGTTTTTCCTTCTTTCACCACATTTTTACGGTCCAGGTGATCGTAAATTTTCTTCTGATTACGAATTACTGTGAATTTTCCCCAGAAATCCAATAATTCGATGCGAAATGATGAAAAAACGGAAAATTGCACATTTTCATATCGATAATTTTTCAGAGCTTCACTAAAGACGCTGTCATTTTTTTTTCCGCTGTGATAGGGACTCGATTCAGTGCTCGTTCTTTTCCCAACCGTTTGAGCTTTAAAATGAAGCTGGGTTCATCGGGATTCGATGTTTTTTCGATTTTTTACAGATTTTCAAATTCGGAACATCGATTTTTGCCAATTTTTCCATACATACCCCTTGGAATAAAATTCTTCAAATTTCAATCAACTTTCCGGAGCACTTAAACTTGTCGTATCAGGATGAAACTTACGCCATTCTCTAAGTCTACTCAAGGGCTTTTCAAAACACCCCTAGAAAAGACCCCTAGCATAATTTGCGGCAGAGTTATGGCTTTTTGAAATTTTGTGATATTGAGATTTTTGAAAAAGTGGGCATAAATATTGAAGAAACACGTTTTTCCTTCTTTCACCACATTTTTACGGTCCAGGTGATCGTAAATTTTCTTCTGATTACGAGTTACTGTGAATTTTCCCCAGAAATCCAATAATTCGATGCGAAATGATGAAAAAACGGAAAATTGCACATTTTCATATCAATAATTTTTCAGAGCTTCACTAAAGACGCTGTCATTTTTTTTTCCGCTGTGATAGGGACTCGATTCAGTGCTCGTTCTTTTCCCAACCGTTTGAGCTTTAAAATGAAGCCGGGTTCATCGGGATTCGATGTTTTTCCGATTTTTTACAGATTTTCAAAGTCGGAACATCGATTTTTGCCAATTTTTCCATACATACCCCTTGGAATAAAATTCTTCAAATTTCAATCAACTTTCCGGAGCACTTAAACTTGTCGTATCAGGATGAAACGTACGCCATTCTCTAAGTCTACTCAAGGGCTTTTCAAAACACCCCTAGAAAAGACCCCTAGCATAATTTGCGGCAGAGTTATGGCTTTTTGAAATTGTGTGATATTGAGATTTTTGAAAAAGTGGGCATAAATATTGAAGAAACACGTTTTTCCTTCTTTCACCACATTTTTACGGTCCAGGTGATCGTAAATTTTCATCTGATTACGAATTACTGTGAATTTTCCCCTGAAATCCAATAATTCGATACGAAATGATGAAAAAACGGAAAATTGCACATTTTGTTATCGATAATTTTTCAGAGCTTCACTAAAGACGCTGTCATTTTTTTTCCCGCTGTGATAGGGACTCGATTCAGTGCTCGTTCTTTTCCCAACCGTTTGAGCTTTAAAATGAAGCTGGGTTCATCGGGATTCGATGTTTTTTCGATTTTTTACAGATTTTCAAAGTCGGAACATCGATTTTTGCCAATTTTTCCATACATACCCCTTGGAATAAAATTCTTCAAATTTCAATCAACTTTCCGGAGCACTTAAACTTGTCGTATCAGGATGAAACGTACGCCATTCTCTAAGTCTACTCAAGGGCTTTCCAAAACACCCCTAGAAAAGACCCCTAGCGTAATTTGCGGCAGAGTTATGGCTTTTTGAAATTGTGTGATATTGAGATTTTTGAAAAAGTGGGCATAAATATTGAAGAAACACGTTTTTCCTTCTTTCACCACATTTTTACGGTCCAGGTGATCGTAAATTTTCTTCTGATTACGAATTACTGTGAATTTTCCCCAGAAATCCAATAATTCGATGCGAAATGATGAAAAAACGGAAAATTGCACATTTTCATATCAATAATTTTTCAGAGCTTCACTAAAGACGCTGTCATTTTTTTTTCCGCTGTGGTAGGGACTCGATTCAGTGCTCGTTCTTTTCCCAACCGTTTGAGCTTTAAAATGAAGCCGGGTTCATCGGGATTCGATGTTTTTTCGATTTTTTACAGATTTTCAAAGTCGGAACATCGATTTTTGCCAATTTTTCCATACATACCCCTTGGAATAAAATTCTTCAAATTTCAATCAACTTTCCGGAGCACTTAAACTTGTCGTATCAGGATGAAACTTACGCCATTCTCTAAGTCTACTCAAGGGCTTTTCAAAACACCCCTAGGAAAGACCCCTAGCATAATTTGCGGCAGAGTTATGGCTTTTTGAAATTGTGTGATATTGAGATTTTTGAAAAAGTGGGCATAAATATTGAAGAAACACGTTTTTCCTTCTTTCACCACATTTTTACGGTCCAGGTGATCGTGAATTTTCATCTGATTACGAATTACTGTGAATTTTTCCCTGAAATCCAATAATTCGATGCGAAATGATGAAAAAACGGAAAATTGCACATTTTGTTATCGATAATTTTTCAGAGCTTCACTAAAGACGCTGTCATTTTTTTTCCGCTGTGATAGGGACTCGATTCAGTGCTCGTTCTTTTCCCAACCGTTTGAGCTTTAAAATGAAGCTGGGTTCATCGGGATTCGATGTTTTTTCGATTTTTTACAGATTTTCAAAGTCGGAACATCGATTTTTGCCAATTTTTCCATACATACCCCTTGGAATAAAATTCTTCAAATTTCAATCAACTTTCCGGAGCACTTAAACTTGTCGTATCAGGATGAAACGTACGCCATTCTCTAAGTCTACTCAAGGGCTTTTCAAAACACCCCTAGAAAAGACCCCTAGCATAATTTGCGGCAGAGTTATGGCTTTTTGAAATTTTGTGATATTGAGATTTTTGAAAAAGTGGGCATAAATATTGAAGAAACACGTTTTTCCTTCTTTCACCACATTTTTACGGTCCAGGTGATCGTAAATTTTCTTCTGATTACGAATTACTGTGAATTTTCCCCAGAAATCCAATAATTCGATGCGAAATGATGAAAAAACGGAAAATTGCACATTTTCATATCAATAATTTTTCAGAGCTTCACTAAAGACGCTGTCATTTTTTTTTCCGCTGTGATAGGGACTCGATTCAGTGCTCGTTCTTTTCCCAACCGTTTGAGCTTTAAAATGAAGCCGGGTTCATCGGGATTCGATGTTTTTCCGATTTTTTACAGATTTTCAAAGTCGGAACATCGATTTTTGCCAATTTTTCCATACATACCCCTTGGAATAAAATTCTTCAAATTTCAATCAACTTTCCGGAGCACTTAAACTTGTCGTATCAGGATGAAACGTACGCCATTCTCTAAGTCTACTCAAGGGCTTTTCAAAACACCCCTAGAAAAGACCCCTAGCATAATTTGCGGCAGAGTTATGGCTTTTTGAAATTGTGTGATATTGAGATTTTTGAAAAAGTGGGCATAAATATTGAAGAAACACGTTTTTCCTTCTTTCACCACATTTTTACGGTCCAGGTGATCGTAAATTTTCATCTGATTACGAATTACTGTGAATTTTTCCCTGGAATCCAATAATTCGATACGAAATGATGAAAAAACGGAAAATTGCACATTTTGTTATCGATAATTTTTCAGAGCTTCACTAAAGACGCTGTCATTTTTTTTTCCGCTGTGATAGGGACTCGATTCAGTGCTCGTTCTTTTCCCAACCGTTTGAGCTTTAAAATGAAGCTGGGTTCATCGGGATTCGATGTTTTTTCGATTTTTTACAGATTTTTAAAGTCGGAACATCGATTTTTGCCAATTTTTCCATACATACCCCTTGGAATAAAATTCTTCAAATTTCAATCAACTTTCCGGAGCACTTAAACTTGTCGTATCAGGATGAAACGAACGCCATTCTCTGAGTCTACTCAAGGGCTTTTCAAAACACCCCTAGAAAAGACCCCTAGCATAATTTGCGGCAGAGTTATGGCTTTTTGAAATTTTGTGATATTGAGATTTTTGAAAAAGTGGGCATAAATATTGAAGAAACACGTTTTTCCTTCTTTCACCACATTTTTACGGTCCAGGTGATCGTAAATTTTCTTCTGATTACGAATTACTGTGAATTTTCCCCAGAAATCCAATAATTCGATGCGAAATGATGAAAAAACGGAAAATTGCACATTTTCATATCGATAATTTTTCAGAGCTTCACTAAAGACGCTGTCATTTTTTTTTCCGCTGTGATAGGGACTCGATTCAGTGCTCGTTCTTTTCCCAACCGTTTGAGCTTTAAAATGAAGCTGGGTTCATCGGGATTCGATGTTTTTTCGATTTTTTACAGATTTTCAAATTCGGAACATCGATTTTTGCCAATTTTTCCATACATACCCCTTGGAATAAAATTCTTCAAATTTCAATCAACTTTCCGGAGCACTTAAACTTGTCGTATCAGGATGAAACGAACGCCATTCTCTGAGTCTACTCAAGGGCTTTTCAAAACACCCCTAGAAAAGACCCCTAGCATAATTTGCGGCAGAGTTATGGCTTTTTGAAATTTTGTGATATTGAGATTTTTGAAAAAGTGGGCATAAATATTGAAGAAACACGTTTTTCCTTCTTTCACCACATTTTTACGGTCCAGGTGATCGTAAATTTTCTTCTGATTACGAATTACTGTGAATTTTCCCCAGAAATCCAATAATTCGATGCGAAATGATGAAAAAACGGAAAATTGCACATTTTCATATCGATAATTTTTCAGAGCTTCACTAAAGACGCTGTCATTTTTTTTTCCGCTGTGATAGGGACTCGATTCAGTGCTCGTTCTTTTCCCAACCGTTTGAGCTTTAAAATGAAGCTGGGTTCATCGGGATTCGATGTTTTTTCGATTTTTTACAGATTTTCAAATTCGGAACATCGATTTTTGCCAATTTTTCCATACATACCCCTTGGAATAAAATTCTTCAAATTTCAATCAACTTTCCGGAGCACTTAAACTTGTCGTATCAGGATGAAACTTACGCCATTCTCTAAGTCTACTCAAGGGCTTTTCAAAACACCCCTAGAAAAGACCCCTAGCATAATTTGCGGCAGAGTTATGGCTTTTTGAAATTTTGTGATATTGAGATTTTTGAAAAAGTGGGCATAAATATTGAAGAAACACGTTTTTCCTTCTTTCACCACATTTTTACGGTCCAGGTGATCGTAAATTTTCTTCTGATTACGAGTTACTGTGAATTTTCCCCAGAAATCCAATAATTCGATGCGAAATGATGAAAAAACGGAAAATTGCACATTTTCATATCAATAATTTTTCAGAGCTTCACTAAAGACGCTGTCATTTTTTTTTCCGCTGTGATAGGGACTCGATTCAGTGCTCGTTCTTTTCCCAACCGTTTGAGCTTTAAAATGAAGCCGGGTTCATCGGGATTCGATGTTTTTCCGATTTTTTACAGATTTTCAAAGTCGGAACATCGATTTTTGCCAATTTTTCCATACATACCCCTTGGAATAAAATTCTTCAAATTTCAATCAACTTTCCGGAGCACTTAAACTTGTCGTATCAGGATGAAACGTACGCCATTCTCTAAGTCTACTCAAGGGCTTTTCAAAACACCCCTAGAAAAGACCCCTAGCATAATTTGCGGCAGAGTTATGGCTTTTTGAAATTGTGTGATATTGAGATTTTTGAAAAAGTGGGCATAAATATTGAAGAAACACGTTTTTCCTTCTTTCACCACATTTTTACGGTCCAGGTGATCGTAAATTTTCATCTGATTACGAATTACTGTGAATTTTCCCCTGAAATCCAATAATTCGATACGAAATGATGAAAAAACGGAAAATTGCACATTTTGTTATCGATAATTTTTCAGAGCTTCACTAAAGACGCTGTCATTTTTTTTCCCGCTGTGATAGGGACTCGATTCAGTGCTCGTTCTTTTCCCAACCGTTTGAGCTTTAAAATGAAGCTGGGTTCATCGGGATTCGATGTTTTTTCGATTTTTTACAGATTTTCAAAGTCGGAACATCGATTTTTGCCAATTTTTCCATACATACCCCTTGGAATAAAATTCTTCAAATTTCAATCAACTTTCCGGAGCACTTAAACTTGTCGTATCAGGATGAAACGTACGCCATTCTCTAAGTCTACTCAAGGGCTTTCCAAAACACCCCTAGAAAAGACCCCTAGCGTAATTTGCGGCAGAGTTATGGCTTTTTGAAATTGTGTGATATTGAGATTTTTGAAAAAGTGGGCATAAATATTGAAGAAACACGTTTTTCCTTCTTTCACCACATTTTTACGGTCCAGGTGATCGTAAATTTTCTTCTGATTACGAATTACTGTGAATTTTCCCCAGAAATCCAATAATTCGATGCGAAATGATGAAAAAACGGAAAATTGCACATTTTCATATCAATAATTTTTCAGAGCTTCACTAAAGACGCTGTCATTTTTTTTTCCGCTGTGGTAGGGACTCGATTCAGTGCTCGTTCTTTTCCCAACCGTTTGAGCTTTAAAATGAAGCCGGGTTCATCGGGATTCGATGTTTTTTCGATTTTTTACAGATTTTCAAAGTCGGAACATCGATTTTTGCCAATTTTTCCATACATACCCCTTGGAATAAAATTCTTCAAATTTCAATCAACTTTCCGGAGCACTTAAACTTGTCGTATCAGGATGAAACTTACGCCATTCTCTAAGTCTACTCAAGGGCTTTTCAAAACACCCCTAGGAAAGACCCCTAGCATAATTTGCGGCAGAGTTATGGCTTTTTGAAATTGTGTGATATTGAGATTTTTGAAAAAGTGGGCATAAATATTGAAGAAACACGTTTTTCCTTCTTTCACCACATTTTTACGGTCCAGGTGATCGTGAATTTTCATCTGATTACGAATTACTGTGAATTTTTCCCTGAAATCCAATAATTCGATACGAAATGATGAAAAAACGGAAAATTGCACATTTTGTTATCGATAATTTTTCAGAGCTTCACTAAAGACGCTGTCATTTTTTTTCCGCTGTGATAGGGACTCGATTCAGTGCTCGTTCTTTTCCCAACCGTTTGAGCTTTAAAATGAAGCTGGGTTCATCGGGATTCGATGTTTTTTCGATTTTTTACAGATTTTCAAAGTCGGAACATCGATTTTTGCCAATTTTTCCATACATACCCCTTGGAATAAAATTCTTCAAATTTCAATCAACTTTCCGGAGCACTTAAACTTGTCGTATCAGGATGAAACGTACGCCATTCTCTAAGTCTACTCAAGGGCTTTTCAAAACACCCCTAGAAAAGACCCCTAGCATAATTTGCGGCAGAGTTATGGCTTTTTGAAATTTTGTGATATTGAGATTTTTGAAAAAGTGGGCATAAATATTGAAGAAACACGTTTTTCCTTCTTTCACCACATTTTTACGGTCCAGGTGATCGTAAATTTTCTTCTGATTACGAATTACTGTGAATTTTCCCCAGAAATCCAATAATTCGATGCGAAATGATGAAAAAACGGAAAATTGCACATTTTCATATCAATAATTTTTCAGAGCTTCACTAAAGACGCTGTCATTTTTTTTTCCGCTGTGATAGGGACTCGATTCAGTGCTCGTTCTTTTCCCAACCGTTTGAGCTTTAAAATGAAGCCGGGTTCATCGGGATTCGATGTTTTTCCGATTTTTTACAGATTTTCAAAGTCGGAACATCGATTTTTGCCAATTTTTCCATACATACCCCTTGGAATAAAATTCTTCAAATTTCAATCAACTTTCCGGAGCACTTAAACTTGTCGTATCAGGATGAAACGTACGCCATTCTCTAAGTCTACTCAAGGGCTTTTCAAAACACCCCTAGAAAAGACCCCTAGCATAATTTGCGGCAGAGTTATGGCTTTTTGAAATTGTGTGATATTGAGATTTTTGAAAAAGTGGGCATAAATATTGAAGAAACACGTTTTTCCTTCTTTCACCACATTTTTACGGTCCAGGTGATCGTAAATTTTCATCTGATTACGAATTACTGTGAATTTTTCCCTGGAATCCAATAATTCGATACGAAATGATGAAAAAACGGAAAATTGCACATTTTGTTATCGATAATTTTTCAGAGCTTCACTAAAGACGCTGTCATTTTTTTTTCCGCTGTGATAGGGACTCGATTCAGTGCTCGTTCTTTTCCCAACCGTTTGAGCTTTAAAATGAAGCTGGGTTCATCGGGATTCGATGTTTTTTCGATTTTTTACAGATTTTTAAAGTCGGAACATCGATTTTTGCCAATTTTTCCATACATACCCCTTGGAATAAAATTCTTCAAATTTCAATCAACTTTCCGGAGCACTTAAACTTGTCGTATCAGGATGAAACGAACGCCATTCTCTGAGTCTACTCAAGGGCTTTTCAAAACACCCCTAGAAAAGACCCCTAGCATAATTTGCGGCAGAGTTATGGCTTTTTGAAATTTTGTGATATTGAGATTTTTGAAAAAGTGGGCATAAATATTGAAGAAACACGTTTTTCCTTCTTTCACCACATTTTTACGGTCCAGGTGATCGTAAATTTTCTTCTGATTACGAATTACTGTGAATTTTCCCCAGAAATCCAATAATTCGATGCGAAATGATGAAAAAACGGAAAATTGCACATTTTCATATCGATAATTTTTCAGAGCTTCACTAAAGACGCTGTCATTTTTTTTTCCGCTGTGATAGGGACTCGATTCAGTGCTCGTTCTTTTCCCAACCGTTTGAGCTTTAAAATGAAGCTGGGTTCATCGGGATTCGATGTTTTTTCGATTTTTTACAGATTTTCAAATTCGGAACATCGATTTTTGCCAATTTTTCCATACATACCCCTTGGAATAAAATTCTTCAAATTTCAATCAACTTTCCGGAGCACTTAAACTTGTCGTATCAGGATGAAACGAACGCCATTCTCTGAGTCTACTCAAGGGCTTTTCAAAACACCCCTAGAAAAGACCCCTAGCATAATTTGCGGCAGAGTTATGGCTTTTTGAAATTTTGTGATATTGAGATTTTTGAAAAAGTGGGCATAAATATTGAAGAAACACGTTTTTCCTTCTTTCACCACATTTTTACGGTCCAGGTGATCGTAAATTTTCTTCTGATTACGAATTACTGTGAATTTTCCCCAGAAATCCAATAATTCGATGCGAAATGATGAAAAAACGGAAAATTGCACATTTTCATATCGATAATTTTTCAGAGCTTCACTAAAGACGCTGTCATTTTTTTTTCCGCTGTGATAGGGACTCGATTCAGTGCTCGTTCTTTTCCCAACCGTTTGAGCTTTAAAATGAAGCTGGGTTCATCGGGATTCGATGTTTTTTCGATTTTTTACAGATTTTCAAATTCGGAACATCGATTTTTGCCAATTTTTCCATACATACCCCTTGGAATAAAATTCTTCAAATTTCAATCAACTTTCCGGAGCACTTAAACTTGTCGTATCAGGATGAAACTTACGCCATTCTCTAAGTCTACTCAAGGGCTTTTCAAAACACCCCTAGAAAAGACCCCTAGCATAATTTGCGGCAGAGTTATGGCTTTTTGAAATTTTGTGATATTGAGATTTTTGAAAAAGTGGGCATAAATATTGAAGAAACACGTTTTTCCTTCTTTCACCACATTTTTACGGTCCAGGTGATCGTAAATTTTCTTCTGATTACGAGTTACTGTGAATTTTCCCCAGAAATCCAATAATTCGATGCGAAATGATGAAAAAACGGAAAATTGCACATTTTCATATCAATAATTTTTCAGAGCTTCACTAAAGACGCTGTCATTTTTTTTTCCGCTGTGATAGGGACTCGATTCAGTGCTCGTTCTTTTCCCAACCGTTTGAGCTTTAAAATGAAGCCGGGTTCATCGGGATTCGATGTTTTTCCGATTTTTTACAGATTTTCAAAGTCGGAACATCGATTTTTGCCAATTTTTCCATACATACCCCTTGGAATAAAATTCTTCAAATTTCAATCAACTTTCCGGAGCACTTAAACTTGTCGTATCAGGATGAAACGTACGCCATTCTCTAAGTCTACTCAAGGGCTTTTCAAAACACCCCTAGAAAAGACCCCTAGCATAATTTGCGGCAGAGTTATGGCTTTTTGAAATTGTGTGATATTGAGATTTTTGAAAAAGTGGGCATAAATATTGAAGAAACACGTTTTTCCTTCTTTCACCACATTTTTACGGTCCAGGTGATCGTAAATTTTCATCTGATTACGAATTACTGTGAATTTTCCCCTGAAATCCAATAATTCGATACGAAATGATGAAAAAACGGAAAATTGCACATTTTGTTATCGATAATTTTTCAGAGCTTCACTAAAGACGCTGTCATTTTTTTTCCCGCTGTGATAGGGACTCGATTCAGTGCTCGTTCTTTTCCCAACCGTTTGAGCTTTAAAATGAAGCTGGGTTCATCGGGATTCGATGTTTTTTCGATTTTTTACAGATTTTCAAAGTCGGAACATCGATTTTTGCCAATTTTTCCATACATACCCCTTGGAATAAAATTCTTCAAATTTCAATCAACTTTCCGGAGCACTTAAACTTGTCGTATCAGGATGAAACGTACGCCATTCTCTAAGTCTACTCAAGGGCTTTCCAAAACACCCCTAGAAAAGACCCCTAGCGTAATTTGCGGCAGAGTTATGGCTTTTTGAAATTGTGTGATATTGAGATTTTTGAAAAAGTGGGCATAAATATTGAAGAAACACGTTTTTCCTTCTTTCACCACATTTTTACGGTCCAGGTGATCGTAAATTTTCTTCTGATTACGAATTACTGTGAATTTTCCCCAGAAATCCAATAATTCGATGCGAAATGATGAAAAAACGGAAAATTGCACATTTTCATATCAATAATTTTTCAGAGCTTCACTAAAGACGCTGTCATTTTTTTTTCCGCTGTGGTAGGGACTCGATTCAGTGCTCGTTCTTTTCCCAACCGTTTGAGCTTTAAAATGAAGCCGGGTTCATCGGGATTCGATGTTTTTTCGATTTTTTACAGATTTTCAAAGTCGGAACATCGATTTTTGCCAATTTTTCCATACATACCCCTTGGAATAAAATTCTTCAAATTTCAATCAACTTTCCGGAGCACTTAAACTTGTCGTATCAGGATGAAACTTACGCCATTCTCTAAGTCTACTCAAGGGCTTTTCAAAACACCCCTAGGAAAGACCCCTAGCATAATTTGCGGCAGAGTTATGGCTTTTTGAAATTGTGTGATATTGAGATTTTTGAAAAAGTGGGCATAAATATTGAAGAAACACGTTTTTCCTTCTTTCACCACATTTTTACGGTCCAGGTGATCGTGAATTTTCATCTGATTACGAATTACTGTGAATTTTTCCCTGAAATCCAATAATTCGATACGAAATGATGAAAAAACGGAAAATTGCACATTTTGTTATCGATAATTTTTCAGAGCTTCACTAAAGACGCTGTCATTTTTTTTCCGCTGTGATAGGGACTCGATTCAGTGCTCGTTCTTTTCCCAACCGTTTGAGCTTTAAAATGAAGCTGGGTTCATCGGGATTCGATGTTTTTTCGATTTTTTACAGATTTTCAAAGTCGGAACATCGATTTTTGCCAATTTTTCCATACATACCCCTTGGAATAAAATTCTTCAAATTTCAATCAACTTTCCGGAGCACTTAAACTTGTCGTATCAGGATGAAACGTACGCCATTCTCTAAGTCTACTCAAGGGCTTTTCAAAACACCCCTAGAAAAGACCCCTAGCATAATTTGCGGCAGAGTTATGGCTTTTTGAAATTTTGTGATATTGAGATTTTTGAAAAAGTGGGCATAAATATTGAAGAAACACGTTTTTCCTTCTTTCACCACATTTTTACGGTCCAGGTGATCGTAAATTTTCTTCTGAATACGAATTACTGTGAATTTTCCCCAGAAATCCAATAATTCGATGCGAAATGATGAAAAAACGGAAAATTGCACATTTTCATATCAATAATTTTTCAGAGCTTCACTAAAGACGCTGTCATTTTTTTTTCCGCTGTGATAGGGACTCGATTCAGTGCTCGTTCTTTTCCCAACCGTTTGAGCTTTAAAATGAAGCCGGGTTCATCGGGATTCGATGTTTTTCCGATTTTTTACAGATTTTCAAAGTCGGAACATCGATTTTTGCCAATTTTTCCATACATACCCCTTGGAATAAAATTCTTCAAATTTCAATCAACTTTCCGGAGCACTTAAACTTGTCGTATCAGGATGAAACGTACGCCATTCTCTAAGTCTACTCAAGGGCTTTTCAAAACACCCCTAGAAAAGACCCCTAGCATAATTTGCGGCAGAGTTATGGCTTTTTGAAATTGTGTGATATTGAGATTTTTGAAAAAGTGGGCATAAATATTGAAGAAACACGTTTTTCCTTCTTTCACCACATTTTTACGGTCCAGGTGATCGTAAATTTTCATCTGATTACGAATTACTGTGAATTTTTCCCTGGAATCCAATAATTCGATACGAAATGATGAAAAAACGGAAAATTGCACATTTTGTTATCGATAATTTTTCAGAGCTTCACTAAAGACGCTGTCATTTTTTTTTCCGCTGTGATAGGGACTCGATTCAGTGCTCGTTCTTTTCCCAACCGTTTGAGCTTTAAAATGAAGCTGGGTTCATCGGGATTCGATGTTTTTTCGATTTTTTACAGATTTTTAAAGTCGGAACATCGATTTTTGCCAATTTTTCCATACATACCCCTTGGAATAAAATTCTTCAAATTTCAATCAACTTTCCGGAGCACTTAAACTTGTCGTATCAGGATGAAACGAACGCCATTCTCTGAGTCTACTCAAGGGCTTTTCAAAACACCCCTAGAAAAGACCCCTAGCATAATTTGCGGCAGAGTTATGGCTTTTTGAAATTTTGTGATATTGAGATTTTTGAAAAAGTGGGCATAAATATTGAAGAAACACGTTTTTCCTTCTTTCACCACATTTTTACGGTCCAGGTGATCGTAAATTTTCTTCTGATTACGAATTACTGTGAATTTTCCCCAGAAATCCAATAATTCGATGCGAAATGATGAAAAAACGGAAAATTGCACATTTTCATATCGATAATTTTTCAGAGCTTCACTAAAGACGCTGTCATTTTTTTTTCCGCTGTGATAGGGACTCGATTCAGTGCTCGTTCTTTTCCCAACCGTTTGAGCTTTAAAATGAAGCTGGGTTCATCGGGATTCGATGTTTTTTCGATTTTTTACAGATTTTCAAATTCGGAACATCGATTTTTGCCAATTTTTCCATACATACCCCTTGGAATAAAATTCTTCAAATTTCAATCAACTTTCCGGAGCACTTAAACTTGTCGTATCAGGATGAAACTTACGCCATTCTCTAAGTCTACTCAAGGGCTTTTCAAAACACCCCTAGAAAAGACCCCTAGCATAATTTGCGGCAGAGTTATGGCTTTTTGAAATTTTGTGATATTGAGATTTTTGAAAAAGTGGGCATAAATATTGAAGAAACACGTTTTTCCTTCTTTCACCACATTTTTACGGTCCAGGTGATCGTAAATTTTCTTCTGATTACGAGTTACTGTGAATTTTCCCCAGAAATCCAATAATTCGATGCGAAATGATGAAAAAACGGAAAATTGCACATTTTCATATCAATAATTTTTCAGAGCTTCACTAAAGACGCTGTCATTTTTTTTTCCGCTGTGATAGGGACTCGATTCAGTGCTCGTTCTTTTCCCAACCGTTTGAGCTTTAAAATGAAGCCGGGTTCATCGGGATTCGATGTTTTTCCGATTTTTTACAGATTTTCAAAGTCGGAACATCGATTTTTGCCAATTTTTCCATACATACCCCTTGGAATAAAATTCTTCAAATTTCAATCAACTTTCCGGAGCACTTAAACTTGTCGTATCAGGATGAAACGTACGCCATTCTCTAAGTCTACTCAAGGGCTTTTCAAAACACCCCTAGAAAAGACCCCTAGCATAATTTGCGGCAGAGTTATGGCTTTTTGAAATTGTGTGATATTGAGATTTTTGAAAAAGTGGGCATAAATATTGAAGAAACACGTTTTTCCTTCTTTCACCACATTTTTACGGTCCAGGTGATCGTAAATTTTCATCTGATTACGAATTACTGTGAATTTTCCCCTGAAATCCAATAATTCGATACGAAATGATGAAAAAACGGAAAATTGCACATTTTGTTATCGATAATTTTTCAGAGCTTCACTAAAGACGCTGTCATTTTTTTTCCCGCTGTGATAGGGACTCGATTCAGTGCTCGTTCTTTTCCCAACCGTTTGAGCTTTAAAATGAAGCTGGGTTCATCGGGATTCGATGTTTTTTCGATTTTTTACAGATTTTCAAAGTCGGAACATCGATTTTTGCCAATTTTTCCATACATACCCCTTGGAATAAAATTCTTCAAATTTCAATCAACTTTCCGGAGCACTTAAACTTGTCGTATCAGGATGAAACGTACGCCATTCTCTAAGTCTACTCAAGGGCTTTCCAAAACACCCCTAGAAAAGACCCCTAGCGTAATTTGCGGCAGAGTTATGGCTTTTTGAAATTGTGTGATATTGAGATTTTTGAAAAAGTGGGCATAAATATTGAAGAAACACGTTTTTCCTTCTTTCACCACATTTTTACGGTCCAGGTGATCGTAAATTTTCTTCTGATTACGAATTACTGTGAATTTTCCCCAGAAATCCAATAATTCGATGCGAAATGATGAAAAAACGGAAAATTGCACATTTTCATATCAATAATTTTTCAGAGCTTCACTAAAGACGCTGTCATTTTTTTTTCCGCTGTGGTAGGGACTCGATTCAGTGCTCGTTCTTTTCCCAACCGTTTGAGCTTTAAAATGAAGCCGGGTTCATCGGGATTCGATGTTTTTTCGATTTTTTACAGATTTTCAAAGTCGGAACATCGATTTTTGCCAATTTTTCCATACATACCCCTTGGAATAAAATTCTTCAAATTTCAATCAACTTTCCGGAGCACTTAAACTTGTCGTATCAGGATGAAACGTACGCCATTCTCTAAGTCTACTCAAGGGCTTTTCAAAACACCCCTAGAAAAGACCCCTAGCATAATTTGCGGCAGAGTTATGGCTTTTTGAAATTGTGTGATATTGAGATTTTTGAAAAAGTGGGCATAAATATTGAAGAAACACGTTTTTCCTTCTTTCACCACATTTTTACGGTCCAGGTGATCGTAAATTTTCATCTGATTACGAATTACTGTGAATTTTTCCCTGGAATCCAATAATTCGATACGAAATGATGAAAAAACGGAAAATTGCACATTTTGTTATCGATAATTTTTCAGAGCTTCACTAAAGACGCTGTCATTTTTTTTTCCGCTGTGATAGGGACTCGATTCAGTGCTCGTTCTTTTCCCAACCGTTTGAGCTTTAAAATGAAGCTGGGTTCATCGGGATTCGATGTTTTTTCGATTTTTTACAGATTTTCAAAGTCGGAACATCGATTTTTGCCAATTTTTCCATACATACCCCTTGGAATAAAATTCTTCAAATTTCAATCAACTTTCCGGAGCACTTAAACTTGTCGTATCAGGATGAAACGTACGCCATTCTCTAAGTCTACTCAAGGGCTTTCCAAAACACCCCTAGAAAAGACCCCTAGCGTAATTTGCGGCAGAGTTATGGCTTTTTGAAATTGTGTGATATTGAGATTTTTGAAAAAGTGGGCATAAATATTGAAGAAACACGTTTTTCCTTCTTTCACCACATTTTTACGGTCCAGGTGATCGTAAATTTTCTTCTGATTACGAATTACTGTGAATTTTCCCCAGAAATCCAATAATTCGATGCGAAATGATGAAAAAACGGAAAATTGCACATTTTCATATCAATAATTTTTCAGAGCTTCACTAAAGACGCTGTCATTTTTTTTTCCGCTGTGGTAGGGACTCGATTCAGTGCTCGTTCTTTTCCCAACCGTTTGAGCTTTAAAATGAAGCCGGGTTCATCGGGATTCGATGTTTTTTCGATTTTTTACAGATTTTCAAAGTCGGAACATCGATTTTTGCCAATTTTTCCATACATACCCCTTGGAATAAAATTCTTCAAATTTCAATCAACTTTCCGGAGCACTTAAACTTGTCGTATCAGGATGAAACGTACGCCATTCTCTAAGTCTACTCAAGGGCTTTTCAAAACACCCCTAGAAAAGACCCCTAGCATAATTTGCGGCAGAGTTATGGCTTTTTGAAATTGTGTGATATTGAGATTTTTGAAAAAGTGGGCATAAATATTGAAGAAACACGTTTTTCCTTCTTTCACCACATTTTTACGGTCCAGGTGATCGTGAATTTTCATCTGATTACGAATTACTGTGAATTTTTCCCTGAAATCCAATAATTCGATACGAAATGATGAAAAAACGGAAAATTGCACATTTTGTTATCGATAATTTTTCAGAGCTTCACTAAAGACGCTGTCATTTTTTTTCCGCTGTGATAGGGACTCGATTCAGTGCTCGTTCTTTTCCCAACCGTTTGAGCTTTAAAATGAAGCTGGGTTCATCGGGATTCGATGTTTTTTCGATTTTTTACAGATTTTCAAAGTCGGAACATCGATTTTTGCCAATTTTTCCATACATACCCCTTGGAATAAAATTCTTCAAATTTCAATCAACTTTCCGGAGCACTTAAACTTGTCGTATCAGGATGAAACGTACGCCATTCTCTAAGTCTACTCAAGGGCTTTTCAAAACACCCCTAGAAAAGACCCCTAGCATAATTTGCGGCAGAGTTATGGCTTTTTGAAATTTTGTGATATTGAGATTTTTGAAAAAGTGGGCATAAATATTGAAGAAACACGTTTTTCCTTCTTTCACCACATTTTTACGGTCCAGGTGATCGTAAATTTTCATCTGATTACGAATTACTGTGAATTTTTCCCTGAAATCCAATAATTCGATACGAAATGATGAAAAAACGGAAAATTGCACATTTTGTTATCGATAATTTTTCAGAGCTTCACTAAAGACGCTGTCATTTTTTTTTCCGCTGTGATAGGGACTCGATTCAGTGCTCGTTCTTTTCCCAACCGTTTGAGCTTTAAAATGAAGCTGGGTTCATCGGGATTCGATGTTTTTTCGATTTTTTACAGATTTTCAAAGTCGGAACATCGATTTTTGCCAATTTTTCCATACATACCCCTTGGAATAAAATTCTTCAAATTTCAATCAACTTTCCGGAGCACTTAAACTTGTCGTATCAGGATGAAACGTACGCCATTCTCTAAGTCTACTCAAGGGCTTTTCAAAACACCCCTAGAAAAGACCCCTAGCATAATTTGCGGCAGAGTTATGGCTTTTTGAAATTGTGTGATATTGAGATTTTTGAAAAAGTGGGCATAAATATTGAAGAAACACGTTTTTCCTTCTTTCACCACATTTTTACGGTCCAGGTGATCGTAAATTTTCATCTGATTACGAATTACTGTGAATTTTTCCCTGAAATCCAATAATTCGATACGAAATGATGAAAAAACGGAAAATTGCACATTTTGTTATCGATAATTTTTCAGAGCTTCACTAAAGACGCTGTCATTTTTTTTTCCGCTGTGATAGGGACTCGATTCAGTGCTCGTTCTTTTCCCAACCGTTTGAGCTTTAAAATGAAGCTGGGTTCATCGGGATTCGATGTTTTTTCGATTTTTTACAGATTTTCAAAGTCGGAACATCGATTTTTGCCAATTTTTCCATACATACCCCTTGGAATAAAATTCTTCAAATTTCAATCAACTTTCCGGAGCACTTAAACTTGTCGTATCAGGATGAAACGTACGCCATTCTCTAAGTCTACTCAAGGGCTTTTCAAAACACCCCTAGAAAAGACCCCTAGCATAATTTGCGGCAGAGTTATGGCTTTTTGAAATTTTGTGATATTGAGATTTTTGAAAAAGTGGGCATAAATATTGAAGAAACACGTTTTTCCTCCTTTCACCACATTTTTACGGTCCAGGTGATCGTAACGTTTCTCTTAAATACGAATTACTGTGAATTTTCCCCAGAAATCCAATAATTCGATGCGAAATGATGAAAAAACGGAAAATTGCACATTTTCATATCGATAATTTTTCAGAGCTTACCTAAAGACGCTGTCATTTTTTTTTCCGCTGTGATAGGGACTCGATTCAGTGCTCGTTCTTTTCCCAACCGTTTGAGCTTTAAAATGAAGCTGGGTTCATCGGGATTCGATGTTTTTTCGATTTTTTACAGATTTTCAAAGTCGGAACATCGATTTTTGCCAATTTTTCCATACATACCCCTTGGAATAAAATTCTTCAAATTTCAATCAACTTTCCGGAGCACTTAAACTTGTCGTATCAGGATGAAACTTACGCCATTCTCTAAGTCTACTCAAGGGCTTTTCAAAACACCCCTAGAAAAGACCCCTAGCATAATTTGCGGCAGAGTTATGGCTTTTTGAAATTGTGTGATATTGAGATTTTTGAAAAAGTGGGCATAAATATTGAAGAAACACGTTTTTCCTTCTTTCACCACATTTTTACGGTCCAGGTGATCGTAAATTTTCATCTGATTACGAATTACTGTGAATTTTTCCCTGAAATCCAATAATTCGATACGAAATGATGAAAAAACGGAAAATTGCACATTTTCATATCAATAATTTTTCAGAGCTTCACTAAAGACGCTGTCATTTTTTTTTCCGCTGTGATAGGGACTCGATTCAGTGCTCGTTCTTTTCCCAACCGTTTGAGCTTTAAAATAAAGCCGGGTTCATCGGGATTCGATGTTTTTTCGATTTTTTACAGATTTTCAAAGTCGGAACATCGATTTTTGCCAATTTTTCCATACATACCCCTTGGAATAAAATTCTTCAAATTTCAATCAACTTTCCGGAGCACTTAAACTTGTCGTATCAGGATGAAACGTACGCCATTCTCTAAGTCTACTCAAGGGCTTTTCAAAACACCCCTAGAAAAGACCCCTAGCATAATTTGCGGCAGAGTTATGGCTTTTTGAAATTTTGTGATATTGAGATTTTTGAAAAAGTGGGCATAAATATTGAAGAAACACGTTTTTCCTTCTTTCACCACATTTTTACGGTCCAGGTGATCGTAAATTTTCTTCTGATTACGAATTACTGTGAATTTTCCCCAGAAATCCAATAATTCGATGCGAAATGATGAAAAAACGGAAAATTGCACATTTTCATATCGATAATTTTTCAGAGCTTCACTAAAGACGCTGTCATTTTTTTTTCCGCTGTGATAGGGACTCGATTCAGTGCTCGTTCTTTTCCCAACCGTTTGAGCTTTAAAATGAAGCCGCGTTCATCGGGATTCGATGTTTTTTCGATTTTTTACAGATTTTCAAAGTCGGAACATCGATTTTTGCCAATTTTTCCATACATACCCCTTGGAATAAAATTCTTCAAATTTCAATCAACTTTCCGGAGCACTTAAACTTGTCGTATCAGGATGAAACGTACGCCATTCTCTAAGTCTACTCAAGGGCTTTTCAAAACACCCCTAGAAAAGACCCCTAGCATAATTTGCGGCAGAGTTATGGCTTTTTGAAATTGTGTGATATTGAGATTTTTGAAAAAGTGGGCATAAATATTGAAGAAACACGTTTTTCCTTCTTTCACCACATTTTTACGGTCCAGGTGATCGTAAATTTTCATCTGATTACGAATTACTGTGAATTTTTCCCTGAAATCCAATAATTCGATACGAAATGATGAAAAAACGGAAAATTGCACATGTTGTTATCGATAATTTTTCAGAGCTTCACTAAAGACGCTGTCATTTTTTTTCCGCTGTGATAGGGACTCGATTCAGTGCTCGTTCTTTTCCCAACCGTTTGAGCTTTAAAATGAAGCTGGGTTCATCGGGATTCGATGTTTTTTCGATTTTTTACAGATTTTCAAAGTCGGAACATCGATTTTTGCCAATTTTTCCATACATACCCCTTGGAATAAAATTCTTCAAATTTCAATCAACTTTCCGGAGCACTTAAACTTGTCGTATCAGGATGAAACGTACGCCATTCTCTAAGTCTACTCAAGGGCTTTTCAAAACACCCCTAGAAAAGACCCCTAGCATAATTTGCGGCAGAGTTATGGCTTTTTGAAATTTTGTGATATTGAGATTTTTGAAAAAGTGGGCATAAATATTGAAGAAACACGTTTTTCCTTCTTTCACCACATTTTTACGGTCCAGGTGATCGTAAATTTTCTTCTGATTACGAATTACTGTGAATTTTCCCCAGAAATCCAATAATTCGATGCGAAATGATGAAAAAACGGAAAATTGCACATTTTCATATCAATAATTTTTCAGAGCTTCACTAAAGACGCTGTCATTTTTTTTTCCGCTGTGATAGGGACTCGATTCAGTGCTCGTTCTTTTCCCAACCGTTTGAGCTTTAAAATGAAGCCGGGTTCATCGGGATTCGATGTTTTTTCGATTTTTTACAGATTTTCAAAGTCGGAACATCGATTTTTGCCAATTTTTCCATACATACCCCTTGGAATAAAATTCTTCAAATTTCAATCAACTTTCCGGAGCACTTAAACTTGTCGTATCAGGATGAAACTTACGCCATTCTCTAAGTCTACTCAAGGGCTTTTCAAAACACCCCTAGGAAAGACCCCTAGCATAATTTGCGGCAGAGTTATGGCTTTTTGAAATTGTGTGATATTGAGATTTTTGAAAAAGTGGGCATAAATATTGAAGAAACACGTTTTTCCTTCTTTCACCACATTTTTACGGTCCAGGTGATCGTGAATTTTCATCTGATTACGAATTACTGTGAATTTTTCCCTGAAATCCAATAATTCGATACGAAATGATGAAAAAACGGAAAATTGCACATTTTGTTATCGATAATTTTTCAGAGCTTCACTAAAGACGCTGTCATTTTTTTTCCGCTGTGATAGGGACTCGATTCAGTGCTCGTTCTTTTCCCAACCGTTTGAGCTTTAAAATGAAGCTGGGTTCATCGGGATTCGATGTTTTTTCGATTTTTTACAGATTTTCAAAGTCGGAACATCGATTTTTGCCAATTTTTCCATACATACCCCTTGGAATAAAATTCTTCAAATTTCAATCAACTTTCCGGAGCACTTAAACTTGTCGTATCAGGATGACACGTACGCCATTCTCTAAGTCTACTCAAGGGCTTTCCAAAACACCCCTAGAAAAGACCCCTAGCGTAATTTGCGGCAGAGTTATGGCTTTTTGAAATTGTGTGATATTGAGATTTTTGAAAAAGTGGGCATAAATATTGAAGAAACACGTTTTTCCTTCTTTCACCACATTTTTACGGTCCAGGTGATCGTAAATTTTCTTCTGATTACGAATTACTGTGAATTTTCCCCAGAAATCCAATAATTCGATGCGAAATGATGAAAAAACGGAAAATTGCACATTTTCATATCAATAATTTTTCAGAGCTTCACTAAAGACGCTGTCATTTTTTTTTCCGCTGTGGTAGGGACTCGATTCAGTGCTCGTTCTTTTCCCAACCGTTTGAGCTTTAAAATGAAGCCGGGTTCATCGGGATTCGATGTTTTTTCGATTTTTTACAGATTTTCAAAGTCGGAACATCGATTTTTGCCAATTTTTCCATACATACCCCTTGGAATAAAATTCTTCAAATTTCAATCAACTTTCCGGAGCACTTAAACTTGTCGTATCAGGATGAAACGTACGCCATTCTCTAAGTCTACTCAAGGGCTTTTCAAAACACCCCTAGAAAAGACCCCTAGCATAATTTGCGGCAGAGTTATGGCTTTTTGAAATTGTGTGATATTGAGATTTTTGAAAAAGTGGGCATAAATATTGAAGAAACACGTTTTTCCTTCTTTCACCACATTTTTACGGTCCAGGTGATCGTAAATTTTCATCTGATTACGAATTACTGTGAATTTTTCCCTGAAATCCAATAATTCGATACGAAATGATGAAAAAACGGAAAATTGCACATTTTGTTATCGATAATTTTTCAGAGCTTCACTAAAGACGCTGTCATTTTTTTTTCCGCTGTGATAGGGACTCGATTCAGTGCTCGTTCTTTTCCCAACCGTTTGAGCTTTAAAATGAAGCTGGGTTCATCGGGATTCGATGTTTTTTCGATTTTTTACAGATTTTCAAAGTCGGAACATCGATTTTTGCCAATTTTTCCATACATACCCCTTGGAATAAAATTCTTCAAATTTCAATCAACTTTCCGGAGCACTTAAACTTGTCGTATCAGGATGAAACGTACGCCATTCTCTAAGTCTACTCAAGGGCTTTTCAAAACACCCCTAGAAAAGACCCCTAGCATAATTTGCGGCAGAGTTATGGCTTTTTGAAATTTTGTGATATTGAGATTTTTGAAAAAGTGGGCATAAATATTGAAGAAACACGTTTTTCCTTCTTTCACCACATTTTTACGGTCCAGGTGATCGTAAATTTTCTTCTGATTACGAATTACTGTGAATTTTCCCCAGAAATCCAATAATTCGATGCGAAATGATGAAAAAACGGAAAATTGCACATTTTCATATCGATAATTTTTCAGAGCTTCACTAAAGACGCTGTCATTTTTTTTTCCGCTGTGATAGGGACTCGATTCAGTGCTCGTTCTTTTCCCAACCGTTTGAGCTTTAAAATGAAGCCGCGTTCATCGGGATTCGATGTTTTTTCGATTTTTTACAGATTTTCAAAGTCGGAACATCGATTTTTGCCAATTTTTCCATACATACCCCTTGGAATAAAATTCTTCAAATTTCAATCAACTTTCCGGAGCACTTAAACTTGTCGTATCAGGATGAAACGTACGCCATTCTCTAAGTCTACTCAAGGGCTTTTCAAAACACCCCTAGAAAAGACCCCTAGCATAATTTGCGGCAGAGTTATGGCTTTTTGAAATTTTGTGATATTGAGATTTTTGAAAAAGTGGGCATAAATATTGAAGAAACACGTTTTTCCTTCTTTCACCACATTTTTACGGTCCAGGTGATCGTAAATTTTCTTCTGATTACGAATTACTGTGAATTTTCCCCAGAAATCCAATAATTCGATGCGAAATGATGAAAAAACGGAAAATTGCACATTTTCATATCAATAATTTTTCAGAGCTTCACTAAAGACGCTGTCATTTTTTTTTCCGCTGTGATAGGGACTCGATTCAGTGCTCGTTCTTTTCCCAACCGTTTGAGCTTTAAAATGAAGCCGGGTTCATCGGGATTCGATGTTTTTCCGATTTTTTACAGATTTTCAAAGTCGGAACATCGATTTTTGCCAATTTTTCCATACATACCCCTTGGAATAAAATTCTTCAAATTTCAATCAACTTTCCGGAGCACTTAAACTTGTCGTATCAGGATGAAACGTACGCCATTCTCTAAGTCTACTCAAGGGCTTTTCAAAACACCCCTAGAAAAGACCCCTAGCATAATTTGCGGCAGAGTTATGGCTTTTTGAAATTGTGTGATATTGAGATTTTTGAAAAAGTGGGCATAAATATTGAAGAAACACGTTTTTCCTTCTTTCACCACATTTTTACGGTCCAGGTGATCGTAAATTTTCATCTGATTACGAATTACTGTGAATTTTTCCCTGAAATCCAATAATTCGATACGAAATGATGAAAAAACGGAAAATTGCACATTTTGTTATCGATAATTTTTCAGAGCTTCACTAAAGACGCTGTCATTTTTTTTTCCGCTGTGATAGGGACTCGATTCAGTGCTCGTTCTTTTCCCAACCGTTTGAGCTTTAAAATGAAGCTGGGTTCATCGGGATTCGATGTTTTTTCGATTTTTTACAGATTTTCAAAGTCGGAACATCGATTTTTGCCAATTTTTCCATACATACCCCTTGGAATAAAATTCTTCAAATTTCAATCAACTTTCCGGAGCACTTAAACTTGTCGTATCAGGATGAAACGAACGCCATTCTCTGAGTCTACTCAAGGGCTTTTCAAAACACCCCTAGAAAAGACCCCTAGCATAATTTGCGGCAGAGTTATGGCTTTTTGAAATTTTGTGATATTGAGATTTTTGAAAAAGTGGGCATAAATATTGAAGAAACACGTTTTTCCTTCTTTCACCACATTTTTACGGTCCAGGTGATCGTAAATTTTCTTCTGATTACGAATTACTGTGAATTTTCCCCAGAAATCCAATAATTCGATGCGAAATGATGAAAAAACGGAAAATTGCACATTTTCATATCGATAATTTTTCAGAGCTTCACTAAAGACGCTGTCATTTTTTTTTCCGCTGTGATAGGGACTCGATTCAGTGCTCGTTCTTTTCCCAACCGTTTGAGCTTTAAAATGAAGCTGGGTTCATCGGGATTCGATGTTTTTTCGATTTTTTACAGATTTTCAAATTCGGAACATCGATTTTTGCCAATTTTTCCATACATACCCCTTGGAATAAAATTCTTCAAATTTCAATCAACTTTCCGGAGCACTTAAACTTGTCGTATCAGGATGAAACTTACGCCATTCTCTAAGTCTACTCAAGGGCTTTTCAAAACACCCCTAGAAAAGACCCCTAGCATAATTTGCGGCAGAGTTATGGCTTTTTGAAATTTTGTGATATTGAGATTTTTGAAAAAGTGGGCATAAATATTGAAGAAACACGTTTTTCCTTCTTTCACCACATTTTTACGGTCCAGGTGATCGTAAATTTTCTTCTGATTACGAGTTACTGTGAATTTTCCCCAGAAATCCAATAATTCGATGCGAAATGATGAAAAAACGGAAAATTGCACATTTTCATATCGATAATTTTTCAGAGCTTCACTAAAGACGCTGTCATTTTTTTTTCCGCTGTGATAGGGACTCGATTCAGTGCTCGTTCTTTTCCCAACCGTTTGAGCTTTAAAATGAAGCCGCGTTCATCGGGATTCGATGTTTTTTCGATTTTTTACAGATTTTCAAAGTCGGAACATCGATTTTTGCCAATTTTTCCATACATACCCCTTGGAATAAAATTCTTCAAATTTCAATCAACTTTCCGGAGCACTTAAACTTGTCGTATCAGGATGAAACGTACGCCATTCTCTAAGTCTACTCAAGGGCTTTTCAAAACACCCCTAGAAAAGACCCCTAGCATAATTTGCGGCAGAGTTATGGCTTTTTGAAATTGTGTGATATTGAGATTTTTGAAAAAGTGGGCATAAATATTGAAGATACACGTTTTTCCTTCTTTCACCACATTTTTACGGTCCAGGTGATCGTAAATTTTCATCTGATTACGAATTACTGTGAATTTTTCCCTGAAATCCAA
Source organism: Rhorus exstirpatorius (assembly GCA_963564615.1). Lineage (NCBI taxonomy): Eukaryota > Metazoa > Arthropoda > Insecta > Hymenoptera > Ichneumonidae > Rhorus > Rhorus exstirpatorius. The sequence goes on from CAUXCA010000049.1 coordinate 54,247, forward strand.
TAATTCGATACGAAATGATGAAAAAACGGAAAATTGCACATTTTGTTATCGATAATTTTTCAGAGCTTCACTAAAGACGCTGTCATTTTTTTTTTCGCTGTGATAGGGACTCGATTCAGTGCTCGTTCTTTTCCCAACCGTTTGAGCTTTAAAATGAAGCTGGGTTCATCGGGATTCGATGTTTTTTCGATTTTTTACAGATTTTCAAAGTCGGAACATCGATTTTTGCCAATTTTTCCATACATACCCCTTGGAATAAAATTCTTCAAATTTCAATCAACTTTCCGGAGCACTTAAACTTGTCGTATCAGGATGAAACGTACGCCATTCTCTAAGTCTACTCAAGGGCTTTTCAAAACACCCCTAGAAAAGACCCCTAGCATAATTTGCGGCAGAGTTATGGCTTTTTGAAATTGTGTGATATTGAGATTTTTGAAAAAGTGGGCATAAATATTGAAGAAACACGTTTTTCCTTCTTTCACCACATTTTTACGGTCCAGGTGATCGTAAATTTTCATCTGATTACGAATTACTGTGAATTTTTCCCTGAAATCCAATAATTCGATACGAAATGATGAAAAAACGGAAAATTGCACATTTTGTTATCGATAATTTTTCAGAGCTTCACTAAAGACGCTGTCATTTTTTTTTCCGCTGTGATAGGGACTCGATTCAGTGCTCGTTCTTTTCCCAACCGTTTGAGCTTTAAAATGAAGCTGGGTTCATCGGGATTCGATGTTTTTTCGATTTTTTACAGATTTTCAAAGTCGGAACATCGATTTTTGCCAATTTTTCCATACATACCCCTTGGAATAAAATTCTTCAAATTTCAATCAACTTTCCGGAGCACTTAAACTTGTCGTATCAGGATGAAACGTACGCCATTCTCTAAGTCTACTCAAGGGCTTTTCAAAACACCCCTAGAAAAGACCCCTAGCATAATTTGCGGCAGAGTTATGGCTTTTTGAAATTTTGTGATATTGAGATTTTTGAAAAAGTGGGCATAAATATTGAAGAAACACGTTTTTCCTTCTTTCACCACATTTTTACGGTCCAGGTGATCGTAAATTTTCATCTGATTACGAATTACTGTGAATTTTTCCCTGAAATCCAATAATTCGATACGAAATGATGAAAAAACGGAAAATTGCACATTTTGTTATCGATAATTTTTCAGAGCTTCACTAAAGACGCTGTCATTTTTTTTTCCGCTGTGATAGGGACTCGATTCAGTGCTCGTTCTTTTCCCAACCGTTTGAGCTTTAAAATGAAGCTGGGTTCATCGGGATTCGATGTTTTTTCGATTTTTTACAGATTTTCAAAGTCGGAACATCGATTTTTGCCAATTTTTCCATACATACCCCTTGGAATAAAATTCTTCAAATTTCAATCAACTTTCCGGAGCACTTAAACTTGTCGTATCAGGATGAAACTTACGCCATTCTCTAAGTCTACTCAAGGGCTTTTCAAAACACCCCTAGAAAAGACCCCTAGCATAATTTGCGGCAGAGTTATGGCTTTTTGAAATTGTGTGATATTGAGATTTTTGAAAAAGTGGGCATAAATATTGAAGAAACACGTTTTTCCTTCTTTCACCACATTTTTACGGTCCAGGTGATCGTAAATTTTCATCTGATTACGAATTACTGTGAATTTTTCCCTGAAATCCAATAATTCGATACGAAATGATGAAAAAACGGAAAATTGCACATTTTCATATCAATAATTTTTCAGAGCTTCACTAAAGACGCTGTCATTTTTTTTTCCGCTGTGATAGGGACTCGATTCAGTGCTCGTTCTTTTCCCAACCGTTTGAGCTTTAAAATAAAGCCGGGTTCATCGGGATTCGATGTTTTTTCGATTTTTTACAGATTTTCAAAGTCGGAACATCGATTTTTGCCAATTTTTCCATACATACCCCTTGGAATAAAATTCTTCAAATTTCAATCAACTTTCCGGAGCACTTAAACTTGTCGTATCAGGATGAAACTTACGCCATTCTCTAAGTCTACTCAAGGGCTTTTCAAAACACCCCTAGAAAAGACCCCTAGCATAATTTGCGGCAGAGTTATGGCTTTTTGAAATTGTGTGATATTGAGATTTTTGAAAAAGTGGGCATAAATATTGAAGAAACACGTTTTTCCTTCTTTCACCACATTTTTACGGTCCAGGTGATCGTAAATTTTCATCTGATTACGAATTACTGTGAATTTTTCCCTGAAATCCAATAATTCGATACGAAATGATGAAAAAACGGAAAATTGCACATTTTGTTATCGATAATTTTTCAGAGCTTCACTAAAGACGCTGTCATTTTTTTTTCCGCTGTGATAGGGACTCGATTCAGTGCTCGTTCTTTTCCCAACCGTTTGAGCTTTAAAATGAAGCTGGGTTCATCGGGATTCGATGTTTTTTCGATTTTTTACAGATTTTCAAAGTCGGAACATCGATTTTTGCCAATTTTTCCATACATACCCCTTGGAATAAAATTCTTCAAATTTCAATCAACTTTCCGGAGCACTTAAACTTGTCGTATCAGGATGAAACTTACGCCATTCTCTAAGTCTACTCAAGGGCTTTTCAAAACACCCCTAGAAAAGACCCCTAGCATAATTTGCGGCAGAGTTATGGCTTTTTGAAATTGTGTGATATTGAGATTTTTGAAAAAGTGGGCATAAATATTGAAGAAACACGTTTTTCCTTCTTTCACCACATTTTTACGGTCCAGGTGATCGTGAATTTTCATCTGATTACGAATTACTGTGAATTTTTCCCTGAAATCCAATAATTCGATACGAAATGATGAAAAAACGGAAAATTGCACATTTTGTTATCGATAATTTTTCAGAGCTTCACTAAAGACGCTGTCATTTTTTTTCCGCTGTGATAGGGACTCGATTCAGTGCTCGTTCTTTTCCCAACCGTTTGAGCTTTAAAATGAAGCTGGGTTCATCGGGATTCGATGTTTTTTCGATTTTTTACAGATTTTCAAAGTCGGAACATCGATTTTTGCCAATTTTTCCATACATACCCCTTGGAATAAAATTCTTCAAATTTCAATCAACTTTCCGGAGCACTTAAACTTGTCGTATCAGGATGAAACGTACGCCATTCTCTAAGTCTACTCAAGGGCTTTTCAAAACACCCCTAGAAAAGACCCCTAGCATAATTTGCGGCAGAGTTATGGCTTTTTGAAATTTTGTGATATTGAGATTTTTGAAAAAGTGGGCATAAATATTGAAGAAACACGTTTTTCCTTCTTTCACCACATTTTTACGGTCCAGGTGATCGTAAATTTTCTTCTGATTACGAATTACTGTGAATTTTCCCCAGAAATCCAATAATTCGATGCGAAATGATGAAAAAACGGAAAATTGCACATTTTCATATCGATAATTTTTCAGAGCTTCACTAAAGACGCTGTCATTTTTTTTTCCGCTGTGATAGGGACTCGATTCAGTGCTCGTTCTTTTCCCAACCGTTTGAGCTTTAAAATGAAGCCGCGTTCATCGGGATTCGATGTTTTTTCGATTTTTTACAGATTTTCAAAGTCGGAACATCGATTTTTGCCAATTTTTCCATACATACCCCTTGGAATAAAATTCTTCAAATTTCAATCAACTTTCCGGAGCACTTAAACTTGTCGTATCAGGATGAAACGTACGCCATTCTCTAAGTCTACTCAAGGGCTTTTCAAAACACCCCTAGAAAAGACCCCTAGCATAATTTGCGGCAGAGTTATGGCTTTTTGAAATTGTGTGATATTGAGATTTTTGAAAAAGTGGGCATAAATATTGAAGAAACACGTTTTTCCTTCTTTCACCACATTTTTACGGTCCAGGTGATCGTAAATTTTCATCTGATTACGAATTACTGTGAATTTTTCCCTGAAATCCAATAATTCGATACGAAATGATGAAAAAACGGAAAATTGCACATGTTGTTATCGATAATTTTTCAGAGCTTCACTAAAGACGCTGTCATTTTTTTTCCGCTGTGATAGGGACTCGATTCAGTGCTCGTTCTTTTCCCAACCGTTTGAGCTTTAAAATGAAGCTGGGTTCATCGGGATTCGATGTTTTTTCGATTTTTTACAGATTTTCAAAGTCGGAACATCGATTTTTGCCAATTTTTCCATACATACCCCTTGGAATAAAATTCTTCAAATTTCAATCAACTTTCCGGAGCACTTAAACTTGTCGTATCAGGATGAAACGTACGCCATTCTCTAAGTCTACTCAAGGGCTTTTCAAAACACCCCTAGAAAAGACCCCTAGCATAATTTGCGGCAGAGTTATGGCTTTTTGAAATTTTGTGATATTGAGATTTTTGAAAAAGTGGGCATAAATATTGAAGAAACACGTTTTTCCTTCTTTCACCACATTTTTACGGTCCAGGTGATCGTAAATTTTCTTCTGATTACGAATTACTGTGAATTTTCCCCAGAAATCCAATAATTCGATGCGAAATGATGAAAAAACGGAAAATTGCACATTTTCATATCAATAATTTTTCAGAGCTTCACTAAAGACGCTGTCATTTTTTTTTCCGCTGTGATAGGGACTCGATTCAGTGCTCGTTCTTTTCCCAACCGTTTGAGCTTTAAAATGAAGCCGGGTTCATCGGGATTCGATGTTTTTTCGATTTTTTACAGATTTTCAAAGTCGGAACATCGATTTTTGCCAATTTTTCCATACATACCCCTTGGAATAAAATTCTTCAAATTTCAATCAACTTTCCGGAGCACTTAAACTTGTCGTATCAGGATGAAACTTACGCCATTCTCTAAGTCTACTCAAGGGCTTTTCAAAACACCCCTAGGAAAGACCCCTAGCATAATTTGCGGCAGAGTTATGGCTTTTTGAAATTGTGTGATATTGAGATTTTTGAAAAAGTGGGCATAAATATTGAAGAAACACGTTTTTCCTTCTTTCACCACATTTTTACGGTCCAGGTGATCGTGAATTTTCATCTGATTACGAATTACTGTGAATTTTTCCCTGAAATCCAATAATTCGATACGAAATGATGAAAAAACGGAAAATTGCACATTTTGTTATCGATAATTTTTCAGAGCTTCACTAAAGACGCTGTCATTTTTTTTCCGCTGTGATAGGGACTCGATTCAGTGCTCGTTCTTTTCCCAACCGTTTGAGCTTTAAAATGAAGCTGGGTTCATCGGGATTCGATGTTTTTTCGATTTTTTACAGATTTTCAAAGTCGGAACATCGATTTTTGCCAATTTTTCCATACATACCCCTTGGAATAAAATTCTTCAAATTTCAATCAACTTTCCGGAGCACTTAAACTTGTCGTATCAGGATGACACGTACGCCATTCTCTAAGTCTACTCAAGGGCTTTCCAAAACACCCCTAGAAAAGACCCCTAGCGTAATTTGCGGCAGAGTTATGGCTTTTTGAAATTGTGTGATATTGAGATTTTTGAAAAAGTGGGCATAAATATTGAAGAAACACGTTTTTCCTTCTTTCACCACATTTTTACGGTCCAGGTGATCGTAAATTTTCTTCTGATTACGAATTACTGTGAATTTTCCCCAGAAATCCAATAATTCGATGCGAAATGATGAAAAAACGGAAAATTGCACATTTTCATATCAATAATTTTTCAGAGCTTCACTAAAGACGCTGTCATTTTTTTTTCCGCTGTGGTAGGGACTCGATTCAGTGCTCGTTCTTTTCCCAACCGTTTGAGCTTTAAAATGAAGCCGGGTTCATCGGGATTCGATGTTTTTTCGATTTTTTACAGATTTTCAAAGTCGGAACATCGATTTTTGCCAATTTTTCCATACATACCCCTTGGAATAAAATTCTTCAAATTTCAATCAACTTTCCGGAGCACTTAAACTTGTCGTATCAGGATGAAACGTACGCCATTCTCTAAGTCTACTCAAGGGCTTTTCAAAACACCCCTAGAAAAGACCCCTAGCATAATTTGCGGCAGAGTTATGGCTTTTTGAAATTGTGTGATATTGAGATTTTTGAAAAAGTGGGCATAAATATTGAAGAAACACGTTTTTCCTTCTTTCACCACATTTTTACGGTCCAGGTGATCGTAAATTTTCATCTGATTACGAATTACTGTGAATTTTTCCCTGAAATCCAATAATTCGATACGAAATGATGAAAAAACGGAAAATTGCACATTTTGTTATCGATAATTTTTCAGAGCTTCACTAAAGACGCTGTCATTTTTTTTTCCGCTGTGATAGGGACTCGATTCAGTGCTCGTTCTTTTCCCAACCGTTTGAGCTTTAAAATGAAGCTGGGTTCATCGGGATTCGATGTTTTTTCGATTTTTTACAGATTTTCAAAGTCGGAACATCGATTTTTGCCAATTTTTCCATACATACCCCTTGGAATAAAATTCTTCAAATTTCAATCAACTTTCCGGAGCACTTAAACTTGTCGTATCAGGATGAAACGTACGCCATTCTCTAAGTCTACTCAAGGGCTTTTCAAAACACCCCTAGAAAAGACCCCTAGCATAATTTGCGGCAGAGTTATGGCTTTTTGAAATTTTGTGATATTGAGATTTTTGAAAAAGTGGGCATAAATATTGAAGAAACACGTTTTTCCTTCTTTCACCACATTTTTACGGTCCAGGTGATCGTAAATTTTCTTCTGATTACGAATTACTGTGAATTTTCCCCAGAAATCCAATAATTCGATGCGAAATGATGAAAAAACGGAAAATTGCACATTTTCATATCAATAATTTTTCAGAGCTTCACTAAAGACGCTGTCATTTTTTTTTCCGCTGTGATAGGGACTCGATTCAGTGCTCGTTCTTTTCCCAACCGTTTGAGCTTTAAAATGAAGCCGGGTTCATCGGGATTCGATGTTTTTCCGATTTTTTACAGATTTTCAAAGTCGGAACATCGATTTTTGCCAATTTTTCCATACATACCCCTTGGAATAAAATTCTTCAAATTTCAATCAACTTTCCGGAGCACTTAAACTTGTCGTATCAGGATGAAACGTACGCCATTCTCTAAGTCTACTCAAGGGCTTTTCAAAACACCCCTAGAAAAGACCCCTAGCATAATTTGCGGCAGAGTTATGGCTTTTTGAAATTGTGTGATATTGAGATTTTTGAAAAAGTGGGCATAAATATTGAAGAAACACGTTTTTCCTTCTTTCACCACATTTTTACGGTCCAGGTGATCGTAAATTTTCATCTGATTACGAATTACTGTGAATTTTTCCCTGAAATCCAATAATTCGATACGAAATGATGAAAAAACGGAAAATTGCACATTTTGTTATCGATAATTTTTCAGAGCTTCACTAAAGACGCTGTCATTTTTTTTTCCGCTGTGATAGGGACTCGATTCAGTGCTCGTTCTTTTCCCAACCGTTTGAGCTTTAAAATGAAGCTGGGTTCATCGGGATTCGATGTTTTTTCGATTTTTTACAGATTTTCAAAGTCGGAACATCGATTTTTGCCAATTTTTCCATACATACCCCTTGGAATAAAATTCTTCAAATTTCAATCAACTTTCCGGAGCACTTAAACTTGTCGTATCAGGATGAAACGAACGCCATTCTCTGAGTCTACTCAAGGGCTTTTCAAAACACCCCTAGAAAAGACCCCTAGCATAATTTGCGGCAGAGTTATGGCTTTTTGAAATTTTGTGATATTGAGATTTTTGAAAAAGTGGGCATAAATATTGAAGAAACACGTTTTTCCTTCTTTCACCACATTTTTACGGTCCAGGTGATCGTAAATTTTCTTCTGATTACGAATTACTGTGAATTTTCCCCAGAAATCCAATAATTCGATGCGAAATGATGAAAAAACGGAAAATTGCACATTTTCATATCGATAATTTTTCAGAGCTTCACTAAAGACGCTGTCATTTTTTTTTCCGCTGTGATAGGGACTCGATTCAGTGCTCGTTCTTTTCCCAACCGTTTGAGCTTTAAAATGAAGCTGGGTTCATCGGGATTCGATGTTTTTTCGATTTTTTACAGATTTTCAAATTCGGAACATCGATTTTTGCCAATTTTTCCATACATACCCCTTGGAATAAAATTCTTCAAATTTCAATCAACTTTCCGGAGCACTTAAACTTGTCGTATCAGGATGAAACTTACGCCATTCTCTAAGTCTACTCAAGGGCTTTTCAAAACACCCCTAGAAAAGACCCCTAGCATAATTTGCGGCAGAGTTATGGCTTTTTGAAATTTTGTGATATTGAGATTTTTGAAAAAGTGGGCATAAATATTGAAGAAACACGTTTTTCCTTCTTTCACCACATTTTTACGGTCCAGGTGATCGTAAATTTTCTTCTGATTACGAGTTACTGTGAATTTTCCCCAGAAATCCAATAATTCGATGCGAAATGATGAAAAAACGGAAAATTGCACATTTTCATATCAATAATTTTTCAGAGCTTCACTAAAGACGCTGTCATTTTTTTTTCCGCTGTGATAGGGACTCGATTCAGTGCTCGTTCTTTTCCCAACCGTTTGAGCTTTAAAATGAAGCCGGGTTCATCGGGATTCGATGTTTTTCCGATTTTTTACAGATTTTCAAAGTCGGAACATCGATTTTTGCCAATTTTTCCATACATACCCCTTGGAATAAAATTCTTCAAATTTCAATCAACTTTCCGGAGCACTTAAACTTGTCGTATCAGGATGAAACGTACGCCATTCTCTAAGTCTACTCAAGGGCTTTTCAAAACACCCCTAGAAAAGACCCCTAGCATAATTTGCGGCAGAGTTATGGCTTTTTGAAATTGTGTGATATTGAGATTTTTGAAAAAGTGGGCATAAATATTGAAGAAACACGTTTTTCCTTCTTTCACCACATTTTTACGGTCCAGGTGATCGTAAATTTTCATCTGATTACGAATTACTGTGAATTTTTCCCTGAAATCCAATAATTCGATACGAAATGATGAAAAAACGGAAAATTGCACATTTTGTTATCGATAATTTTTCAGAGCTTCACTAAAGACGCTGTCATTTTTTTTTCCGCTGTGATAGGGACTCGATTCAGTGCTCGTTCTTTTCCCAACCGTTTGAGCTTTAAAATGAAGCTGGGTTCATCGGGATTCGATGTTTTTTCGATTTTTTACAGATTTTCAAAGTCGGAACATCGATTTTTGCCAATTTTTCCATACATACCCCTTGGAATAAAATTCTTCAAATTTCAATCAACTTTCCGGAGCACTTAAACTTGTCGTATCAGGATGAAACGTACGCCATTCTCTAAGTCTACTCAAGGGCTTTTCAAAACACCCCTAGAAAAGACCCCTAGCATAATTTGCGGCAGAGTTATGGCTTTTTGAAATTTTGTGATATTGAGATTTTTGAAAAAGTGGGCATAAATATTGAAGAAACACGTTTTTCCTTCTTTCACCACATTTTTACGGTCCAGGTGATCGTAAATTTTCTTCTGATTACGAATTACTGTGAATTTTCCCCAGAAATCCAATAATTCGATGCGAAATGATGAAAAAACGGAAAATTGCACATTTTCATATCAATAATTTTTCAGAGCTTCACTAAAGACGCTGTCATTTTTTTTTCCGCTGTGATAGGGACTCGATTCAGTGCTCGTTCTTTTCCCAACCGTTTGAGCTTTAAAATGAAGCCGGGTTCATCGGGATTCGATGTTTTTCCGATTTTTTACAGATTTTCAAAGTCGGAACATCGATTTTTGCCAATTTTTCCATACATACCCCTTGGAATAAAATTCTTCAAATTTCAATCAACTTTCCGGAGCACTTAAACTTGTCGTATCAGGATGAAACGTACGCCATTCTCTAAGTCTACTCAAGGGCTTTTCAAAACACCCCTAGAAAAGACCCCTAGCATAATTTGCGGCAGAGTTATGGCTTTTTGAAATTGTGTGATATTGAGATTTTTGAAAAAGTGGGCATAAATATTGAAGAAACACGTTTTTCCTTCTTTCACCACATTTTTACGGTCCAGGTGATCGTAAATTTTCATCTGATTACGAATTACTGTGAATTTTTCCCTGAAATCCAATAATTCGATACGAAATGATGAAAAAACGGAAAATTGCACATTTTGTTATCGATAATTTTTCAGAGCTTCACTAAAGACGCTGTCATTTTTTTTTCCGCTGTGATAGGGACTCGATTCAGTGCTCGTTCTTTTCCCAACCGTTTGAGCTTTAAAATGAAGCTGGGTTCATCGGGATTCGATGTTTTTTCGATTTTTTACAGATTTTCAAAGTCGGAACATCGATTTTTGCCAATTTTTCCATACATACCCCTTGGAATAAAATTCTTCAAATTTCAATCAACTTTCCGGAGCACTTAAACTTGTCGTATCAGGATGAAACGAACGCCATTCTCTGAGTCTACTCAAGGGCTTTTCAAAACACCCCTAGAAAAGACCCCTAGCATAATTTGCGGCAGAGTTATGGCTTTTTGAAATTTTGTGATATTGAGATTTTTGAAAAAGTGGGCATAAATATTGAAGAAACACGTTTTTCCTTCTTTCACCACATTTTTACGGTCCAGGTGATCGTAAATTTTCTTCTGATTACGAATTACTGTGAATTTTCCCCAGAAATCCAATAATTCGATGCGAAATGATGAAAAAACGGAAAATTGCACATTTTCATATCGATAATTTTTCAGAGCTTCACTAAAGACGCTGTCATTTTTTTTTCCGCTGTGATAGGGACTCGATTCAGTGCTCGTTCTTTTCCCAACCGTTTGAGCTTTAAAATGAAGCTGGGTTCATCGGGATTCGATGTTTTTTCGATTTTTTACAGATTTTCAAATTCGGAACATCGATTTTTGCCAATTTTTCCATACATACCCCTTGGAATAAAATTCTTCAAATTTCAATCAACTTTCCGGAGCACTTAAACTTGTCGTATCAGGATGAAACTTACGCCATTCTCTAAGTCTACTCAAGGGCTTTTCAAAACACCCCTAGAAAAGACCCCTAGCATAATTTGCGGCAGAGTTATGGCTTTTTGAAATTTTGTGATATTGAGATTTTTGAAAAAGTGGGCATAAATATTGAAGAAACACGTTTTTCCTTCTTTCACCACATTTTTACGGTCCAGGTGATCGTAAATTTTCTTCTGATTACGAGTTACTGTGAATTTTCCCCAGAAATCCAATAATTCGATGCGAAATGATGAAAAAACGGAAAATTGCACATTTTCATATCAATAATTTTTCAGAGCTTCACTAAAGACGCTGTCATTTTTTTTTCCGCTGTGATAGGGACTCGATTCAGTGCTCGTTCTTTTCCCAACCGTTTGAGCTTTAAAATGAAGCCGGGTTCATCGGGATTCGATGTTTTTCCGATTTTTTACAGATTTTCAAAGTCGGAACATCGATTTTTGCCAATTTTTCCATACATACCCCTTGGAATAAAATTCTTCAAATTTCAATCAACTTTCCGGAGCACTTAAACTTGTCGTATCAGGATGAAACGTACGCCATTCTCTAAGTCTACTCAAGGGCTTTTCAAAACACCCCTAGAAAAGACCCCTAGCATAATTTGCGGCAGAGTTATGGCTTTTTGAAATTGTGTGATATTGAGATTTTTGAAAAAGTGGGCATAAATATTGAAGAAACACGTTTTTCCTTCTTTCACCACATTTTTACGGTCCAGGTGATCGTAAATTTTCATCTGATTACGAATTACTGTGAATTTTCCCCTGAAATCCAATAATTCGATACGAAATGATGAAAAAACGGAAAATTGCACATTTTGTTATCGATAATTTTTCAGAGCTTCACTAAAGACGCTGTCATTTTTTTTCCCGCTGTGATAGGGACTCGATTCAGTGCTCGTTCTTTTCCCAACCGTTTGAGCTTTAAAATGAAGCTGGGTTCATCGGGATTCGATGTTTTTTCGATTTTTTACAGATTTTCAAAGTCGGAACATCGATTTTTGCCAATTTTTCCATACATACCCCTTGGAATAAAATTCTTCAAATTTCAATCAACTTTCCGGAGCACTTAAACTTGTCGTATCAGGATGAAACGTACGCCATTCTCTAAGTCTACTCAAGGGCTTTCCAAAACACCCCTAGAAAAGACCCCTAGCGTAATTTGCGGCAGAGTTATGGCTTTTTGAAATTGTGTGATATTGAGATTTTTGAAAAAGTGGGCATAAATATTGAAGAAACACGTTTTTCCTTCTTTCACCACATTTTTACGGTCCAGGTGATCGTAAATTTTCTTCTGATTACGAATTACTGTGAATTTTCCCCAGAAATCCAATAATTCGATGCGAAATGATGAAAAAACGGAAAATTGCACATTTTCATATCAATAATTTTTCAGAGCTTCACTAAAGACGCTGTCATTTTTTTTTCCGCTGTGGTAGGGACTCGATTCAGTGCTCGTTCTTTTCCCAACCGTTTGAGCTTTAAAATGAAGCCGGGTTCATCGGGATTCGATGTTTTTTCGATTTTTTACAGATTTTCAAAGTCGGAACATCGATTTTTGCCAATTTTTCCATACATACCCCTTGGAATAAAATTCTTCAAATTTCAATCAACTTTCCGGAGCACTTAAACTTGTCGTATCAGGATGAAACTTACGCCATTCTCTAAGTCTACTCAAGGGCTTTTCAAAACACCCCTAGGAAAGACCCCTAGCATAATTTGCGGCAGAGTTATGGCTTTTTGAAATTGTGTGATATTGAGATTTTTGAAAAAGTGGGCATAAATATTGAAGAAACACGTTTTTCCTTCTTTCACCACATTTTTACGGTCCAGGTGATCGTGAATTTTCATCTGATTACGAATTACTGTGAATTTTTCCCTGAAATCCAATAATTCGATACGAAATGATGAAAAAACGGAAAATTGCACATTTTGTTATCGATAATTTTTCAGAGCTTCACTAAAGACGCTGTCATTTTTTTTCCGCTGTGATAGGGACTCGATTCAGTGCTCGTTCTTTTCCCAACCGTTTGAGCTTTAAAATGAAGCTGGGTTCATCGGGATTCGATGTTTTTTCGATTTTTTACAGATTTTCAAAGTCGGAACATCGATTTTTGCCAATTTTTCCATACATACCCCTTGGAATAAAATTCTTCAAATTTCAATCAACTTTCCGGAGCACTTAAACTTGTCGTATCAGGATGAAACGTACGCCATTCTCTAAGTCTACTCAAGGGCTTTTCAAAACACCCCTAGAAAAGACCCCTAGCATAATTTGCGGCAGAGTTATGGCTTTTTGAAATTTTGTGATATTGAGATTTTTGAAAAAGTGGGCATAAATATTGAAGAAACACGTTTTTCCTTCTTTCACCACATTTTTACGGTCCAGGTGATCGTAAATTTTCTTCTGATTACGAATTACTGTGAATTTTCCCCAGAAATCCAATAATTCGATGCGAAATGATGAAAAAACGGAAAATTGCACATTTTCATATCGATAATTTTTCAGAGCTTCACTAAAGACGCTGTCATTTTTTTTTCCGCTGTGATAGGGACTCGATTCAGTGCTCGTTCTTTTCCCAACCGTTTGAGCTTTAAAATGAAGCTGGGTTCATCGGGATTCGATGTTTTTTCGATTTTTTACAGATTTTCAAATTCGGAACATCGATTTTTGCCAATTTTTCCATACATACCCCTTGGAATAAAATTCTTCAAATTTCAATCAACTTTCCGGAGCACTTTAACTTGTCGTATCAGGATGAAACTTACGCCATTCTCTAAGTCTACTCAAGGGCTTTTCAAAACACCCCTTGAAAAGACCCCTAGCATAATTTGCGGCAGAGTTATGGCTTTTTGAAATTTTGTGATATTGAGATTTTTGAAAAAGTGGGCATAAATATTGAAGAAACACGTTTTTCCTTCTTTCACCACATTTTTACGGTCCAGGTGATCGTAAATTTTCTTCTGATTACGAGTTACTGTGAATTTTCCCCAGAAATCCAATAATTCGATGCGAAATGATGAAAAAACGGAAAATTGCACATTTTCATATCAATAATTTTTCAGAGCTTCACTAAAGACGCTGTCATTTTTTTTTCCGCTGTGATAGGGACTCGATTCAGTGCTCGTTCTTTTCCCAACCGTTTGAGCTTTAAAATGAAGCCGGGTTTATCGGGATTCGATGTTTTTCCGATTTTTTACAGATTTTCAAAGTCGGAACATCGATTTTTGCCAATTTTTCCATACATACCCCTTGGAATAAAATTCTTCAAATTTCAATCAACTTTCCGGAGCACTTAAACTTGTCGTATCAGGATGAAACGTACGCCATTCTCTGAGTCTACTCAAGGGCTTTTCAAAACACCCCTAGAAAAGACCCCTAGCATAATTTGCGGCAGAGTTATGGCTTTTTGAAATTGTGTGATATTGAGATTTTTGAAAAAGTGGGCATAAATATTGAAGAAACACGTTTTTCCTTCTTTCACCACATTTTTACGGTCCAGGTGATCGTAAATTTTCATCTGATTACGAATTACTGTGAATTTTCCCCTGAAATCCAATAATTCGATACGAAATGATGAAAAAACGGAAAATTGCACATTTTGTTATCGATAATTTTTCAGAGCTTCACTAAAGACGCTGTCATTTTTTTTCCCGCTGTGATAGGGACTCGATTCAGTGCTCGTTCTTTTCCCAACCGTTTGAGCTTTAAAATGAAGCTGGGTTCATCGGGATTCGATGTTTTTTCGATTTTTTACAGATTTTCAAAGTCGGAACATCGATTTTTGCCAATTTTTCCATACATACCCCTTGGAATAAAATTCTTCAAATTTCAATCAACTTTCCGGAGCACTTAAACTTGTCGTATCAGGATGAAACGTACGCCATTCTCTAAGTCTACTCAAGGGCTTTCCAAAACACCCCTAGAAAAGACCCCTAGCGTAATTTGCGGCAGAGTTATGGCTTTTTGAAATTGTGTGATATTGAGATTTTTGAAAAAGTGGGCATAAATATTGAAGAAACACGTTTTTCCTTCTTTCACCACATTTTTACGGTCCAGGTGATCGTAAATTTTCTTCTGATTACGAATTACTGTGAATTTTCCCCAGAAATCCAATAATTCGATGCGAAATGATGAAAAAACGGAAAATTGCACATTTTCATATCAATAATTTTTCAGAGCTTCACTAAAGACGCTGTCATTTTTTTTTCCGCTGTGGTAGGGACTCGATTCAGTGCTCGTTCTTTTCCCAACCGTTTGAGCTTTAAAATGAAGCCGGGTTCATCGGGATTCGATGTTTTTTCGATTTTTTACAGATTTTCAAAGTCGGAACATCGATTTTTGCCAATTTTTCCATACATACCCCTTGGAATAAAATTCTTCAAATTTCAATCAACTTTCCGGAGCACTTAAACTTGTCGTATCAGGATGAAACGTACGCCATTCTCTAAGTCTACTCAAGGGCTTTTCAAAACACCCCTAGAAAATACCCCTAGCATAATTTGCGGCAGAGTTATGGCTTTTTGAAATTGTGTGATATTGAGATTTTTGAAAAAGTGGGCATAAATATTGAAGAAACACGTTTTTCCTTCTTTCACCACATTTTTACGGTCCAGGTGATCGTAAATTTTCATCTGATTACGAATTACTGTGAATTTTTCCCTGGAATCCAATAATTCGATACGAAATGATGAAAAAACGGAAAATTGCACATTTTGTTATCGATAATTTTTCAGAGCTTCACTAAAGACGCTGTCATTTTTTTTTCCGCTGTGATAGGGACTCGATTCAGTGCTCGTTCTTTTCCCAACCGTTTGAGCTTTAAAATGAAGCTGGGTTCATCGGGATTCGATGTTTTTTCGATTTTTTACAGATTTTCAAAGTCGGAACATCGATTTTTGCCAATTTTTCCATACATACCCCTTGGAATAAAATTCTTCAAATTTCAATCAACTTTCCGGAGCACTTAAACTTGTCGTATCAGGATGAAACGAACGCCATTCTCTGAGTCTACTCAAGGGCTTTTCAAAACACCCCTAGAAAAGACCCCTAGCATAATTTGCGGCAGAGTTATGGCTTTTTGAAATTTTGTGATATTGAGATTTTTGAAAAAGTGGGCATAAATATTGAAGAAACACGTTTTTCCTTCTTTCACCACATTTTTACGGTCCAGGTGATCGTAAATTTTCTTCTGATTACGAATTACTGTGAATTTTCCCCAGAAATCCAATAATTCGATGCGAAATGATGAAAAAACGGAAAATTGCACATTTTCATATCGATAATTTTTCAGAGCTTCACTAAAGACGCTGTCATTTTTTTTTCCGCTGTGATAGGGACTCGATTCAGTGCTCGTTCTTTTCCCAACCGTTTGAGCTTTAAAATGAAGCTGGGTTCATCGGGATTCGATGTTTTTTCGATTTTTTACAGATTTTCAAATTCGGAACATCGATTTTTGCCAATTTTTCCATACATACCCCTTGGAATAAAATTCTTCAAATTTCAATCAACTTTCCGGAGCACTTTAACTTGTCGTATCAGGATGAAACTTACGCCATTCTCTAAGTCTACTCAAGGGCTTTTCAAAACACCCCTAGAAAAGACCCCTAGCATAATTTGCGGCAGAGTTATGGCTTTTTGAAATTTTGTGATATTGAGATTTTTGAAAAAGTGGGCATAAATATTGAAGAAACACGTTTTTCCTTCTTTCACCACATTTTTACGGTCCAGGTGATCGTAAATTTTCATCTGATTACGAATTACTGTGAATTTTCCCCTGAAATCCAATAATTCGATACGAAATGATGAAAAAACGGAAAATTGCACATTTTGTTATCGATAATTTTTCAGAGCTTCACTAAAGACGCTGTCATTTTTTTTCCCGCTGTGATAGGGACTCGATTCAGTGCTCGTTCTTTTCCCAACCGTTTGAGCTTTAAAATGAAGCTGGGTTCATCGGGATTCGATGTTTTTTCGATTTTTTACAGATTTTCAAAGTCGGAACATCGATTTTTGCCAATTTTTCCATACATACCCCTTGGAATAAAATTCTTCAAATTTCAATCAACTTTCCGGAGCACTTAAACTTGTCGTATCAGGATGAAACGTACGCCATTCTCTAAGTCTACTCAAGGGCTTTCCAAAACACCCCTAGAAAAGACCCCTAGCGTAATTTGCGGCAGAGTTATGGCTTTTTGAAATTGTGTGATATTGAGATTTTTGAAAAAGTGGGCATAAATATTGAAGAAACACGTTTTTCCTTCTTTCACCACATTTTTACGGTCCAGGTGATCGTAAATTTTCTTCTGATTACGAATTACTGTGAATTTTCCCCAGAAATCCAATAATTCGATGCGAAATGATGAAAAAACGGAAAATTGCACATTTTCATATCAATAATTTTTCAGAGCTTCACTAAAGACGCTGTCATTTTTTTTTCCGCTGTGGTAGGGACTCGATTCAGTGCTCGTTCTTTTCCCAACCGTTTGAGCTTTAAAATGAAGCCGGGTTCATCGGGATTCGATGTTTTTTCGATTTTTTACAGATTTTCAAAGTCGGAACATCGATTTTTGCCAATTTTTCCATACATACCCCTTGGAATAAAATTCTTCAAATTTCAATCAACTTTCCGGAGCACTTAAACTTGTCGTATCAGGATGAAACTTACGCCATTCTCTAAGTCTACTCAAGGGCTTTTCAAAACACCCCTAGGAAAGACCCCTAGCATAATTTGCGGCAGAGTTATGGCTTTTTGAAATTGTGTGATATTGAGATTTTTGAAAAAGTGGGCATAAATATTGAAGAAACACGTTTTTCCTTCTTTCACCACATTTTTACGGTCCAGGTGATCGTGAATTTTCATCTGATTACGAATTACTGTGAATTTTTCCCTGAAATCCAATAATTCGATACGAAATGATGAAAAAACGGAAAATTGCACATTTTGTTATCGATAATTTTTCAGAGCTTCACTAAAGACGCTGTCATTTTTTTTCCGCTGTGATAGGGACTCGATTCAGTGCTCGTTCTTTTCCCAACCGTTTGAGCTTTAAAATGAAGCTGGGTT
Organism: Rhorus exstirpatorius; assembly: GCA_963564615.1. Lineage (NCBI taxonomy): Eukaryota > Metazoa > Arthropoda > Insecta > Hymenoptera > Ichneumonidae > Rhorus > Rhorus exstirpatorius. The sequence goes on from CAUXCA010000049.1 coordinate 72,232, forward strand.
CATCGGGATTCGATGTTTTTTCGATTTTTTACAGATTTTCAAAGTCGGAACATCGATTTTTGCCAATTTTTCCATACATACCCCTTGGAATAAAATTCTTCAAATTTCAATCAACTTTCCGGAGCACTTAAACTTGTCGTATCAGGATGAAACGTACGCCATTCTCTAAGTCTACTCAAGGGCTTTTCAAAACACCCCTAGAAAAGACCCCTAGCATAATTTGCGGCAGAGTTATGGCTTTTTGAAATTTTGTGATATTGAGATTTTTGAAAAAGTGGGCATAAATATTGAAGAAACACGTTTTTCCTTCTTTCACCACATTTTTACGGTCCAGGTGATCGTAAATTTTCTTCTGATTACGAATTACTGTGAATTTTCCCCAGAAATCCAATAATTCGATGCGAAATGATGAAAAAACGGAAAATTGCACATTTTCATATCGATAATTTTTCAGAGCTTCACTAAAGACGCTGTCATTTTTTTTTCCGCTGTGATAGGGACTCGATTCAGTGCTCGTTCTTTTCCCAACCGTTTGAGCTTTAAAATGAAGCCGCGTTCATCGGGATTCGATGTTTTTTCGATTTTTTACAGATTTTCAAAGTCGGAACATCGATTTTTGCCAATTTTTCCATACATACCCCTTGGAATAAAATTCTTCAAATTTCAATCAACTTTCCGGAGCACTTAAACTTGTCGTATCAGGATGAAACGTACGCCATTCTCTAAGTCTACTCAAGGGCTTTTCAAAACACCCCTAGAAAAGACCCCTAGCATAATTTGCGGCAGAGTTATGGCTTTTTGAAATTGTGTGATATTGAGATTTTTGAAAAAGTGGGCATAAATATTGAAGAAACACGTTTTTCCTTCTTTCACCACATTTTTACGGTCCAGGTGATCGTAAATTTTCATCTGATTACGAATTACTGTGAATTTTTCCCTGAAATCCAATAATTCGATACGAAATGATGAAAAAACGGAAAATTGCACATGTTGTTATCGATAATTTTTCAGAGCTTCACTAAAGACGCTGTCATTTTTTTTCCGCTGTGATAGGGACTCGATTCAGTGCTCGTTCTTTTCCCAACCGTTTGAGCTTTAAAATGAAGCTGGGTTCATCGGGATTCGATGTTTTTTCGATTTTTTACAGATTTTCAAAGTCGGAACATCGATTTTTGCCAATTTTTCCATACATACCCCTTGGAATAAAATTCTTCAAATTTCAATCAACTTTCCGGAGCACTTAAACTTGTCGTATCAGGATGAAACGTACGCCATTCTCTAAGTCTACTCAAGGGCTTTTCAAAACACCCCTAGAAAAGACCCCTAGCATAATTTGCGGCAGAGTTATGGCTTTTTGAAATTTTGTGATATTGAGATTTTTGAAAAAGTGGGCATAAATATTGAAGAAACACGTTTTTCCTTCTTTCACCACATTTTTACGGTCCAGGTGATCGTAAATTTTCTTCTGATTACGAATTACTGTGAATTTTCCCCAGAAATCCAATAATTCGATGCGAAATGATGAAAAAACGGAAAATTGCACATTTTCATATCAATAATTTTTCAGAGCTTCACTAAAGACGCTGTCATTTTTTTTTCCGCTGTGATAGGGACTCGATTCAGTGCTCGTTCTTTTCCCAACCGTTTGAGCTTTAAAATGAAGCCGGGTTCATCGGGATTCGATGTTTTTTCGATTTTTTACAGATTTTCAAAGTCGGAACATCGATTTTTGCCAATTTTTCCATACATACCCCTTGGAATAAAATTCTTCAAATTTCAATCAACTTTCCGGAGCACTTAAACTTGTCGTATCAGGATGAAACTTACGCCATTCTCTAAGTCTACTCAAGGGCTTTTCAAAACACCCCTAGGAAAGACCCCTAGCATAATTTGCGGCAGAGTTATGGCTTTTTGAAATTGTGTGATATTGAGATTTTTGAAAAAGTGGGCATAAATATTGAAGAAACACGTTTTTCCTTCTTTCACCACATTTTTACGGTCGAGGTGATCGTGAATTTTCATCTGATTACGAATTACTGTGAATTTTTCCCTGAAATCCAATAATTCGATACGAAATGATGAAAAAACGGAAAATTGCACATTTTGTTATCGATAATTTTTCAGAGCTTCACTAAAGACGCTGTCATTTTTTTTCCGCTGTGATAGGGACTCGATTCAGTGCTCGTTCTTTTCCCAACCGTTTGAGCTTTAAAATGAAGCTGGGTTCATCGGGATTCGATGTTTTTTCGATTTTTTACAGATTTTCAAAGTCGGAACATCGATTTTTGCCAATTTTTCCATACATACCCCTTGGAATAAAATTCTTCAAATTTCAATCAACTTTCCGGAGCACTTAAACTTGTCGTATCAGGATGACACGTACGCCATTCTCTAAGTCTACTCAAGGGCTTTCCAAAACACCCCTAGAAAAGACCCCTAGCGTAATTTGCGGCAGAGTTATGGCTTTTTGAAATTGTGTGATATTGAGATTTTTGAAAAAGTGGGCATAAATATTGAAGAAACACGTTTTTCCTTCTTTCACCACATTTTTACGGTCCAGGTGATCGTAAATTTTCTTCTGATTACGAATTACTGTGAATTTTCCCCAGAAATCCAATAATTCGATGCGAAATGATGAAAAAACGGAAAATTGCACATTTTCATATCAATAATTTTTCAGAGCTTCACTAAAGACGCTGTCATTTTTTTTTCCGCTGTGGTAGGGACTCGATTCAGTGCTCGTTCTTTTCCCAACCGTTTGAGCTTTAAAATGAAGCCGGGTTCATCGGGATTCGATGTTTTTTCGATTTTTTACAGATTTTCAAAGTCGGAACATCGATTTTTGCCAATTTTTCCATACATACCCCTTGGAATAAAATTCTTCAAATTTCAATCAACTTTCCGGAGCACTTAAACTTGTCGTATCAGGATGAAACTTACGCCATTCTCTAAGTCTACTCAAGGGCTTTTCAAAACACCCCTAGGAAAGACCCCTAGCATAATTTGCGGCAGAGTTATGGCTTTTTGAAATTGTGTGATATTGAGATTTTTGAAAAAGTGGGCATAAATATTGAAGAAACACGTTTTTCCTTCTTTCACCACATTTTTACGGTCCAGGTGATCGTAAATTTTCATCTGATTACGAATTACTGTGAATTTTTCCCTGAAATCCAATAATTCGATACGAAATGATGAAAAAACGGAAAATTGCACATTTTGTTATCGATAATTTTTCAGAGCTTCACTAAAGACGCTGTCATTTTTTTTCCGCTGTGATAGGGACTCGATTCAGTGCTCGTTCTTTTCCCAACCGTTTGAGCTTTAAAATGAAGCTGGGTTCATCGGGATTCGATGTTTTTTCGATTTTTTACAGATTTTCAAAGTCGGAACATCGATTTTTGCCAATTTTTCCATACATACCCCTTGGAATAAAATTCTTCAAATTTCAATCAACTTTCCGGAGCACTTAAACTTGTCGTATCAGGATGAAACGTACGCCATTCTCTAAGTCTACTCAAGGGCTTTTCAAAACACCCCTAGAAAAGACCCCTAGCATAATTTGCGGCAGAGTTATGGCTTTTTGAAATTGTGTGATATTGAGATTTTTGAAAAAGTGGGCATAAATATTGAAGAAACACGTTTTTCCTTCTTTCACCACATTTTTACGGTCCAGGTGATCGTAAATTTTCATCTGATTACGAATTACTGTGAATTTTTCCCTGGAATCCAATAATTCGATACGAAATGATGAAAAAACGGAAAATTGCACATTTTGTTATCGATAATTTTTCAGAGCTTCACTAAAGACGCTGTCATTTTTTTTTCCGCTGTGATAGGGACTCGATTCAGTGCTCGTTCTTTTCCCAACCGTTTGAGCTTTAAAATGAAGCTGGGTTCATCGGGATTCGATGTTTTTTCGATTTTTTACAGATTTTCAAAGTCGGAACATCGATTTTTGCCAATTTTTCCATACATACCCCTTGGAATAAAATTCTTCAAATTTCAATCAACTTTCCGGAGCACTTAAACTTGTCGTATCAGGATGAAACGAACGCCATTCTCTGAGTCTACTCAAGGGCTTTTCAAAACACCCCTAGAAAAGACCCCTAGCATAATTTGCGGCAGAGTTATGGCTTTTTGAAATTTTGTGATATTGAGATTTTTGAAAAAGTGGGCATAAATATTGAAGAAACACGTTTTTCCTTCTTTCACCACATTTTTACGGTCCAGGTGATCGTAAATTTTCTTCTGATTACGAATTACTGTGAATTTTCCCCAGAAATCCAATAATTCGATGCGAAATGATGAAAAAACGGAAAATTGCACATTTTCATATCGATAATTTTTCAGAGCTTCACTAAAGACGCTGTCATTTTTTTTTCCGCTGTGATAGGGACTCGATTCAGTGCTCGTTCTTTTCCCAACCGTTTGAGCTTTAAAATGAAGCTGGGTTCATCGGGATTCGATGTTTTTTCGATTTTTTACAGATTTTCAAATTCGGAACATCGATTTTTGCCAATTTTTCCATACATACCCCTTGGAATAAAATTCTTCAAATTTCAATCAACTTTCCGGAGCACTTTAACTTGTCGTATCAGGATGAAACTTACGCCATTCTCTAAGTCTACTCAAGGGCTTTTCAAAACACCCCTAGAAAAGACCCCTAGCATAATTTGCGGCAGAGTTATGGCTTTTTGAAATTTTGTGATATTGAGATTTTTGAAAAAGTGGGCATAAATATTGAAGAAACACGTTTTTCCTTCTTTCACCACATTTTTACGGTCCAGGTGATCGTAAATTTTCTTCTGATTACGAGTTACTGTGAATTTTCCCCAGAAATCCAATAATTCGATGCGAAATGATGAAAAAACGGAAAATTGCACATTTTCATATCAATAATTTTTCAGAGCTTCACTAAAGACGCTGTCATTTTTTTTTCCGCTGTGATAGGGACTCGATTCAGTGCTCGTTCTTTTCCCAACCGTTTGAGCTTTAAAATGAAGCCGGGTTCATCGGGATTCGATGTTTTTCCGATTTTTTACAGATTTTCAAAGTCGGAACATCGATTTTTGCCAATTTTTCCATACATACCCCTTGGAATAAAATTCTTCAAATTTCAATCAACTTTCCGGAGCACTTAAACTTGTCGTATCAGGATGAAACGTACGCCATTCTCTAAGTCTACTCAAGGGCTTTTCAAAACACCCCTAGAAAAGACCCCTAGCATAATTTGCGGCAGAGTTATGGCTTTTTGAAATTGTGTGATATTGAGATTTTTGAAAAAGTGGGCATAAATATTGAAGAAACACGTTTTTCCTTCTTTCACCACATTTTTACGGTCCAGGTGATCGTAAATTTTCATCTGATTACGAATTACTGTGAATTTTCCCCTGAAATCCAATAATTCGATACGAAATGATGAAAAAACGGAAAATTGCACATTTTGTTATCGATAATTTTTCAGAGCTTCACTAAAGACGCTGTCATTTTTTTTCCCGCTGTGATAGGGACTCGATTCAGTGCTCGTTCTTTTCCCAACCGTTTGAGCTTTAAAATGAAGCTGGGTTCATCGGGATTCGATGTTTTTTCGATTTTTTACAGATTTTCAAAGTCGGAACATCGATTTTTGCCAATTTTTCCATACATACCCCTTGGAATAAAATTCTTCAAATTTCAATCAACTTTCCGGAGCACTTAAACTTGTCGTATCAGGATGAAACGTACGCCATTCTCTAAGTCTACTCAAGGGCTTTCCAAAACACCCCTAGAAAAGACCCCTAGCGTAATTTGCGGCAGAGTTATGGCTTTTTGAAATTGTGTGATATTGAGATTTTTGAAAAAGTGGGCATAAATATTGAAGAAACACGTTTTTCCTTCTTTCACCACATTTTTACGGTCCAGGTGATCGTAAATTTTCTTCTGATTACGAATTACTGTGAATTTTCCCCAGAAATCCAATAATTCGATGCGAAATGATGAAAAAACGGAAAATTGCACATTTTCATATCAATAATTTTTCAGAGCTTCACTAAAGACGCTGTCATTTTTTTTTCCGCTGTGGTAGGGACTCGATTCAGTGCTCGTTCTTTTCCCAACCGTTTGAGCTTTAAAATGAAGCCGGGTTCATCGGGATTCGATGTTTTTTCGATTTTTTACAGATTTTCAAAGTCGGAACATCGATTTTTGCCAATTTTTCCATACATACCCCTTGGAATAAAATTCTTCAAATTTCAATCAACTTTCCGGAGCACTTAAACTTGTCGTATCAGGATGAAACTTACGCCATTCTCTAAGTCTACTCAAGGGCTTTTCAAAACACCCCTAGGAAAGACCCCTAGCATAATTTGCGGCAGAGTTATGGCTTTTTGAAATTGTGTGATATTGAGATTTTTGAAAAAGTGGGCATAAATATTGAAGAAACACGTTTTTCCTTCTTTCACCACATTTTTACGGTCCAGGTGATCGTGAATTTTCATCTGATTACGAATTACTGTGAATTTTTCCCTGAAATCCAATAATTCGATACGAAATGATGAAAAAACGGAAAATTGCACATTTTGTTATCGATAATTTTTCAGAGCTTCACTAAAGACGCTGTCATTTTTTTTCCGCTGTGATAGGGACTCGATTCAGTGCTCGTTCTTTTCCCAACCGTTTGAGCTTTAAAATGAAGCTGGGTTCATCGGGATTCGATGTTTTTTCGATTTTTTACAGATTTTCAAAGTCGGAACATCGATTTTTGCCAATTTTTCCATACATACCCCTTGGAATAAAATTCTTCAAATTTCAATCAACTTTCCGGAGCACTTAAACTTGTCGTATCAGGATGAAACGTACGCCATTCTCTAAGTCTACTCAAGGGCTTTTCAAAACACCCCTAGAAAAGACCCCTAGCATAATTTGCGGCAGAGTTATGGCTTTTTGAAATTTTGTGATATTGAGATTTTTGAAAAAGTGGGCATAAATATTGAAGAAACACGTTTTTCCTTCTTTCACCACATTTTTACGGTCCAGGTGATCGTAAATTTTCTTCTGATTACGAATTACTGTGAATTTTCCCCAGAAATCCAATAATTCGATGCGAAATGATGAAAAAACGGAAAATTGCACATTTTCATATCGATAATTTTTCAGAGCTTCACTAAAGACGCTGTCATTTTTTTTTCCGCTGTGATAGGGACTCGATTCAGTGCTCGTTCTTTTCCCAACCGTTTGAGCTTTAAAATGAAGCCGCGTTCATCGGGATTCGATGTTTTTTCGATTTTTTACAGATTTTCAAAGTCGGAACATCGATTTTTGCCAATTTTTCCATACATACCCCTTGGAATAAAATTCTTCAAATTTCAATCAACTTTCCGGAGCACTTAAACTTGTCGTATCAGGATGAAACGTACGCCATTCTCTAAGTCTACTCAAGGGCTTTTCAAAACACCCCTAGAAAAGACCCCTAGCATAATTTGCGGCAGAGTTATGGCTTTTTGAAATTGTGTGATATTGAGATTTTTGAAAAAGTGGGCATAAATATTGAAGAAACACGTTTTTCCTTCTTTCACCACATTTTTACGGTCCAGGTGATCGTAAATTTTCATCTGATTACGAATTACTGTGAATTTTTCCCTGAAATCCAATAATTCGATACGAAATGATGAAAAAACGGAAAATTGCACATGTTGTTATCGATAATTTTTCAGAGCTTCACTAAAGACGCTGTCATTTTTTTTCCGCTGTGATAGGGACTCGATTCAGTGCTCGTTCTTTTCCCAACCGTTTGAGCTTTAAAATGAAGCTGGGTTCATCGGGATTCGATGTTTTTTCGATTTTTTACAGATTTTCAAAGTCGGAACATCGATTTTTGCCAATTTTTCCATACATACCCCTTGGAATAAAATTCTTCAAATTTCAATCAACTTTCCGGAGCACTTAAACTTGTCGTATCAGGATGAAACGTACGCCATTCTCTAAGTCTACTCAAGGGCTTTTCAAAACACCCCTAGAAAAGACCCCTAGCATAATTTGCGGCAGAGTTATGGCTTTTTGAAATTTTGTGATATTGAGATTTTTGAAAAAGTGGGCATAAATATTGAAGAAACACGTTTTTCCTTCTTTCACCACATTTTTACGGTCCAGGTGATCGTAAATTTTCTTCTGATTACGAATTACTGTGAATTTTCCCCAGAAATCCAATAATTCGATGCGAAATGATGAAAAAACGGAAAATTGCACATTTTCATATCAATAATTTTTCAGAGCTTCACTAAAGACGCTGTCATTTTTTTTTCCGCTGTGATAGGGACTCGATTCAGTGCTCGTTCTTTTCCCAACCGTTTGAGCTTTAAAATGAAGCCGGGTTCATCGGGATTCGATGTTTTTTCGATTTTTTACAGATTTTCAAAGTCGGAACATCGATTTTTGCCAATTTTTCCATACATACCCCTTGGAATAAAATTCTTCAAATTTCAATCAACTTTCCGGAGCACTTAAACTTGTCGTATCAGGATGAAACTTACGCCATTCTCTAAGTCTACTCAAGGGCTTTTCAAAACACCCCTAGGAAAGACCCCTAGCATAATTTGCGGCAGAGTTATGGCTTTTTGAAATTGTGTGATATTGAGATTTTTGAAAAAGTGGGCATAAATATTGAAGAAACACGTTTTTCCTTCTTTCACCACATTTTTACGGTCGAGGTGATCGTGAATTTTCATCTGATTACGAATTACTGTGAATTTTTCCCTGAAATCCAATAATTCGATACGAAATGATGAAAAAACGGAAAATTGCACATTTTGTTATCGATAATTTTTCAGAGCTTCACTAAAGACGCTGTCATTTTTTTTCCGCTGTGATAGGGACTCGATTCAGTGCTCGTTCTTTTCCCAACCGTTTGAGCTTTAAAATGAAGCTGGGTTCATCGGGATTCGATGTTTTTTCGATTTTTTACAGATTTTCAAAGTCGGAACATCGATTTTTGCCAATTTTTCCATACATACCCCTTGGAATAAAATTCTTCAAATTTCAATCAACTTTCCGGAGCACTTAAACTTGTCGTATCAGGATGACACGTACGCCATTCTCTAAGTCTACTCAAGGGCTTTCCAAAACACCCCTAGAAAAGACCCCTAGCGTAATTTGCGGCAGAGTTATGGCTTTTTGAAATTGTGTGATATTGAGATTTTTGAAAAAGTGGGCATAAATATTGAAGAAACACGTTTTTCCTTCTTTCACCACATTTTTACGGTCCAGGTGATCGTAAATTTTCTTCTGATTACGAATTACTGTGAATTTTCCCCAGAAATCCAATAATTCGATGCGAAATGATGAAAAAACGGAAAATTGCACATTTTCATATCAATAATTTTTCAGAGCTTCACTAAAGACGCTGTCATTTTTTTTTCCGCTGTGGTAGGGACTCGATTCAGTGCTCGTTCTTTTCCCAACCGTTTGAGCTTTAAAATGAAGCCGGGTTCATCGGGATTCGATGTTTTTTCGATTTTTTACAGATTTTCAAAGTCGGAACATCGATTTTTGCCAATTTTTCCATACATACCCCTTGGAATAAAATTCTTCAAATTTCAATCAACTTTCCGGAGCACTTAAACTTGTCGTATCAGGATGAAACTTACGCCATTCTCTAAGTCTACTCAAGGGCTTTTCAAAACACCCCTAGGAAAGACCCCTAGCATAATTTGCGGCAGAGTTATGGCTTTTTGAAATTGTGTGATATTGAGATTTTTGAAAAAGTGGGCATAAATATTGAAGAAACACGTTTTTCCTTCTTTCACCACATTTTTACGGTCCAGGTGATCGTAAATTTTCATCTGATTACGAATTACTGTGAATTTTTCCCTGAAATCCAATAATTCGATACGAAATGATGAAAAAACGGAAAATTGCACATTTTGTTATCGATAATTTTTCAGAGCTTCACTAAAGACGCTGTCATTTTTTTTCCGCTGTGATAGGGACTCGATTCAGTGCTCGTTCTTTTCCCAACCGTTTGAGCTTTAAAATGAAGCTGGGTTCATCGGGATTCGATGTTTTTTCGATTTTTTACAGATTTTCAAAGTCGGAACATCGATTTTTGCCAATTTTTCCATACATACCCCTTGGAATAAAATTCTTCAAATTTCAATCAACTTTCCGGAGCACTTAAACTTGTCGTATCAGGATGAAACGTACGCCATTCTCTAAGTCTACTCAAGGGCTTTTCAAAACACCCCTAGAAAAGACCCCTAGCATAATTTGCGGCAGAGTTATGGCTTTTTGAAATTGTGTGATATTGAGATTTTTGAAAAAGTGGGCATAAATATTGAAGAAACACGTTTTTCCTTCTTTCACCACATTTTTACGGTCCAGGTGATCGTAAATTTTCATCTGATTACGAATTACTGTGAATTTTTCCCTGGAATCCAATAATTCGATACGAAATGATGAAAAAACGGAAAATTGCACATTTTGTTATCGATAATTTTTCAGAGCTTCACTAAAGACGCTGTCATTTTTTTTTCCGCTGTGATAGGGACTCGATTCAGTGCTCGTTCTTTTCCCAACCGTTTGAGCTTTAAAATGAAGCTGGGTTCATCGGGATTCGATGTTTTTTCGATTTTTTACAGATTTTCAAAGTCGGAACATCGATTTTTGCCAATTTTTCCATACATACCCCTTGGAATAAAATTCTTCAAATTTCAATCAACTTTCCGGAGCACTTAAACTTGTCGTATCAGGATGAAACGAACGCCATTCTCTGAGTCTACTCAAGGGCTTTTCAAAACACCCCTAGAAAAGACCCCTAGCATAATTTGCGGCAGAGTTATGGCTTTTTGAAATTTTGTGATATTGAGATTTTTGAAAAAGTGGGCATAAATATTGAAGAAACACGTTTTTCCTTCTTTCACCACATTTTTACGGTCCAGGTGATCGTAAATTTTCTTCTGATTACGAATTACTGTGAATTTTCCCCAGAAATCCAATAATTCGATGCGAAATGATGAAAAAACGGAAAATTGCACATTTTCATATCGATAATTTTTCAGAGCTTCACTAAAGACGCTGTCATTTTTTTTTCCGCTGTGATAGGGACTCGATTCAGTGCTCGTTCTTTTCCCAACCGTTTGAGCTTTAAAATGAAGCTGGGTTCATCGGGATTCGATGTTTTTTCGATTTTTTACAGATTTTCAAATTCGGAACATCGATTTTTGCCAATTTTTCCATACATACCCCTTGGAATAAAATTCTTCAAATTTCAATCAACTTTCCGGAGCACTTTAACTTGTCGTATCAGGATGAAACTTACGCCATTCTCTAAGTCTACTCAAGGGCTTTTCAAAACACCCCTAGAAAAGACCCCTAGCATAATTTGCGGCAGAGTTATGGCTTTTTGAAATTTTGTGATATTGAGATTTTTGAAAAAGTGGGCATAAATATTGAAGAAACACGTTTTTCCTTCTTTCACCACATTTTTACGGTCCAGGTGATCGTAAATTTTCTTCTGATTACGAGTTACTGTGAATTTTCCCCAGAAATCCAATAATTCGATGCGAAATGATGAAAAAACGGAAAATTGCACATTTTCATATCAATAATTTTTCAGAGCTTCACTAAAGACGCTGTCATTTTTTTTTCCGCTGTGATAGGGACTCGATTCAGTGCTCGTTCTTTTCCCAACCGTTTGAGCTTTAAAATGAAGCCGGGTTCATCGGGATTCGATGTTTTTCCGATTTTTTACAGATTTTCAAAGTCGGAACATCGATTTTTGCCAATTTTTCCATACATACCCCTTGGAATAAAATTCTTCAAATTTCAATCAACTTTCCGGAGCACTTAAACTTGTCGTATCAGGATGAAACTTACGCCATTCTCTAAGTCTACTCAAGGGCTTTTCAAAACACCCCTAGGAAAGACCCCTAGCATAATTTGCGGCAGAGTTATGGCTTTTTGAAATTGTGTGATATTGAGATTTTTGAAAAAGTGGGCATAAATATTGAAGAAACACGTTTTTCCTTCTTTCACCACATTTTTACGGTCCAGGTGATCGTGAATTTTCATCTGATTACGAATTACTGTGAATTTTTCCCTGAAATCCAATAATTCGATACGAAATGATGAAAAAACGGAAAATTGCACATTTTGTTATCGATAATTTTTCAGAGCTTCACTAAAGACGCTGTCATTTTTTTTCCGCTGTGATAGGGACTCGATTCAGTGCTCGTTCTTTTCCCAACCGTTTGAGCTTTAAAATGAAGCTGGGTTCATCGGGATTCGATGTTTTTTCGATTTTTTACAGATTTTCAAAGTCGGAACATCGATTTTTGCCAATTTTTCCATACATACCCCTTGGAATAAAATTCTTCAAATTTCAATCAACTTTCCGGAGCACTTAAACTTGTCGTATCAGGATGACACGTACGCCATTCTCTAAGTCTACTCAAGGGCTTTCCAAAACACCCCTAGAAAAGACCCCTAGCGTAATTTGCGGCAGAGTTATGGCTTTTTGAAATTGTGTGATATTGAGATTTTTGAAAAAGTGGGCATAAATATTGAAGAAACACGTTTTTCCTTCTTTCACCACATTTTTACGGTCCAGGTGATCGTAAATTTTCTTCTGATTACGAATTACTGTGAATTTTCCCCAGAAATCCAATAATTCGATGCGAAATGATGAAAAAACGGAAAATTGCACATTTTCATATCAATAATTTTTCAGAGCTTCACTAAAGACGCTGTCATTTTTTTTTCCGCTGTGGTAGGGACTCGATTCAGTGCTCGTTCTTTTCCCAACCGTTTGAGCTTTAAAATGAAGCCGGGTTCATCGGGATTCGATGTTTTTTCGATTTTTTACAGATTTTCAAAGTCGGAACATCGATTTTTGCCAATTTTTCCATACATACCCCTTGGAATAAAATTCTTCAAATTTCAATCAACTTTCCGGAGCACTTAAACTTGTCGTATCAGGATGAAACTTACGCCATTCTCTAAGTCTACTCAAGGGCTTTTCAAAACACCCCTAGGAAAGACCCCTAGCATAATTTGCGGCAGAGTTATGGCTTTTTGAAATTGTGTGATATTGAGATTTTTGAAAAAGTGGGCATAAATATTGAAGAAACACGTTATTCCTTCTTTCACCACATTTTTACGGTCCAGGTGATCGTAAATTTTCATCTGATTACGAATTACTGTGAATTTTTCCCTGAAATCCAATAATTCGATACGAAATGATGAAAAAACGGAAAATTGCACATTTTGTTATCGATAATTTTTCAGAGCTTCACTAAAGACGCTGTCATTTTTTTTCCGCTGTGATAGGGACTCGATTCAGTGCTCGTTCTTTTCCCAACCGTTTGAGCTTTAAAATGAAGCTGGGTTCATCGGGATTCGATGTTTTTTCGATTTTTTACAGATTTTCAAAGTCGGAACATCGATTTTTGCCAATTTTTCCATACATACCCCTTGGAATAAAATTCTTCAAATTTCAATCAACTTTCCGGAGCACTTAAACTTGTCGTATCAGGATGAAACGTACGCCATTCTCTAAGTCTACTCAAGGGCTTTTCAAAACACCCCTAGAAAAGACCCCTAGCATAATTTGCGGCAGAGTTATGGCTTTTTGAAATTGTGTGATATTGAGATTTTTGAAAAAGTGGGCATAAATATTGAAGAAACACGTTTTTCCTTCTTTCACCACATTTTTACGGTCCAGGTGATCGTAAATTTTCATCTGATTACGAATTACTGTGAATTTTTCCCTGGAATCCAATAATTCGATACGAAATGATGAAAAAACGGAAAATTGCACATTTTGTTATCGATAATTTTTCAGAGCTTCACTAAAGACGCTGTCATTTTTTTTTCCGCTGTGATAGGGACTCGATTCAGTGCTCGTTCTTTTCCCAACCGTTTGAGCTTTAAAATGAAGCTGGGTTCATCGGGATTCGATGTTTTTTCGATTTTTTACAGATTTTCAAAGTCGGAACATCGATTTTTGCCAATTTTTCCATACATACCCCTTGGAATAAAATTCTTCAAATTTCAATCAACTTTCCGGAGCACTTAAACTTGTCGTATCAGGATGAAACGAACGCCATTCTCTGAGTCTACTCAAGGGCTTTTCAAAACACCCCTAGAAAAGACCCCTAGCATAATTTGCGGCAGAGTTATGGCTTTTTGAAATTTTGTGATATTGAGATTTTTGAAAAAGTGGGCATAAATATTGAAGAAACACGTTTTTCCTTCTTTCACCACATTTTTACGGTCCAGGTGATCGTAAATTTTCTTCTGATTACGAATTACTGTGAATTTTCCCCAGAAATCCAATAATTCGATGCGAAATGATGAAAAAACGGAAAATTGCACATTTTCATATCGATAATTTTTCAGAGCTTCACTAAAGACGCTGTCATTTTTTTTTCCGCTGTGATAGGGACTCGATTCAGTGCTCGTTCTTTTCCCAACCGTTTGAGCTTTAAAATGAAGCTGGGTTCATCGGGATTCGATGTTTTTTCGATTTTTTACAGATTTTCAAATTCGGAACATCGATTTTTGCCAATTTTTCCATACATACCCCTTGGAATAAAATTCTTCAAATTTCAATCAACTTTCCGGAGCACTTTAACTTGTCGTATCAGGATGAAACTTACGCCATTCTCTAAGTCTACTCAAGGGCTTTTCAAAACACCCCTAGAAAAGACCCCTAGCATAATTTGCGGCAGAGTTATGGCTTTTTGAAATTTTGTGATATTGAGATTTTTGAAAAAGTGGGCATAAATATTGAAGAAACACGTTTTTCCTTCTTTCACCACATTTTTACGGTCCAGGTGATCGTAAATTTTCTTCTGATTACGAGTTACTGTGAATTTTCCCCAGAAATCCAATAATTCGATGCGAAATGATGAAAAAACGGAAAATTGCACATTTTCATATCAATAATTTTTCAGAGCTTCACTAAAGACGCTGTCATTTTTTTTTCCGCTGTGATAGGGACTCGATTCAGTGCTCGTTCTTTTCCCAACCGTTTGAGCTTTAAAATGAAGCCGGGTTCATCGGGATTCGATGTTTTTCCGATTTTTTACAGATTTTCAAAGTCGGAACATCGATTTTTGCCAATTTTTCCATACATACCCCTTGGAATAAAATTCTTCAAATTTCAATCAACTTTCCGGAGCACTTAAACTTGTCGTATCAGGATGAAACGTACGCCATTCTCTAAGTCTACTCAAGGGCTTTTCAAAACACCCCTAGAAAAGACCCCTAGCATAATTTGCGGCAGAGTTATGGCTTTTTGAAATTGTGTGATATTGAGATTTTTGAAAAAGTGGGCATAAATATTGAAGAAACACGTTTTTCCTTCTTTCACCACATTTTTACGGTCCAGGTGATCGTAAATTTTCATCTGATTACGAATTACTGTGAATTTTCCCCTGAAATCCAATAATTCGATACGAAATGATGAAAAAACGGAAAATTGCACATTTTGTTATCGATAATTTTTCAGAGCTTCACTAAAGACGCTGTCATTTTTTTTCCCGCTGTGATAGGGACTCGATTCAGTGCTCGTTCTTTTCCCAACCGTTTGAGCTTTAAAATGAAGCTGGGTTCATCGGGATTCGATGTTTTTTCGATTTTTTACAGATTTTCAAAGTCGGAACATCGATTTTTGCCAATTTTTCCATACATACCCCTTGGAATAAAATTCTTCAAATTTCAATCAACTTTCCGGAGCACTTAAACTTGTCGTATCAGGATGAAACGTACGCCATTCTCTAAGTCTACTCAAGGGCTTTTCAAAACACCCCTAGAAAAGACCCCTAGCATAATTTGCGGCAGAGTTATGGCTTTTTGAAATTGTGTGATATTGAGATTTTTGAAAAAGTGGGCATAAATATTGAAGAAACACGTTTTTCCTTCTTTCACCACATTTTTACGGTCCAGGTGATCGTAAATTTTCATCTGATTACGAATTACTGTGAATTTTTCTCTGAAATCCAATAATTCGATACGAAATGATGAAAAAACGGAAAATTGCACATTTTGTTATCGATAATTTTTCAGAGCTTCACTAAAGACGCTGTCATTTTTTTTTCCGCTGTGATAGGGACTCGATTCAGTGCTCGTTCTTTTCCCAACCGTTTGAGCTTTAAAATGAAGCTGGGTTCATCGGGATTCGATGTTTTTTCGATTTTTTACAGATTTTCAAAGTCGGAACATCGATTTTTGCCAATTTTTCCATACATACCCCTTGGAATAAAATTCTTCAAATTTCAATCAACTTTCCGGAGCACTTAAACTTGTCGTATCAGGATGAAACGTACGCCATTCTCTAAGTCTACTCAAGGGCTTTTCAAAACACCCCTAGAAAAGACCCCTAGCATAATTTGCGGCAGAGTTATGGCTTTTTGAAATTGTGTGATATTGAGATTTTTGAAAAAGTGGGCATAAATATTGAAGAAACACGTTTTTCCTTCTTTCACCACATTTTTACGGTCCAGGTGATCGTAAATTTTCATCTGATTACGAATTACTGTGAATTTTTCCCTGAAATCCAATAATTCGATACGAAATGATGAAAAAACGGAAAATTGCACATTTTGTTATCGATAATTTTTCAGAGCTTCACTAAAGACGCTGTCATTTTTTTTTCCGCTGTGATAGGGACTCGATTCAGTGCTCGTTCTTTTCCCAACCGTTTGAGCTTTAAAATGAAGCTGGGTTCATCGGGATTCGATGTTTTTTCGATTTTTTACAGATTTTCAAAGTCGGAACATCGATTTTTGCCAATTTTTCCATACATACCCCTTGGAATAAAATTCTTCAAATTTCAATCAACTTTCCGGAGCACTTAAACTTGTCGTATCAGGATGAAACGTACGCCATTCTCTAAGTCTACTCAAGGGCTTTTCAAAACACCCCTAGAAAAGACCCCTAGCATAATTTGCGGCAGAGTTATGGCTTTTTGAAATTTTGTGATATTGAGATTTTTGAAAAAGTGGGCATAAATATTGAAGAAACACGTTTTTCCTTCTTTCACCACATTTTTACGGTCCAGGTGATCGTACATTTTCTTCTGATTACGAATTACTGTGAATTTTCCCCAGAAATCCAATAATTCGATGCGAAATGATGAAAAA
>CAUXCA010000050.1:0-17679 GCA_963564615.1 Rhorus exstirpatorius
AAATCAATTCAAAATAATACAATATTTTACCTAAATTAAAACACTAGTTGATAATTGAATTTAATTAACCCATTATGAGTAATTGTTGTGTTCCGTTGTGTACAAGAGAGGGAATTTTTTCATTTCCAAAAGACGATAAACGTTGGAGTCACGATAATTGGTATCACTCGGACACCAGAATTCTGGATCGAGATATAATTACTGATGCATGATGTATCTAATAATTGAAAATTATCACTGTCATCGTAGAAGAACAATCGAAAAGAAACAAATATTACATTATTATTGTAGAAATTTTCGTGATGCTATTTGCGAGATTATACTTTTATTTATGTACCTAAAATTATATTTTTAATATCGCGTACCTTTTTTTATCAAATAATGTATTTTTTTCAAGTAAACATATCTCTAAAAATATAGATCGCAGAAAAAAAATGATCCGAGGTAAAAGTCATAGTTTTTCATCACCTTTTCAATGAAATCGGTATCATAATTTTATCGTCCTTGTAAACTAGATTTTTTTACGAAAATGTAAAAAATGTTCTTTTTCTTCGAAAAACACTATTTTTATTTTGCTGCCGAATTTACTCAACCTTCGGGCATGTGTGTAGATTTAGTAGAAAAATCGCCAGAATCGGAACGTCAACCCTTCTGGCTTAAAAAAAACGATGCAGGTGTTACAAAAACTTGTTTATTTACGGGAGAGAGCGTTGATCTGTTCAAGAAGGATAAAACGATGCAAGTCGAAAACTTGTATTACAGAGCTATTGTTTCGCAAAAGAGTTCCATAATATCAATGATATTCGAGAGACAAAAGTTGTAGACATTACCCAATGATTCCAAGTATTGGGAGCGATTTCTCCATCCTTATAGATACGAAACAATATGAATTATTCGTCAAACTGTTTTTTTCAAGGATATGGAATGTATGTATTCAGTGCCAACACAAAATAATCGATAGGTTTTTAGGAATAAAACATTTTCAGCAGGGTAATTCTCAGTTTTATATAATTTCACATGATTAGTTTTTTTTTTTTAGTCCAGAACCCCTGGCGGTCCTATTCTGGAGATTTTTTTTTTTTACCGAATCTACACATGTGCCCAAAGGCTGAGTAAATTTTGCAGCAAAATAAAAGTGGTATTTCTTGAAGAAAAAAAATGTAACTTTTTCATTGAAAAATTTAGTTTACAAGGATGATAAAATTTTGACATGGATTTCATTGAACAGATTATGAAAACTACATCCTTTACATAGAATACTTTTTTTCTGCGACCTATATTTTTCGAGATATTTCTACTTGAAAAAATATAGTATTTCTAAAACGGTTATTGAAAAATCTGAAATAATTCAGATTATGGAATGGTCGAAATTTGGCATACAGGTTATTCAATATGTTATCCGAACATCCGTGCAATTTAAACAAGCTTAACCATCCCGAACCCGAGATATTTTCACTCAAAGTTGGCTTGATTTACACGTAACATATGCGCCATGCATGCACGAAGAGTTAGTTATTAATTCTACCGTCAAAACTAAAAATAAGAAGGTAATGAAAAAAGAGAAGAAGCTAGAAAGGGATGTCACGAATAATGTGAAAAAAAATTCAGGAAGATATACGATTTAGTTTTTGAGACATTGTACGTGAAAGAGGTACGTCTATGAGCCTTGTTTCATATGCGTGCTTGCTCATCGCACTTCGCCGTGCCTACGCTCCCGCTTATTCCCCGCCGCCGGTCGCGGAGGTACTACCTTGACTAGTTTTACAAACTGGCAAAGTTTCGAAAATTTCGGGGAGAGTCGCAAAAAAGTGGCTTGTATGGTGGAGAATGCTTCATATATATATATATATACTAGGGGTGCGTAGGGCGCTACGCGCCCTCACTTAGGGCGCGCATTTAGGTTGTTTTAATGAGAAAAAGATCCTCGCGAAAGATCTAACAAAAAAAAAATTACTTTGAAAAAAGACGTGATATCACAATAAAAAACGCCTCCGGCGAAAAAAAATTGGACAAGTACATTTTAGGTATTTTTCCCCACACAAAAAGCATTGATATCTTTATACGGCCAAGTCATCGTCACGATTGAAAATAATGATAAAATATGTTCCTACATTATACTCTCTTTCACTTACGATATACCAATTGTGAAAAATTGTCAAATAAATTCAAATCTCACGAAAAGTTATGACTTAAATTAAACCTTATATGGCGGGGGTTTCATCAACATGAACAACACCTCTAAACTACATCCTTAAAAAAGTTATGAAATAAATCAAATGTCAAAAATTAAAACACAAGAACGAAATATAAGTAGTACTTGGCGCTACTTTCATTTGATACATATATTTCGATGTCGAACCACGGTAGTGCCAAGTACTTACTTATATTTCGTTCTTGTGTTTTAATTTTTGACATTTGATTTATTTCATAACTTTTTTAAGGATGTAGTTTAGAGGTGTTGTTCATGTTGATGAAACCCCCGCCATATAAGGTTTAATTTAAGTCATAACTTTTCGTGAGATTTGAATTTATTTGACAATTTTTCACAATTGGTATATCGTAAGTGAAAGAGAGTATAATGTAGGAACATATTTTATCATTATTTTCAATCGTGACGATGACTTGGCCGTATAAAGATATCAATGCTTTTTGTGTGGGGAAAAATACCTAAAATGTACTTGTCCAATTTTTTTTCGCCGGAGGCGTTTTTTATTGTGTAGATATTTATATGCATGTCTATTATTATTAGAGTCACAGCGAGGATGTTAGATCACGCACTCGTACATCGCGCGTGATCTAATCACTCAATTGAAACTCTGAATTGTGCGATAAAGATGATGTTACGTCTCTGTCACGTGCTGAAGCCACACGAGCACCCTCGCATTCATGATTGCACGATAATACGATCCCATCGCGCAAAGTTAATTATTTTTTTTTTTCATCCTTCCTATAAATTATACATATAAGATACGATACCGTGTTATATAGTGCTAGAAAGATCGTGAAGACGTGGAAAATTTGAAATTGAAATTTGTTACAAACGTAAAAGAGAAATTTTGTATAAGAAAAAAAAAAAAAAAAAAATGATTTTGAAAAATTGTGTAAAATTCTTGATACATTTTTCACACCGATTTCACCCGTAGCTATGGCAGAAAATTTATCTCTCCTCGAGAAATTTTCACGTTCTTGGAGTTTTCACTCTCCGCACAAAAAACGGAGAAAAGCGCTCGGAAAATTTTTACATTCCGGAGCCGATGGTTCAACGGATCTCGATATATTTTTCTTTCATCACTCGTGTTCAACAGAAATTTCAATTATTATTTTATTTTTTTATATTATTTAATTGTTATTTTGTATAGCCCACACGGGTATTAATTTCACTGGTAATTTTTCTTGTTGCCTAATACATAAAAAACAAAAGATTTGCCAATCCATCGAATCTGACAAATTGCATTCTGTGACTTATAAATTTTGAATTTTTAACCGTGGATTTTGTCTCATGGTGCAATTCTATTGGCCGAAATTTGGATGGAAAAATAGTCCCCCGAATTCCACACTCGAGCTTCAAAATTAATCGGGTATTTCCCACGAGGTTCCCTGCAAACGAACGCAAGTCTTCAAGTTTTTCACAGAAAAACTTGACTCCTTCATTTGCTTGCAACGAACCTATCGGGACATATCCGATAATTTTCAAGCTCTTGAGGAATTACAGGTGAAAATTGCGCAAACTTTAATGGGAAATTTAAACTCCGGGCCTAATGAATTTTATCCTTAAAGATTTTTTTGCTGCTAAACATTATTTTACTTCTCTCCCCCCCCCCCCCCCCCCCCTCCCCCAAACTGACGAATGAGCGCAGCAGTTCTTCCAGCACTCTGGATATCTCGAAAAATTTTTTTTTACATGAAAAAAATTTTCATGTACCATTTGTTTTTATCTCTTAGGATAAAAATGTAGGAACTGAATTCTCCAATTTCAAAAAAATTCGGGGGATACAAAAAAAAAAAAGTTTTTTTTTCTTGGTGCATTGTATTTTGAGCATTATGCATTTTTTGTTCATTGCACTTTTAGTTGCAACGAAACACGAGATGCAAAAAAATCATTCGGGATTTTTTTCCCTCTTCTCCGGTACATCCGTATAAATGCATGCGAAAATTGTGCCGAAATGTCGAATTGTAAAGTTCGCTCATTTCTCATGGAAAGTTCGAAACATGAAAACCTGCTTGTGCGCCTCGTTGAATCGAGTCCTGTTTATGTGAGCAAAGAAAAGTGATGGATATGAAAAGAAAAAATATAGAATGGAACTTGTTCGTCTTCCGTTTACCCGAGCAGCAAATTAAATTTGTTGTCTTGTTATTATTATTATTATTATTATTATTATTATTATTGTTGTTATACGATTTCGTCTTTTCTTGGTCTCTCGGTATTTTGCGTTTTCACTATTTCTTTTCGAAAAAACTTTTTCCATCGTTTCTTCAAGTGCACTACGGCGCATAATAATACGAAGAAGTCAGAGGGCAAAGAGGATAGAATGAAAAAAAAAAAAAAAAAAAAAAAAAAAAGTTTTGACGAAATTTGTATGAGCGATGCCGTCTGGTTTCCGGCCTGGTGAACTCGAATTCCTGTACTATACCCATGCAAATGGACGTGCAACATCCTTCTCGCGTATTCCTTTTTCACGTAACGGATGCGGAAAGTCTCGAGAGAAGACGATATCCGTATGCAGGCGAGTCTCGGGAAGAGAGATGATAGAATTGAAATTTCGTATTTTGTGCATATAGGATTTGTCTGATAAACGCCCTATATGCGTGGGGATATTCCATGCTGATTATTCAAAAAGAATTTCAACGCCGTAGTAACTTTTTTTTTTTTTAATTCAAAGCCAATCGAATTTAATTATTTTTTAAATTATTTTTGCTCAATTACTTTTCCTCATAAATATGATTTTTCAAATGTTCCTCCACAATCAATAGTTATCAACAACAATACTCTTTTCGAATGTAATTTTGCCAAAAAAAAAAAAAAAAAAAAAAACAAAAAAAAAGAACAATATTTTCGAGATTCCTCCGACAATGGATTTGTTTCTAGCAGCACAAGTGCAGCTGAAAAACGAAGCTAATTTTTTTTTTCGTTCAATTTTTTTTTGTTACTTGATATCCATAAAATGTCTTGACACGGAAAATTAATTGAGGATGTGAAAAGTGGGCTTTGTTCAATGAAAAAAAAACGAAAAAAAAAAAAAAAAAAAAAACAATACAAGTCGTCCTTTCATAATTTTTGTTGCTAAACTTTTTTTCACGTTTTTTCACGCTCGCAATATAGGCATCATTGACATTGTAAATTACGTTATTTTTTTTAATCAAGAATTTAGCGTAGCTATATAAATCAAGCAATCCGCGGAAAATGATCTTCGCGGTTGAATCCCCCGCGGGACACGCGGTGGCTAAACGGTCACCCATCCAAGTAATTTGTTCATGTCAATGAGCAAAGTCCAAATGAACAATCCGTGTGTTAATCTTCGCGTAAAATTAAATTGAATTCACTTGCAATTTTACCTACTGTAAATTATCGAAGAGTGTTCAAAGCGAGAACGAACTCTCGTATATAGATATACCTGCTTGAAAATTTATGATTACCGCGTTGCTCCCGATATATCTGACTATGTATACGCGACGTATCTACTTTATCCTTTGCTCATCAAATATGCTCTCGCTCGATATAGTTCACTTGGGTTTTGTACGGCTCGGCTATACTTTCGCCGAATCCTGTTACCATTACAGAGTATGTGGGGCATTCCATACGAAACCGACCAACCCCGCCGTGACCCCGACCATTTTTGATTTTGTTGAAAATTTTCCAAGAGACATTTTTACGAGTACCGAAAAATTCGTAGCTTGTGATATTCATAACTTGTATTTTTCGTCTATTTTTTAAGTAATTCTTCACACTGAAAAATGTCTCTTGAAAAGTGGTGAATTTTTTCAAAAAAAACAGTGGTCCAAGTTTTGTAAAAAAAAAAAATTCGGGTTTATAGCCGATAAAAAAATATGAAAATGAATTTCGATTTTTTTTTTTTCGTATTTTCTTTATGAAACTACAACTCAAAACGAAAAAAAAGACCTAGTATTCAATTTTGATATCTCTGTTTTTGAAAAAGCTATGAACATTAAAAAAAAAAAAAATTGTGCGAAATATTGTAAAGTTTATTGTGTTTGGACGGGTTGAGACAAAAATCTAAAAAAAAATTCCGATGGACTGCTTTTCAGTAGGTAAAAAAATTAGAAAATTTTCAACAAATTAAAAAATGGTCGGGGTCACGGGTTGGTCGGTTTCGCATGAAATGCCCCATATATATATTTAGATACGATAGAGAGAAGGAGGGATTTACTTCGGAGAGAGTGGGCGAATCTTCACCCTCGTACTTCGGTAATCCTCACGAAAGGATTTTTATACACCCTTGAAGATTACCCGCAATAGTAACGGCCAGGAATAGCGGACGCGGCTACAAAAGGGGATAAAGCCCGCTGGGTTTATTCTCGTGAATTTATGTACAAATAATATATATCATATATGTGGGGTTAAACGGGATAAACACACACGTTAACCGAGCCCGCTCTTCGGCCAAAATCCAGTTCGATTACCTCGGAACGGAAAGTATAGCTCGAAACGTAGGGTGGAATAGAGGGCTCTCTTTTAGTCCTATAATTATGCGACTTTTCTTTTTTACTCCACTGACATAGGCAAAAGCTTTCAAATAAAAAAATTAATTATTTTTCCTATAGCATGAGATGTATATATGTTTGGTAATTTTTCGTATTTTTTTTTGAAAAATATATTCTCGATTTTCAATCAAATTTATTAATTAAACTTTTGAGGGAAAGTCTATACGAGCACTGAATTTTCTAAAAAAAAAAGAGGTAATTCTGTTCGTGCAATACATTTTTCTCCAATTTCGTTGGTTATCTCTGTGAAAGCAACAAATTTTGAATGGCCAATTCGTTTGTGAGTAACGATTTTTTTTTTAATTTTCGAATGACGTTTAGATAGAAAAAAATATATATATATATATTTTTCTATAATCATATATATATATATATCGAACTACGCGGTCGAGCTACGCAATTTCGCGAGTTTCGCGATATAATTCGTGGGAAGCTTTCTTTCTCACTGTGCATGAAGCGAACGAAACGGATCGTGAAATCCGAGCTCGTGATTTCTGGCGAGAAGAAAGAGTCATCTCGTTGTAAGTTTCTCCCTCGTAGTCTCGTTTCCTCGTTCTTCCGCAGGCATATATATATATATATATATATATATATATATATATATATATATATATATATATATATATATACAGGAAAGACTTCAACGAAACCTTATTACGTGTTTCTGGTGCCTTGTATATAACCTTCGACAAACCTCGCACATTTTTCTTCAATTCATCTCTTCACGTCAGTTTTGCCTCTTATTTGATCCGGCTCACAGCGTCCTGTACGCATGCTCGAGCAGCGTACAAAATTGGCAGTTTCTCCGAGGATGCGAGTCAAGCCAGCGGCTTTTCTATATTTAAGGTCTTCGCAGTAAAACCACCTTATCGTAACCATGTACCCTCTATATCCTCGGGGGAGCGAAGAAAACGAAATTGTGGAAGGTTCGAATAGTGTATATACACATATACATATAGCTCGAATAAATTTCCACCGAAAGCGTTTTTCCACTTCGTGAGCATCGTCACACATGCTCGTGTATAGGTTCATTTTTTTTCTAACGACATTCTGTTGATATATTTATTGCGTACAATCGTTGAAATTCGCCTTACTCGTAAATTTCACGGCAATTGACTTCAACGATTTCTGGCTACAAATACAAAATTGTTTTGCCACTGTAGCTGTGCGATATCAAACAGCGGTTTCTCCCCATACGAAGCGGTTCAACCAGTCGAATGTCCAGGTTAATCTCCCCCAATCATTCGAAATTGGTGCTTGAACATTTCAGTATCAGGCTTTGCCGATAGCCCTTTTGGCTCACTCGTCGGAGGCTTATAATGGGCGTTTCACGCTGTGTTCGTATACGGTCACGCAAGGGCTCTGGATATGTTCCCCGAACTAAACGCTTTTCTCATCTCCCCGCCATACCTACTCGGGTTGAGCACAATTTCACCCTTGGTCTCGAGGGAAAGTTAGAGCAGGCAGGGGAGGGGGGGTGCGCACGAATCTCATAAGGAACATCTGTCGTTGCATGGGTCCTCTCTACGGTTTTGTGAAGCGAATATATGGCAAACCCGCGCACTAGGTAAGGTTAGGAAGAGACGTAGAAAGAGAAAGATATCAAATGAGCGAAAGATAGATCGAGAGGAGAGGGAGAGTCGGTAATGGTACAGAAGCTACGAGAGCTTTCGGGAAAGAGAAGATTGGGCGTGCTCTCGCAGACGCTCCACCGTATCCCGTGTGTATTCCATGGTCCCATATTCAACCTATACCGAAGCCCGGAAGTTACCGGGAATCGGACGGCTGAAATTCACCGCGGCAGTAACTTCGTCGAGTTTCGTACACGGCGCGTGTACGTTATAGCTTCTGGCCTGGGTAGTCGAAAACTCATGAGATTGTCGCGAGAGCCGAGAACGGAATAGACTTTTCGTACGGGAGTTTATATACGCAGTACAGTTCTCCAAACCCGCTAGCTTTACTCTGGCGCTCCCCAGATTCCCGAGCGTTTCTCTCTATCCTTTATTCATTCTCCGTACTTCAGTGAGACACATTCATTGTGGTTTCTACCTCCGTGGCTCTGGACCTCCAGCCCGCACTGTGTATAGTTGCTCGCCATGTTTCATAGTGATTGGTCTTTTAAGGCAGAGGAGTCGGCTGCTGGCTAGTATGGCTGACCTGCGTTCCTTTGTTCTCAAAACGTATATACAGGGTGAGGCACTTAACTTGATAATCACGAATAACTTGGAAATGAATAATTTTTTTGAAAAATGTGTCAGACAAAAGTTTCATCATGTTTTGAGCCGGATCTAATGGATACCATGGTTGTGAGGTCAATGGAGGAGATGAAGGTCAAACGAAGGTCAACTTCGTTTTTTTAAATGGATACCCCTATTTTTTTTCCAGATCCGTATTGTGTATAAAAAAATAAACAATTTTTGTTTGAACCGTTTTTTATTAGGTTCAATTTTTCGCTATTAATTAGGCGTTTTCACAATTTATGAATACTACCTCTTAAATGAATATCTTTGCACACATAAACTGAAAACACAAGAAGCCAAATGGTAATGGTCAGTGTAACACATGTGTAATTGACACAAAACAAATCTAGGAAGATGAGGTGATGTTGATCACTCTCCTGTTGCCTTTTACAATGTTTACAAACTTTCAGCATGATGTTGCGGGTCGCGCAAATTATTACAAATTCAAAACAAGGAATCAGACTAATTGTGACAGTTTTGTTCGTCACTTCGCATAGACACAGTTATCGAGAAATACTATTACCATTTGGTTTATTGTGTTTTCTGTTTATGTGTGCAAAGATATTCATTTAAGAGGTAGTATTCATAAATTGTGAAAACGCCTAATTAATAGCGAAAAATTGAACCTAATAAAAAACGGTTCAAACAAAAATTGTTTATTTTTTTATACACAATACGGATCTGGAAAAAAAAATAGGGGTATCCATTTAAAAAAACGAAGTTGACCTTCGTTTGACCTTGATCTCCTCCATTGACCTCACAACCATGGTATCCATTAGATCCGGCTCAAAACATGATGAAACTTTTGTCTGAAACATTTTTCAAAAAAATTATTCATTTCCAAGTTATTCGTGATTATCAAGTTAAGTGCCTCACCCTGTATATATATATATATATGTTCCGCACCGACCAGTCATTGTAACAATACACCACAAGTGTCTGTTGGGTATGTAGAATCGTTTGTATACCATTCAGATTAGACCCAAACACACGTCATCTTACGGTAGTCTTTTTTAGGAACAAACGATGCGGCTATACCAATTGGCAGACTTTTCTTCCTATTTTGTCCACACGTTTCCTCTGGGAATAGCTATTATACAATGAAAGACTCTTCTTTCTTTTTTGGTCAAACGTTTGTATCAATTCTAGCCAGTGCAAGACTTCTATTTCTCGTCGTTCAACATATGTTAAACAGAGGCCATCGACTGTAAGATGCCCGCACAAGCGTTCTGTCGAATGGCTCGAGGACGGTGCCAATTCGTAATAGTTGTCCCAGACCTCATCGCGAACTCTCCGCAGATTCTATCTCCATTGCAACTATGTGCTACTACGGTCTCTGAATACTATGCGCATGTATTAGGCTTAATTGTCGGAAACTTCTGAACAAGGTGATCGAAGCGTTTCTCTTCGCCGCCGTCCCCCCCGGTCGTTCCCTTTTCTGTTCTGTGTCTGCGGTATATTCGAGCATGCACCAACTTCCTGGGGCGCGCGGCGTATTCTGCGGTTGCTCTTACCGGATAGTGTGTATATAACCCTCTTCTTTGTCCCTCTGTCCCGGGAACATTTCGCGACGGGAAAGCCGAGGGGGAAAGAGAACGGCGAGAAAACGATTTGCATGAATTTGCATCAATCGCGGAAGCACTTGTATGCAATATTCGAGGAATATGGATGAATTCCGCGAGAGATGCGGTTATGGGGACTATTTGTGCACGCGGGTTTTCCGAAAGAAGATTCCTCGACTTCTGAAATTCGTCCGGATATATATAGTCGAGATTAGTTGAAAGAACGTGGTTTGAATTGGGTCAAAATGACCCATCAAACTTTTGGAAGGATTTTAAAGCTCAATCTGCATGTTTTCTACCCTAACGATAAAGGTCATCTTTTACTGAAAGTGGAAAAACAGACTTTGATCGATTCCAAAGCTCATCCTGCGCATGGTATTTAATTGATTGATTGGTTCGCCATTATATTCGCCATCCTTCATTCTTCTATCTCTCTCTCTCTCTCTCTCTCCTCACATTCGCTTTAGATTTATTATTATTACACGTTGCTCACTATCGTCACGGTATACATTGTACTCGGGTTTCTCACTCCAACCTGTCCTGAAGGTGTATAAGGGAGCAGAAGAGTGGCAATTGAATATATTTGCGTTAATTCGCACTCGTGCCCTACCGCAGAGCCTCATGATCAAAGTTTCTGGAATATTTTGCCCACGCTTGGATATGAGGGAGACAGAGAAAGAGCAACAAGGATAAGGATCCTGGATTTCCAATATATATATAGCTACGAAGAGATGAGCTTGTACGTACACTAGTTTCGTGGTGGATGGAAAATGCTCAAAGCACTATCGCCTCTCGCCTCGGATATAGTTATAAATGCAGAGCGTAAGCTCCAGCGCGAGAAATTTCCTTTTTTCTTTTTGTTTTTTTTTTTTTTTTTTCATTTTCGCTTCCTCTGCGTGTATATATGTATGTTCACGAAATTACCCATCGAGAGTCTCGCGTCCCTCTCTCAAATATCCTGCCTTTGATGTCTGGGGTTGTTAGAGACGAGCAAATTCTTCGCCTCTGACAACCTGCCTCTCTTTCTCTCTCTCTCTCTCTTTCTCTCTCTCTCTCTCTCTCTCTCTCTCTCTCTCTCTCTCTCTCTCTCTCATCGTGTACACCTCGTAGAGAAGCTTTACTATGTGCTCGCAGAGTTTAATTCTGCCATCATAGGCGTACCAACGACTGAAAATTCAGCATGATGTACTGTGCAAAGAGAACGAGCGAAAGAAGAGAAAAACTGGTGATTCGGGCGAATAAAAATTCCGACGATTAGTCTCGTAATTCGCGTTCGCGACGAACACGGTAGAAAAACGATACATATTCGAAATTTTATCTTTTATGTAAAAGTTGTCGCTGTCATTTTTATATTATTTGGTAAAAATTTACCGATTTGAGGTAAATTGGGACTACAACTTTTGTCATTGAATTGGATCTTTCAAAGCCATTTCATTCGTAAATGTTGACCGCGTAATAAAGAAATGATGAGGAAAAAAAAAAAAACAAAAAATCTTATCGACGCTGCGCCTTTTTAAATCTTTTGTTGTGATGCTTGGAAAACTCAAAGGCTCCCAGAAAATGCACTCGATGACAAATATCGTTTTATCATATAGGATAGCTCGTATTTATCATATATATATATATATGTATGTAATACGTGACATGGAAAGAAATTGCATAGCATGTCACCTAACGTTTGCCGTCCCGAAAACACATACGATCGAGCCAACACCTAATGTCATCAGAGAGAGAGTGTCATGTTTTGCGAGGTATAATGGTGTGTCAACTCACCTCGTTTCCTCACCTTGTCCCCCTGGCAATTTCTCTGACACCTCCCACGAGTGATAATATGCACACGCGTCCGTGCCGCACCACACGTTCGTTAATGGATGCAATTAAAACGTATAATGGCTCGGGCGTCACGGTCGACGACCCAGACACGTCGACTTTTGGTGCGGCGCAGGGTTATCGCTACCGGAATTTCGGCTGCGATGGTATAATAGCACACAGCTACGACAAAATCTATGCGAGTATATTTTGTCCCATTATATACAGATATATATATATATATATATATATATATATATACAATATATATTGTGTATATATATATATACAATGTACAGTGTTTATCGTAGGGTTAGGTAACCCGGTGAATAGTGTAATTTGGCGCTGGCAGCGTAACAAAAGCTTGGAGAAATTGAGTGAGCTCGGTATATATGTGCACCGCGTGTGCAGCCCAGGTCCGACAAGAGCTCCCGAATCGATTTTCGAGCTTTGTGAAACATACAAACGAAAAAATCTCTCGTGACGCCATTTTTCACGAGCTTTTCGGAAGCAATTAATTCCAGCCTGTAAATTTATTTGCTCCGCTCGATTTTTCACTCCAGTTTTACGATTTATCGATCGGTGCTACAGGTTTCGTTGTCTTTTTTTTTCTTTTTTTCTCAGTCATTATGACTTACCGTTTTCTCAGCTCTCTGAAAAACCGGAAAAAAAAAAAAAATATTCATAAAGACAATATGTACATCGTTATCCGCGTATGACAACAATATTGTCTCTCCGAGAGAATCTCAGAGGCTGTCCGAGAATCTTAAAAACTCGGAAAAATTTACATCCCCATTTTCATTCCATATATCCTAAATTATAACGTCGGTTCTCACTTCATGAGATTAATTGAAAACTTTCGTAGAGCACAAATTATCGTTTAGTGTATTTCACGAATATATCCATACGAAAAAAAAAAAATCATCCGACAAAATAATTCGTTCGAAAAAAACGACGTATATAATATGAGCATGAGAAGCTTTCACAGAGCCTCCTCTCGTGACGAGCTGCAGAGGATCCAGTTAATTTCGGGAATACCGCAACACGGCACGGAGAATGAGTATGAAAGAGAGACGAGTCGGTCGTGAGAAAGAAAAACAAAAATAAAGACAAATGAAGCGAAGGGAAAATATCGAAATGCATAGAAGAGAGGATATATGGGATTGAGAAAGGAAAAAGGAATGAAATAACGTTCAGTCGACTGTAAAAAAGTAGTATATAGTATACCTTCATATGTATACATAGGTGTGTGAGAAGTGATGAGGCAGGAACGACCGTGCTGGAAAACATAGAAATGTATGAGAGAAAATGCGGGGAGAGTATATTTTGCTGATCGTGAAAATGGTTACGAACCATCGTACGGATTTCTTCTCGTCTCCTCTATCCTCCGACCATTTCTCATTCTTGCCTCTTTGCTCTCCACCATGTTCACAAGCTTTCTCTCTCTCTCTCTCTCTCTCTCTCTTTGGAGCTGGAGCTGGAGCCCGGAGACGATCTCTTATATATCTCTGTCCATACATGGTATATCTATATATTTAACTCCAAGACTCCCATATCTCTATATGGGCAATGGCTGCAACCGCTGCTGGAAATGAGAAGTGACGGTATAGCTGACATTTCACCCGGCAAAGAATTTTCATTCCGTCTCTCTCCCTCGACGACAATTCGCGGACGTACAATGCTTTACCAGGTCTCCATACTTTATTATACAATATACATGTATATACATAGGATGATTCGGAAGGCTAAAAAAGATTAATAACGCCGTGACATAATTGAAAAATTGCGAATTTTAATGCACATGTTTCAATTGAATCCTAACAATGATCACTCCGTGATTGACCGTTGAATTTGACGAATCAATCCTGATCGGAAAATTACCAAAAGCTCTCCCAGCCGATGAGGCATTGACACAATACGTAAAAGAAGCGAATTTACCCTTAAACTCGTAATAAAACTCTCGGTCATGCCTAAGTTAAACTCGTACTCGATTTGTACTCAAACTGTTCCACAATTTTTGCTCAGCAAAACTTTTACTTCGAACTACCAATTGATCCCTTATTAAGCGCATAAATACGAGTATTGCGATTATTTGAAAACCTCTGTCGATGCTTCCATGCTCTCCCCCCCCCCCCCCCCCTCTCTGCTCTCTGTTATCTATAGATTTTTTTTTTAAATATGCAAGTACAAAATAGAGCTCTATCGAGAGCCCCAGAGGCTGTTACAAGTGTCCCAAATCTCTCCCTAATTATTTTTTCTTTTAGAAAAATAATACACGAATTAAAAAAAAAATTCTCGAAATGCCAAAGATATTACGTCATTATGAGGAGTTTCATAAGCTTCGAATTATCCTGAATACATTCAACTATAATAAGTATACATATGAATTCAGCATATAATATATATATATATATATATATATATATATATATATAATTTATGTGTACGAAGACGACCAGATCGTTGTTTTTCGGCGAATCGCGAGAGCAGCACAAAACGAGACGTTAATCCGATTGTCATGGTCGTCATACCGCGAGTTCATATAATACATTCATGCGAAAATTTTCCTTCCACCAAACACAGTCGCGGGTATGAAATATTTTTTATACGGGTATATGAACATGGAATGGTTTGGTGATGCAAGTTCGTTAACTCTCGGACAATGCCGAGAGAGCAGAAAAGCTTATTTTCTCTGTGAAATATACTCGTCGATTCACATTATATAAATCCGAGAGAGCATATTGTTCACACTCAACAGCCGCTCTGTTTTATATTAAATTTATAATTTAACATATTGTTAAACATATTAAATCGTATTAATTTACCATCTGGCATCACTGGTGCTCTCCATCATGATTCTCTTGAGTTTTCACTCGTGAATGTTACTTTGTCAATAAATCGAATGATTCGGGATATTAAACGTTGATCATTATAAAGATAATTCAATGGATTCTCCATTGACGCTCCCGTAGCTAAATTTTACGAAAGATTACCGTCGTAAAAAAAAAGAAAATACTTTGAATCAAAGCTGAAAGATCGAGTCGTGATTTATTCGCGAAACTGATCATGATAATACAGTGATAAAAAGATTTTCGAAAAAAAAAATACGAGAATTTGAGGTATGGGTATCGATTTTCAATGGAGATTCGCGCGAATCCATTCGTACGAATGGATCCCGGGGCTGGGGAATAACATTTACGCGAATTCTCGTAAAGCAGGGATTGGCTCCCAGCAGTCAAACGGGATGCAAAAGGGGTATATACGCGAAGGGTATACAGGCTAACTCTCATTCCCTCAACCCTCCGTTTCTGTCGCGCGTTCTCGTACCATTCCTCTCCCCGTTCTCTTTCAGTCTCCCCCCGCGTGGGCTTTCTCGTAAAAGCTTTTTGGTCCGGCGCGACGCACGACCGCTTCGTGCTTCTGCATTTTATCTCCGGGCAATGGTGAAACGCTCTCATACACCGTACCAACTTCGATAATAACGTACATATATATATATATATATATACATTATTGTGTCGTAACTGTGTTTCACATTTTATGGTAGAGCATTCGTACCAGAGTTTCCCCATACCATTGTTGGCAAGTGCGTGCGCTATCTCGCGTTCAGCCCCCGCGCCCCGGCACTCGACATTATTTTTTTATCCCTTATACTTTTTGATCCCTCGAAAAAGTTAGGTATATTAAACTAGATATATACACGCTTGTCCCATGCGCATTCACACGTGTATACACGTCTACCTGAATCTCTTTTTTTTTCTTTTTTTTTTTTTTTTAATTTTCTCCCCACATTACAGCGATGCTTTTTCATTGCTCTCCATGTTATACCTCGCAGCCTCCACTTCTCGTGCTCTCGAGATTTCTTTTTTTTTCTTCTTTTATTTCCTCCCCACACGGTTTCCGGCTCGCAATATACTCGAGACACGGGTGTGTTGTCGACGAAACGTTTTTGTTTTTGTTTTTCGGCTTCACGAGAGAATATTGAAGTGTCATTCGAAAGGGAATCTCAATTTTTTTGTGACCGTACGAAATTTTCTTTAATTGAAAAATTTGGAAGGAACAATATCGTCGAAAGGTTGCGAGAGAGAGACGGAGAAAAAACGAACGTGAGATACGTGAGTTTTTGTTGGGCTGGCATTTCGATGAGATAAAATCTCATTTTTTTTTTTTTCGAAGCGTGTGAAAAAAATGAAAAAAGAAAAGAAAAAATATCGAAAAACGAGCGTGAAAGTTCAAAAGAGGCGTGGCCATTTGTATATATAGAGCCGTGGATCAACGCTATTTTTCGTTCTTAATTTCCGGTTTTCCCTCTTCAGTCTCTCGGTATATCTATGTACCTGAAGTAAAAAGCTTTTCGTTTCGCGTCCTGGACACCATATGGAGTTACCGTGTGCCCCATAAACCGAGAGAATGAGAGAAGCAGGGATAGAAAGCTTTATCGACGTCACGAAGCTGACTCTCCCCATGGCGAACAGTTCTCGTGGTACATTGCCAATTCTCTCGTATAAACTCTCGAGGTGTGCAGGGTTATACTTGCTATGTATATGTATATATGTGTCTGGTGTTGCGACGCAAGGATAACGGTCGCATAACCGAAGCCTCCTCTCGTCCTGAAACGACGACGACGACGAGAGTTTCGCGATGGTCAGGTTACATTGCACCGTCCAGTGTCCCATATAACTTGAGTACTTTCCATAAATACCCACTGTATACTCTCCCACGTATAGCCCTCGTATACCGCGTATAATTCCAATGACTCTCGTAACACGAATATACTTCGAACAAGTAAAATATCTTTCTCAAGTCGAATGTACCTCTCTCGCCAAAGTCGTTCTGACCCGTATGAGCTCCGGTACTTCCACAATATTTCAGCCATTTGGCACAATTAAAATGCCTCATATATAGTGGATAAATATTACGTTCTTTAAATTTAACGCAAATACAACATGGACGTTGAGTATGTGGCTTCGATGGCCCGAGTGTCCAGCTCTCTCTCAAAACTCGAATTTCGGCCCTGAGTCAAATTTATTTTGGAATTTTCTCTACGAATTAAGGTATTACTGGATGGATATTAAAAAATCGTAAAAATTCTTGAATTTTTCCACTGAATAATTTAGTAGTTATAAATTTATAGATTTAACAAGGTCTCTTATGGGAAAACAGCTTCTGTAGACGTTAATGGCTGCAAAACGAATGGAACTAAATCGCCGTAAATTCTGAAAATATATCATTAAGATTTAGGATCAAGCGGATTGATTATGCCAAAAGTTTCAAGCGAATCGACTTAGTATAATTGTCGAGAAATTAATTAAAGTAATGAGGAGTATATCGTAATTTTATGAATTGCG
>CAUXCA010000051.1:0-12500 GCA_963564615.1 Rhorus exstirpatorius
TCTCTCTGTATCGTTGAAGAAAAACATTGAATAATTTTGAAAAAATTATCGCGAATCCGTGAATGCCGTTGAAAAAATAAAAAAAATTGAAAAAAGAAAAATTCCGATTATTGAAGTTTTACTGAAAAAAAAACGGTCCGATCGAAAAAAAAACTAAGTCCAAATTCCGGGATGGACCGTTTCGAGAATAATTCCGGGATGGTGCGATAGACCATTATCTCTCTGTATCGTTGAAGAAAAACATTGAATAATTTTGAAAAAATTATCGCGAATCCGTGAATGCCGTTGAAAAAATAAAAAAAATTGAAAAAAGAAAAATTCCGATTATTGAAGTTTTACTGAAAAAAAAACGGTCCGATCGAAAAAAAAACTAAGTCCAAATTCCGGGATGGACCGTTCCGAGAAAAATTCCGGGATGGACCGTTTCGAGAAAAATTCCGGGATGGACCGTTTCGAGAAAAATTCCGGGATGGTGCGATAGACCATTATCTCTCTGTATCGTTGAAGAAAAACATTGAATAATTTTGAAAAAATTATCGCGAATCCGTGAATGCCGTTGAAAAAATAAAAAAAATTGAAAAAAGAAAAATTCCGATTATTGAAGTTTTACTGAAAAAAAAAACGGTCCGATCGAAAAAAAAACTAAGTCCAAATTCCGGGATGGACCGTTCCGAGAAAAATTCCGGGATGGACCGTTTCGAGAATAATTCCGGGATGGTGCGATAGACCATTATCTCTCTGTATCGTTGAAGAAAAACATTGAATAATTTTGAAAAAATTATCGCGAATCCGTGAATGCCGTTGAAAAAATAAAAAAAATTGAAAAAAGAAAAATTCCGATTATTGAAGTTTTACTGAAAAAAAAACGGTCCGATCGAAAAAAAAACTAAGTCCAAATTCCGGGATGGACCGTTTCGAGAATAATTCCGGGATGGTGCGATAGACCATTATCTCTCTGTATCGTTGAAGAAAAACATTGAATAATTTTGAAAAAATTATCGTGAATCCGTGAATGCCGTTGAAAAAATAAAAAAAATTGAAAAAAGAAAAATTCCGATTATTGAAGTTTTACTGAAAAAAAAACGGTCCGATCGAAAAAAAAACTAAGTCCAAATTCCGGGATGGACCGTTCCGAGAAAAATTCCGGGATGGACCGTTTCGAGAAAAATTCCGGGATGGACCGTTTCGAGAAAAATTCCGGGATGGACCGTTTCGAGAATAATTCCGGGATGGTGCGATAGACCATTATCTCTCTGTATCGTTGAAGAAAAACATTGAATAATTTTGAAAAAATTATCGCGAATCCGTGAATGCCGTTGAAAAAATAAAAAAAATTGAAAAAAGAAAAATTCCGATTATTGAAGTTTTACTGAAAAAAAAACGGTCCGATCGAAAAAAAAACTAAGTCCAAATTCCGGGATGGACCGTTCCGAGAAAAATTCCGGGATGGACCGTTTCGAGAAAAATTCCGGGATGGACCGTTTCGAGAAAAATTCCGGGATGGTGCGATAGACCATTATCTCTCTGTATCGTTGAAGAAAAACATTGAATAATTTTGAAAAAATTATCGCGAATCCGTGAATGCCGTTGAAAAAATAAAAAAAATTGAAAAAAGAAAAATTCCGATTATTGAAGTTTTACTGAAAAAAAAACGGTCCGATCGAAAAAAAAACTAAGTCCAAATTCCGGGATGGACCGTTCCGAGAAAAATTCCGGGATGGACCGTTTCGAGAAAAATTCCGGGATGGACCGTTTCGAGAATAATTCCGGGATGGTGCGATAGACCATTATCTCTCTGTATCGTTGAAGAAAAACATTGAATAATTTTGAAAAAATTATCGTGAATCCGTGAATGCCGTTGAAAAAATAAAAAAAATTGAAAAAAGAAAAATTCCGATTATTGAAGTTTTACTGAAAAAAAAACGGTCCGATCGAAAAAAAAACTAAGTCCAAATTCCGGGATGGACCGTTCCGAGAAAAATTCCGGGATGGACCGTTTCGAGAAAAATTCCGGGATGGACCGTTTCGAGAATAATTCCGGGATGGTGCGATAGACCATTATCTCTCTGTATCGTTGAAGAAAAACATTGAATAATTTTGAAAAAATTATCGTGAATCCGTGAATGCCGTTGAAAAAATAAAAAAAATTGAAAAAAGAAAAATTCCGATTATTGAAGTTTTACTGAAAAAAAAACGGTCCGATCGAAAAAAAAACTAAGTCCAAATTCCGGGATGGACCGTTCCGAGAAAAATTCCGGGATGGACCGTTTCGAGAAAAATTCCGGGATGGACCGTTTCGAGAATAATTCCGGGATGGTGCGATAGACCATTATCTCTCTGTATCGTTGAAGAAAAACATTGAATAATTTTGAAAAAATTATCGTGAATCCGTGAATGCCGTTGAAAAAATAAAAAAAATTGAAAAAAGAAAAATTCCGATTATTGAAGTTTTACTGAAAAAAAAACGGTCCGATCGAAAAAAAAACTAAGTCCAAATTCCGGGATGGACCGTTCCGAGAAAAATTCCGGGATGGACCGTTTCGAGAAAAATTCCGGGATGGACCGTTTCGAGAATAATTCCGGGATGGTGCGATAGACCATTATCTCTCTGTATCGTTGAAGAAAAACATTGAATAATTTTGAAAAAATTATCGTGAATCCGTGAATGCCGTTGAAAAAATAAAAAAAATTGAAAAAAGAAAAATTCCGATTATTGAAGTTTTACTGAAAAAAAAACGGTCCGATCGAAAAAAAAACTAAGTCCAAATTCCGGGATGGACCGTTCCGAGAAAAATTCCGGGATGGACCGTTTCGAGAAAAATTCCGGGATGGACCGTTTCGAGAAAAATTCCGGGATGGACCGTTTCGAGAATAATTCCGGGATGGACCGTTTCGAGAAAAATTCCGGGATGGACCGTTTCGAGAAAAATTCCGGGATGGTGCGATAGACCATTATCTCTCTGTATCGTTGAAGAAAAACATTGAATAATTTTGAAAAAATTATCGTGAATCCGTGAATGCCGTTGAAAAAATAAAAAAAATTGAAAAAAGAAAAATTCCGATTATTGAAGTTTTACTGAAAAAAAAACGGTCCGATCGAAAAAAAAACTAAGTCCAAATTCCGGGATGGACCGTTCCGAGAAAAATTCCGGGATGGACCGTTTCGAGAAAAATTCCGGGATGGACCGTTTCGAGAAAAATTCCGGGATGGACCGTTTCGAGAATAATTCCGGGATGGTGCGATAGACCATTATCTCTCTGTATCGTTGAAGAAAAACATTGAATAATTTTGAAAAAATTATCGCGAATCCGTGAATGCCGTTGAAAAAATAAAAAAAATTGAAAAAAGAAAAATTCCGATTATTGAAGTTTTACTGAAAAAAAAAACGGTCCGATCGAAAAAAAAACTAAGTCCAAATTCCGGGATGGACCGTTCCGAGAAAAATTCCGGGATGGACCGTTTCGAGAATAATTCCGGGATGGTGCGATAGACCATTATCTCTCTGTATCGTTGAAGAAAAACATTGAATAATTTTGAAAAAATTATCGCGAATCCGTGAATGCCGTTGAAAAAATAAAAAAAATTGAAAAAAGAAAAATTCCGATTATTGAAGTTTTACTGAAAAAAAAACGGTCCGATCGAAAAAAAAACTAAGTCCAAATTCCGGGATGGACCGTTCCGAGAAAAATTCCGGGATGGACCGTTTCGAGAAAAATTCCGGGATGGACCGTTTCGAGAAAAATTCCGGGATGGTGCGATAGACCATTATCTCTCTGTATCGTTGAAGAAAAACATTGAATAATTTTGAAAAAATTATCGCGAATCCGTGAATGCCGTTGAAAAAATAAAAAAAATTGAAAAAAGAAAAATTCCGATTATTGAAGTTTTACTGAAAAAAAAACGGTCCGATCGAAAAAAAAACTAAGTCCAAATTCCGGGATGGACCGTTTCGAGAATAATTCCGGGATGGTGCGATAGACCATTATCTCTCTGTATCGTTGAAGAAAAACATTGAATAATTTTGAAAAAATTATCGTGAATCCGTGAATGCCGTTGAAAAAATAAAAAAAATTGAAAAAAGAAAAATTCCGATTATTGAAGTTTTACTGAAAAAAAAACGGTCCGATCGAAAAAAAAACTAAGTCCAAATTCCGGGATGGACCGTTCCGAGAAAAATTCCGGGATGGACCGTTTCGAGAAAAATTCCGGGATGGACCGTTTCGAGAAAAATTCCGGGATGGACCGTTTCGAGAATAATTCCGGGATGGTGCGATAGACCATTATCTCTCTGTATCGTTGAAGAAAAACATTGAATAATTTTGAAAAAATTATCGCGAATCCGTGAATGCCGTTGAAAAAATAAAAAAAATTGAAAAAAGAAAAATTCCGATTATTGAAGTTTTACTGAAAAAAAAACGGTCCGATCGAAAAAAAAACTAAGTCCAAATTCCGGGATGGACCGTTCCGAGAAAAATTCCGGGATGGACCGTTTCGAGAAAAATTCCGGGATGGACCGTTTCGAGAAAAATTCCGGGATGGTGCGATAGACCATTATCTCTCTGTATCGTTGAAGAAAAACATTGAATAATTTTGAAAAAATTATCGCGAATCCGTGAATGCCGTTGAAAAAATAAAAAAAATTGAAAAAAGAAAAATTCCGATTATTGAAGTTTTACTGAAAAAAAAACGGTCCGATCGAAAAAAAAACTAAGTCCAAATTCCGGGATGGACCGTTCCGAGAAAAATTCCGGGATGGACCGTTTCGAGAAAAATTCCGGGATGGACCGTTTCGAGAATAATTCCGGGATGGTGCGATAGACCATTATCTCTCTGTATCGTTGAAGAAAAACATTGAATAATTTTGAAAAAATTATCGTGAATCCGTGAATGCCGTTGAAAAAATAAAAAAAATTGAAAAAAGAAAAATTCCGATTATTGAAGTTTTACTGAAAAAAAAACGGTCCGATCGAAAAAAAAACTAAGTCCAAATTCCGGGATGGACCGTTCCGAGAAAAATTCCGGGATGGACCGTTTCGAGAAAAATTCCGGGATGGACCGTTTCGAGAATAATTCCGGGATGGTGCGATAGACCATTATCTCTCTGTATCGTTGAAGAAAAACATTGAATAATTTTGAAAAAATTATCGTGAATCCGTGAATGCCGTTGAAAAAATAAAAAAAATTGAAAAAAGAAAAATTCCGATTATTGAAGTTTTACTGAAAAAAAAACGGTCCGATCGAAAAAAAAACTAAGTCCAAATTCCGGGATGGACCGTTCCGAGAAAAATTCCGGGATGGACCGTTTCGAGAAAAATTCCGGGATGGACCGTTTCGAGAATAATTCCGGGATGGTGCGATAGACCATTATCTCTCTGTATCGTTGAAGAAAAACATTGAATAATTTTGAAAAAATTATCGTGAATCCGTGAATGCCGTTGAAAAAATAAAAAAAATTGAAAAAAGAAAAATTCCGATTATTGAAGTTTTACTGAAAAAAAAACGGTCCGATCGAAAAAAAAACTAAGTCCAAATTCCGGGATGGACCGTTCCGAGAAAAATTCCGGGATGGACCGTTTCGAGAAAAATTCCGGGATGGACCGTTTCGAGAATAATTCCGGGATGGTGCGATAGACCATTATCTCTCTGTATCGTTGAAGAAAAACATTGAATAATTTTGAAAAAATTATCGTGAATCCGTGAATGCCGTTGAAAAAATAAAAAAAATTGAAAAAAGAAAAATTCCGATTATTGAAGTTTTACTGAAAAAAAAACGGTCCGATCGAAAAAAAAACTAAGTCCAAATTCCGGGATGGACCGTTCCGAGAAAAATTCCGGGATGGACCGTTTCGAGAAAAATTCCGGGATGGACCGTTTCGAGAAAAATTCCGGGATGGACCGTTTCGAGAATAATTCCGGGATGGACCGTTTCGAGAAAAATTCCGGGATGGACCGTTTCGAGAAAAATTCCGGGATGGTGCGATAGACCATTATCTCTCTGTATCGTTGAAGAAAAACATTGAATAATTTTGAAAAAATTATCGTGAATCCGTGAATGCCGTTGAAAAAATAAAAAAAATTGAAAAAAGAAAAATTCCGATTATTGAAGTTTTACTGAAAAAAAAACGGTCCGATCGAAAAAAAAACTAAGTCCAAATTCCGGGATGGACCGTTCCGAGAAAAATTCCGGGATGGACCGTTTCGAGAAAAATTCCGGGATGGACCGTTTCGAGAAAAATTCCGGGATGGACCGTTTCGAGAATAATTCCGGGATGGTGCGATAGACCATTATCTCTCTGTATCGTTGAAGAAAAACATTGAATAATTTTGAAAAAATTATCGCGAATCCGTGAATGCCGTTGAAAAAATAAAAAAAATTGAAAAAAGAAAAATTCCGATTATTGAAGTTTTACTGAAAAAAAAAACGGTCCGATCGAAAAAAAAACTAAGTCCAAATTCCGGGATGGACCGTTCCGAGAAAAATTCCGGGATGGACCGTTTCGAGAATAATTCCGGGATGGTGCGATAGACCATTATCTCTCTGTATCGTTGAAGAAAAACATTGAATAATTTTGAAAAAATTATCGCGAATCCGTGAATGCCGTTGAAAAAATAAAAAAAATTGAAAAAAGAAAAATTCCGATTATTGAAGTTTTACTGAAAAAAAAACGGTCCGATCGAAAAAAAAACTAAGTCCAAATTCCGGGATGGACCGTTCCGAGAAAAATTCCGGGATGGACCGTTTCGAGAAAAATTCCGGGATGGACCGTTTCGAGAAAAATTCCGGGATGGTGCGATAGACCATTATCTCTCTGTATCGTTGAAGAAAAACATTGAATAATTTTGAAAAAATTATCGCGAATCCGTGAATGCCGTTGAAAAAATAAAAAAAATTGAAAAAAGAAAAATTCCGATTATTGAAGTTTTACTGAAAAAAAAACGGTCCGATCGAAAAAAAAACTAAGTCCAAATTCCGGGATGGACCGTTCCGAGAAAAATTCCGGGATGGACCGTTTCGAGAATAATTCCGGGATGGTGCGATAGACCATTATCTCTCTGTATCGTTGAAGAAAAACATTGAATAATTTTGAAAAAATTATCGCGAATCCGTGAATGCCGTTGAAAAAATAAAAAAAATTGAAAAAAGAAAAATTCCGATTATTGAAGTTTTACTGAAAAAAAAACGGTCCGATCGAAAAAAAAACTAAGTCCAAATTCCGGGATGGACCGTTTCGAGAATAATTCCGGGATGGTGCGATAGACCATTATCTCTCTGTATCGTTGAAGAAAAACATTGAATAATTTTGAAAAAATTATCGTGAATCCGTGAATGCCGTTGAAAAAATAAAAAAAATTGAAAAAAGAAAAATTCCGATTATTGAAGTTTTACTGAAAAAAAAACGGTCCGATCGAAAAAAAAACTAAGTCCAAATTCCGGGATGGACCGTTCCGAGAAAAATTCCGGGATGGACCGTTTCGAGAAAAATTCCGGGATGGACCGTTTCGAGAAAAATTCCGGGATGGACCGTTTCGAGAATAATTCCGGGATGGTGCGATAGACCATTATCTCTCTGTATCGTTGAAGAAAAACATTGAATAATTTTGAAAAAATTATCGCGAATCCGTGAATGCCGTTGAAAAAATAAAAAAAATTGAAAAAAGAAAAATTCCGATTATTGAAGTTTTACTGAAAAAAAAACGGTCCGATCGAAAAAAAAACTAAGTCCAAATTCCGGGATGGACCGTTCCGAGAAAAATTCCGGGATGGACCGTTTCGAGAAAAATTCCGGGATGGACCGTTTCGAGAAAAATTCCGGGATGGTGCGATAGACCATTATCTCTCTGTATCGTTGAAGAAAAACATTGAATAATTTTGAAAAAATTATCGCGAATCCGTGAATGCCGTTGAAAAAATAAAAAAAATTGAAAAAAGAAAAATTCCGATTATTGAAGTTTTACTGAAAAAAAAACGGTCCGATCGAAAAAAAAACTAAGTCCAAATTCCGGGATGGACCGTTCCGAGAAAAATTCCGGGATGGACCGTTTCGAGAAAAATTCCGGGATGGACCGTTTCGAGAATAATTCCGGGATGGTGCGATAGACCATTATCTCTCTGTATCGTTGAAGAAAAACATTGAATAATTTTGAAAAAATTATCGTGAATCCGTGAATGCCGTTGAAAAAATAAAAAAAATTGAAAAAAGAAAAATTCCGATTATTGAAGTTTTACTGAAAAAAAAACGGTCCGATCGAAAAAAAAACTAAGTCCAAATTCCGGGATGGACCGTTCCGAGAAAAATTCCGGGATGGACCGTTTCGAGAAAAATTCCGGGATGGACCGTTTCGAGAATAATTCCGGGATGGTGCGATAGACCATTATCTCTCTGTATCGTTGAAGAAAAACATTGAATAATTTTGAAAAAATTATCGTGAATCCGTGAATGCCGTTGAAAAAATAAAAAAAATTGAAAAAAGAAAAATTCCGATTATTGAAGTTTTACTGAAAAAAAAACGGTCCGATCGAAAAAAAAACTAAGTCCAAATTCCGGGATGGACCGTTCCGAGAAAAATTCCGGGATGGACCGTTTCGAGAAAAATTCCGGGATGGACCGTTTCGAGAATAATTCCGGGATGGTGCGATAGACCATTATCTCTCTGTATCGTTGAAGAAAAACATTGAATAATTTTGAAAAAATTATCGTGAATCCGTGAATGCCGTTGAAAAAATAAAAAAAATTGAAAAAAGAAAAATTCCGATTATTGAAGTTTTACTGAAAAAAAAACGGTCCGATCGAAAAAAAAACTAAGTCCAAATTCCGGGATGGACCGTTCCGAGAAAAATTCCGGGATGGACCGTTTCGAGAAAAATTCCGGGATGGACCGTTTCGAGAATAATTCCGGGATGGTGCGATAGACCATTATCTCTCTGTATCGTTGAAGAAAAACATTGAATAATTTTGAAAAAATTATCGTGAATCCGTGAATGCCGTTGAAAAAATAAAAAAAATTGAAAAAAGAAAAATTCCGATTATTGAAGTTTTACTGAAAAAAAAACGGTCCGATCGAAAAAAAAACTAAGTCCAAATTCCGGGATGGACCGTTCCGAGAAAAATTCCGGGATGGACCGTTTCGAGAAAAATTCCGGGATGGACCGTTTCGAGAAAAATTCCGGGATGGACCGTTTCGAGAATAATTCCGGGATGGACCGTTTCGAGAAAAATTCCGGGATGGACCGTTTCGAGAAAAATTCCGGGATGGTGCGATAG
This sequence comes from Rhorus exstirpatorius, assembly GCA_963564615.1. NCBI lineage: Eukaryota > Metazoa > Arthropoda > Insecta > Hymenoptera > Ichneumonidae > Rhorus > Rhorus exstirpatorius. The sequence goes on from CAUXCA010000051.1 coordinate 9,265, forward strand.
ACCATTATCTCTCTGTATCGTTGAAGAAAAACATTGAATAATTTTGAAAAAATTATCGCGAATCCGTGAATGCCGTTGAAAAAATAAAAAAAATTGAAAAAAGAAAAATTCCGATTATTGAAGTTTTACTGAAAAAAAAAACGGTCCGATCGAAAAAAAAACTAAGTCCAAATTCCGGGATGGACCGTTCCGAGAAAAATTCCGGGATGGACCGTTTCGAGAATAATTCCGGGATGGTGCGATAGACCATTATCTCTCTGTATCGTTGAAGAAAAACATTGAATAATTTTGAAAAAATTATCGCGAATCCGTGAATGCCGTTGAAAAAATAAAAAAAATTGAAAAAAGAAAAATTCCGATTATTGAAGTTTTACTGAAAAAAAAACGGTCCGATCGAAAAAAAAACTAAGTCCAAATTCCGGGATGGACCGTTTCGAGAATAATTCCGGGATGGTGCGATAGACCATTATCTCTCTGTATCGTTGAAGAAAAACATTGAATAATTTTGAAAAAATTATCGCGAATCCGTGAATGCCGTTGAAAAAATAAAAAAAATTGAAAAAAGAAAAATTCCGATTATTGAAGTTTTACTGAAAAAAAAACGGTCCGATCGAAAAAAAAACTAAGTCCAAATTCCGGGATGGACCGTTCCGAGAAAAATTCCGGGATGGACCGTTTCGAGAAAAATTCCGGGATGGACCGTTTCGAGAATAATTCCGGGATGGTGCGATAGACCATTATCTCTCTGTATCGTTGAAGAAAAACATTGAATAATTTTGAAAAAATTATCGCGAATCCGTGAATGCCGTTGAAAAAATAAAAAAAATTGAAAAAAGAAAAATTCCGATTATTGAAGTTTTACTGAAAAAAAAACGGTCCGATCGAAAAAAAAACTAAGTCCAAATTCCGGGATGGACCGTTCCGAGAAAAATTCCGGGATGGACCGTTTCGAGAAAAATTCCGGGATGGACCGTTTCGAGAATAATTCCGGGATGGTGCGATAGACCATTATCTCTCTGTATCGTTGAAGAAAAACATTGAATAATTTTGAAAAAATTATCGTGAATCCGTGAATGCCGTTGAAAAAATAAAAAAAATTGAAAAAAGAAAAATTCCGATTATTGAAGTTTTACTGAAAAAAAAACGGTCCGATCGAAAAAAAAACTAAGTCCAAATTCCGGGATGGACCGTTCCGAGAAAAATTCCGGGATGGACCGTTTCGAGAAAAATTCCGGGATGGACCGTTTCGAGAATAATTCCGGGATGGTGCGATAGACCATTATCTCTCTGTATCGTTGAAGAAAAACATTGAATAATTTTGAAAAAATTATCGCGAATCCGTGAATGCCGTTGAAAAAATAAAAAAAATTGAAAAAAGAAAAATTCCGATTATTGAAGTTTTACTGAAAAAAAAACGGTCCGATCGAAAAAAAAACTAAGTCCAAATTCCGGGATGGACCGTTCCGAGAAAAATTCCGGGATGGACCGTTTCGAGAATAATTCCGGGATGGTGCGATAGACCATTATCTCTCTGTATCGTTGAAGAAAAACATTGAATAATTTTGAAAAAATTATCGCGAATCCGTGAATGCCGTTGAAAAAATAAAAAAAATTGAAAAAAGAAAAATTCCGATTATTGAAGTTTTACTGCAAAGAAAACAGTCCATACGGTCCATCCGAGAAAAATTTCGGATCTCCATATCGTTGAAGAAAAACGAGGAATAATTTTGAAAAAATTATCATAAATCCGTGGACACCGTTGAAATAATAAAAAAAATTGAAAAAAAAAAAATCCGATTATTGAATTTTTACTGAAAAAAAAACGGTCCGATCGGACCATTATCTCTCTGTATCGTTGAAGAAAAACGTGGAATAATTTTGAAAAAATTATCGTGAATTCGTGAATGCCGTTGAAAAAATAAAAAAAATAAAAAAAAAAAAAATCCCGATTATTGAATTTTTACTGCAAAGAAAACAGTCCGATCGGACCATTATCTCTCTGTATCGTTGAAGAAAAACATGGAATAATTTTGAAAAAATTATCGTAAATCCGTGAGCACCGTCGAAAAAATAAAAAAAATTGAAAAAAAAAAAATTCCGATTATTGAATTTTTACTGCCAAGATAACAGTCCGACCGCGCGTATGTCGCTCGCTAAAATACGGCGAATAACATGCGCTCAGAGGGGCGAATCCTTCGTCAAGCGGGACTGCGGCGACTGGGATATGGGGAGTTAAAAAAAAAAAAAAAAAAAAAAAAAAAAAAACGGCTATTATTCGATCTGAATTGCAAAGAAGATAGACCTCAGACCGGAATATGGGGACTTAGGTTCACTTAGTGTACTTTAGTGCCCCTCACTCTTATTGGGTTTGAGCAATGTAAAGGAACGATTTAAAAATATAATACGTTATCCTGAGGCCTCTATTGCATGAATAGTTTGAAAAAAAAGAAAAAAAAACACAAGTCAAGCAATGCGCGTGGGGAATGAAGGAAAAAAAACCTTCTAACTCTTATTGGGTTTGAGCAATGTAAAGGAACGATTTAAAAATATAATACGTTATCCTGAGGCCTCTGTTGCATGAATAGTTTGAAAAAAAAGAAAAAAAAACACAAGTCAAGCAATGCGCGTGGGGAATGAAGGAAAAAAAAACCTTATAACTCTTATTGGGCTTGAGTAATGTAAAGGAACGATTTAAAAATATAATACGTTATCCTCAGGCCTCTGTTTCATGAATAGTTTGAAAAAAAAGAAAAAAAACACAAGTCAAGCAATGCGCGTGGGGAATGAAGGAAAAAAAAACCTTCTAACTCTTATTGGGTTTGAGTAATGTAAAGGAACGATTTAAAAATATAATACGTTATCCTCAGGCCTCTATTTCATGAATAGTTTGAAAAAAAAGAAAAAAAACCACAAGTCAAGCAATGCGCGTGGGGAATGAAGGAAAAAAAAACCTTCTAACTCTTATTGGGTTTGAGTAATGTAAAGGAACGATTTAAAAATATAATACGTTATCCTGAGGCCTCTATTGCATGAATAGTTTGAAAAAAAAAGAAAAAAAAACACAAGTCAAGCAATGCGCGTGGGGAATGAAGGAAAAAAAAACACAAGTCAAGCAATGCGCGTGAGGAATGAAGGGAAAAAAATACAAGTCAAGCAATGCGCGTGAGGAATGAAGGAAAAAAAACACAAGTCAAGCAATGCGCGTGAGGAATGAAGGAAAAAAAAACACAAGTCAA
>CAUXCA010000051.1:15000-17500 GCA_963564615.1 Rhorus exstirpatorius
TTCTGGCCACTGCCTCCGTCGATGCTCCCGAGTCACGAGTCCATCCGCTAAATTTTCTCATTAGCTTTTGGAACCGCTCTAATCTCGATAGCTCGCGCGCATAGTCATCATATGAGGTGGCGATTTTAAGTAGCCTTTCCTTCAGAATCACCGGAACTACGGTCCTCATCGATTGGAGGCCTAAGCCACCAAATCTGATCGGGGCATGCAGGTAAGCATCAGCACATGTACGGTTGAGATGTAAAAACCGACGTGCGGACATGCGGATCAGTTTGTCGGCTTCTTTTAAGATGTTAATGGTAGTCCGGGGGTTCTGAAGGGTGCTGAGTAATCGAGGTATAAGGTAAGTCTTCAGTATACATAACTTCTGATCTGGCTTTAGTGGCGCTCTTTCGATTCGGAGTAGTCTTGCCCTTAGATCACCAATGAAAGGTTTTGAGATTCCTAAGGAGCCTATATTGACTCCTAGGTACTTGAAGAACTCACCTGCCGATTTTTGTGGAATGAGTTGACCTCCAACGTTAAAGATGTTCCTTGTGATTGAGTATAATATCTTTTTCCCTGGTACGATTCCGACAGATGTTGCGGCACATTTCCCGACGTTTATAAATAGATTCCTTTTATTAATAAAACTGCTTGCAGATCTTAGGATCTGCTGGGCCTCTTTTACATTCGAGCCAATCAAAACGATATCATCCGCATATCCCAGGCATGGCACTTTTTCATTGTCGACATTTATGCCTCGACCGGAGCTTGCCAACTGACATACCAACTCATCCACGACGATATTAAATAAGTACGACGATAAGGGATCACCTTGTTTTACCCCCCTAGATAGACGTATGGGATCAGACTTTTTCTCTCCTAATTGGATGTTCGTGTAGGAGTCTCGGTAACCTTCTAATATGAACTCTCGTATTCGGGGGTCGAAGTCGAACCTCTCCATGGCTCTGATTACCGAGTTCACCGAGACTGAGTCGAAAGCTTTCCGAAGATCGATAGAGATCATGCTGTAAGGCTTGCGAGCTTCTCGCTGGCAAGAGATAATTGTGTCTATGGTCACATTGTTTAAGAGAACTCCATCGATCTTCCGAAAGCCTCGCTGCAAATGGTGCAATGGTAGCATTCCAAGTCTTCTCCCGATAATCTTGTTAATCAATCGCAGTAAAATGGATGATACTGTGATTGGGCGCCAGTTGTCGGCCCTCCGAGTGTCTCCTCCTTTTGGGATGAGAATTGTGCGACAATTTTTTAACCTGAGTGGGATCAAGCCCCATAAAAGCATCAGGTTAAAAGCCAGTATTAAAGAGTGGCTTGGTAGTTTTCGCACATGCGTAATACGTAGGCCATCGGGTCCTGCAGATCTGGATTTAGTGGATGTTAAAGCCCAGTCAATGTCTCCTGGTTTTATTGCCTGGTACACACTATCTACCCTCACTTTTCTGTCGTAGATAGGTTCTGGATCTGGCGGCGACTCGTCTGAGAAAATGCCTTCAAATTTCATCACTAGCTCCTCAAAAGGTGGTTGTTCAACTAGGGCTCCAACAGGTTTATCGTCAAGAATGCATTCCGCGAGCTCTGCCCTGTTTCTTCTATATAGTTCCTGCGTTTTTTTATATATTGCCGCCCGTTGAGCTCCTCTATTGTATGGACGACGCTGCCTGTTCGCTTGTTCGCCTTCGCGTCCACGTTGACTCCTCGGGTTATTCCGCGGGGCCTGTCTATTCTGTGCTTCTCGAGTATTTAGTCTATTGTAGATGTTATCTAGCCATTCATTAAGAGCATGACTCCTTTCTCGTACAAGAGAGTTTCGATTGTTAAAAACATCGATCAAGCGCAAATCTGGGTCAGTCCAGTGGACATCTTGCGCAACGTAGTTGACGAGGAACTCTCGGACCGGGTCCTCATCCCGAGAGCTGCCAGTCATATCCGCATTGCTTGGCATATCACCGCCCTCGGGAGGCATGCCTTCTTCGGGTGGTATAGGCATTACTCGAGTTATATTGGGCCAGAAAGGTTCCGCATCCGGGTTCAAGATAGAGTTCTCGGCATCTGTTATCGTCGAACGCCGTGTAGATGTTGAGGCCGCTGCACTTGTTCTAGCCTCCATGGGCAATGTCCGGGTGGAATCGAGGAATGACCTGGAAGGTTCTCGGGCCAGTGTCGCCTGATGTGTCTCGGAGATATTTGAAGCGTTAAAACCGAACGAGTGCAAGGTGGAGTTGGCAATACCCATTCCCATCTCAAATGGGCCTATGCTGTGAGATGCTTCCAGTATAGATGCGTCAGCAAAACTCGAAACGCTCACCAAATTCTCTTCTATTATCTCATCGTCGGGTGGGTGATCAGCGGTATTATTGGACGAGCTGTCTGAGGTTGCATCTTGGTCTGCTCCTTCATTGTTGTCGTCGTTCTCGTCCACATCTGGCCCGAGCAGTTCTTCCTCAATATCCTGTATTGCAGGGTTGTTCATCCTTAGGTCTCGAACTAGATTTATGTA
>CAUXCA010000051.1:27500-35000 GCA_963564615.1 Rhorus exstirpatorius
AAAAAAAACGGTCCGATCGAAAAAAAAACTAAGTCCAAATTCCGGGATGGACCGTTCCGAGAAAAATTCCGGGATGGACCGTTTCGAGAAAAATTCCGGGATGGACCGTTTCGAGAATAATTCCGGGATGGTGCGATAGACCATTATCTCTCTGTATCGTTGAAGAAAAACATTGAATAATTTTGAAAAAATTATCGTGAATCCGTGAATGCCGTTGAAAAAATAAAAAAAATTGAAAAAAGAAAAATTCCGATTATTGAAGTTTTACTGAAAAAAAAACGGTCCGATCGAAAAAAAAACTAAGTCCAAATTCCGGGATGGACCGTTTCGAGAATAATTCCGGGATGGTGCGATAGACCATTATCTCTCTGTATCGTTGAAGAAAAACATTGAATAATTTTGAAAAAATTATCGCGAATCCGTGAATGCCGTTGAAAAAATAAAAAAAATTGAAAAAAGAAAAATTCCGATTATTGAAGTTTTACTGAAAAAAAAACGGTCCGATCGAAAAAAAAACTAAGTCCAAATTCCGGGATGGACCGTTTCGAGAATAATTCCGGGATGGTGCGATAGACCATTATCTCTCTGTATCGTTGAAGAAAAACATTGAATAATTTTGAAAAAATTATCGTGAATCCGTGAATGCCGTTGAAAAAATAAAAAAAATTGAAAAAAGAAAAATTCCGATTATTGAAGTTTTACTGAAAAAAAAACGGTCCGATCGAAAAAAAAACTAAGTCCAAATTCCGGGATGGACCGTTCCGAGAAAAATTCCGGGATGGACCGTTTCGAGAAAAATTCCGGGATGGACCGTTTCGAGAATAATTCCGGGATGGTGCGATAGACCATTATCTCTCTGTATCGTTGAAGAAAAACATTGAATAATTTTGAAAAAATTATCGTGAATCCGTGAATGCCGTTGAAAAAATAAAAAAAATTGAAAAAAGAAAAATTCCGATTATTGAAGTTTTACTGAAAAAAAAACGGTCCGATCGAAAAAAAAACTAAGTCCAAATTCCGGGATGGACCGTTCCGAGAAAAATTCCGGGATGGACCGTTTCGAGAAAAATTCCGGGATGGACCGTTTCGAGAAAAATTCCGGGATGGACCGTTTCGAGAATAATTCCGGGATGGACCGTTTCGAGAAAAATTCCGGGATGGACCGTTTCGAGAAAAATTCCGGGATGGTGCGATAGACCATTATCTCTCTGTATCGTTGAAGAAAAACATTGAATAATTTTGAAAAAATTATCGCGAATCCGTGAATGCCGTTGAAAAAATAAAAAAAATTGAAAAAAGAAAAATTCCGATTATTGAAGTTTTACTGAAAAAAAAAACGGTCCGATCGAAAAAAAAACTAAGTCCAAATTCCGGGATGGACCGTTCCGAGAAAAATTCCGGGATGGACCGTTTCGAGAATAATTCCGGGATGGTGCGATAGACCATTATCTCTCTGTATCGTTGAAGAAAAACATTGAATAATTTTGAAAAAATTATCGCGAATCCGTGAATGCCGTTGAAAAAATAAAAAAAATTGAAAAAAGAAAAATTCCGATTATTGAAGTTTTACTGAAAAAAAAACGGTCCGATCGAAAAAAAAACTAAGTCCAAATTCCGGGATGGACCGTTTCGAGAATAATTCCGGGATGGTGCGATAGACCATTATCTCTCTGTATCGTTGAAGAAAAACATTGAATAATTTTGAAAAAATTATCGTGAATCCGTGAATGCCGTTGAAAAAATAAAAAAAATTGAAAAAAGAAAAATTCCGATTATTGAAGTTTTACTGAAAAAAAAACGGTCCGATCGAAAAAAAAACTAAGTCCAAATTCCGGGATGGACCGTTCCGAGAAAAATTCCGGGATGGACCGTTTCGAGAAAAATTCCGGGATGGACCGTTTCGAGAAAAATTCCGGGATGGACCGTTTCGAGAATAATTCCGGGATGGTGCGATAGACCATTATCTCTCTGTATCGTTGAAGAAAAACATTGAATAATTTTGAAAAAATTATCGCGAATCCGTGAATGCCGTTGAAAAAATAAAAAAAATTGAAAAAAGAAAAATTCCGATTATTGAAGTTTTACTGAAAAAAAAAACGGTCCGATCGAAAAAAAAACTAAGTCCAAATTCCGGGATGGACCGTTCCGAGAAAAATTCCGGGATGGACCGTTTCGAGAAAAATTCCGGGATGGACCGTTTCGAGAAAAATTCCGGGATGGTGCGATAGACCATTATCTCTCTGTATCGTTGAAGAAAAACATTGAATAATTTTGAAAAAATTATCGCGAATCCGTGAATGCCGTTGAAAAAATAAAAAAAATTGAAAAAAGAAAAATTCCGATTATTGAAGTTTTACTGAAAAAAAAACGGTCCGATCGAAAAAAAAACTAAGTCCAAATTCCGGGATGGACCGTTCCGAGAAAAATTCCGGGATGGACCGTTTCGAGAAAAATTCCGGGATGGACCGTTTCGAGAATAATTCCGGGATGGTGCGATAGACCATTATCTCTCTGTATCGTTGAAGAAAAACATTGAATAATTTTGAAAAAATTATCGTGAATCCGTGAATGCCGTTGAAAAAATAAAAAAAATTGAAAAAAGAAAAATTCCGATTATTGAAGTTTTACTGAAAAAAAAACGGTCCGATCGAAAAAAAAACTAAGTCCAAATTCCGGGATGGACCGTTCCGAGAAAAATTCCGGGATGGACCGTTTCGAGAAAAATTCCGGGATGGACCGTTTCGAGAATAATTCCGGGATGGTGCGATAGACCATTATCTCTCTGTATCGTTGAAGAAAAACATTGAATAATTTTGAAAAAATTATCGTGAATCCGTGAATGCCGTTGAAAAAATAAAAAAAATTGAAAAAAGAAAAATTCCGATTATTGAAGTTTTACTGAAAAAAAAACGGTCCGATCGAAAAAAAAACTAAGTCCAAATTCCGGGATGGACCGTTCCGAGAAAAATTCCGGGATGGACCGTTTCGAGAAAAATTCCGGGATGGACCGTTTCGAGAAAAATTCCGGGATGGACCGTTTCGAGAATAATTCCGGGATGGACCGTTTCGAGAAAAATTCCGGGATGGACCGTTTCGAGAAAAATTCCGGGATGGTGCGATAGACCATTATCTCTCTGTATCGTTGAAGAAAAACATTGAATAATTTTGAAAAAATTATCGCGAATCCGTGAATGCCGTTGAAAAAATAAAAAAAATTGAAAAAAGAAAAATTCCGATTATTGAAGTTTTACTGAAAAAAAAAACGGTCCGATCGAAAAAAAAACTAAGTCCAAATTCCGGGATGGACCGTTCCGAGAAAAATTCCGGGATGGACCGTTTCGAGAATAATTCCGGGATGGTGCGATAGACCATTATCTCTCTGTATCGTTGAAGAAAAACATTGAATAATTTTGAAAAAATTATCGCGAATCCGTGAATGCCGTTGAAAAAATAAAAAAAATTGAAAAAAGAAAAATTCCGATTATTGAAGTTTTACTGAAAAAAAAACGGTCCGATCGAAAAAAAAACTAAGTCCAAATTCCGGGATGGACCGTTCCGAGAAAAATTCCGGGATGGACCGTTTCGAGAAAAATTCCGGGATGGACCGTTTCGAGAAAAATTCCGGGATGGTGCGATAGACCATTATCTCTCTGTATCGTTGAAGAAAAACATTGAATAATTTTGAAAAAATTATCGCGAATCCGTGAATGCCGTTGAAAAAATAAAAAAAATTGAAAAAAGAAAAATTCCGATTATTGAAGTTTTACTGAAAAAAAAACGGTCCGATCGAAAAAAAAACTAAGTCCAAATTCCGGGATGGACCGTTCCGAGAAAAATTCCGGGATGGACCGTTTCGAGAATAATTCCGGGATGGTGCGATAGACCATTATCTCTCTGTATCGTTGAAGAAAAACATTGAATAATTTTGAAAAAATTATCGCGAATCCGTGAATGCCGTTGAAAAAATAAAAAAAATTGAAAAAAGAAAAATTCCGATTATTGAAGTTTTACTGAAAAAAAAACGGTCCGATCGAAAAAAAAACTAAGTCCAAATTCCGGGATGGACCGTTTCGAGAATAATTCCGGGATGGTGCGATAGACCATTATCTCTCTGTATCGTTGAAGAAAAACATTGAATAATTTTGAAAAAATTATCGTGAATCCGTGAATGCCGTTGAAAAAATAAAAAAAATTGAAAAAAGAAAAATTCCGATTATTGAAGTTTTACTGAAAAAAAAACGGTCCGATCGAAAAAAAAACTAAGTCCAAATTCCGGGATGGACCGTTCCGAGAAAAATTCCGGGATGGACCGTTTCGAGAAAAATTCCGGGATGGACCGTTTCGAGAAAAATTCCGGGATGGACCGTTTCGAGAATAATTCCGGGATGGTGCGATAGACCATTATCTCTCTGTATCGTTGAAGAAAAACATTGAATAATTTTGAAAAAATTATCGCGAATCCGTGAATGCCGTTGAAAAAATAAAAAAAATTGAAAAAAGAAAAATTCCGATTATTGAAGTTTTACTGAAAAAAAAACGGTCCGATCGAAAAAAAAACTAAGTCCAAATTCCGGGATGGACCGTTCCGAGAAAAATTCCGGGATGGACCGTTTCGAGAAAAATTCCGGGATGGACCGTTTCGAGAAAAATTCCGGGATGGTGCGATAGACCATTATCTCTCTGTATCGTTGAAGAAAAACATTGAATAATTTTGAAAAAATTATCGCGAATCCGTGAATGCCGTTGAAAAAATAAAAAAAATTGAAAAAAGAAAAATTCCGATTATTGAAGTTTTACTGAAAAAAAAACGGTCCGATCGAAAAAAAAACTAAGTCCAAATTCCGGGATGGACCGTTCCGAGAAAAATTCCGGGATGGACCGTTTCGAGAAAAATTCCGGGATGGACCGTTTCGAGAATAATTCCGGGATGGTGCGATAGACCATTATCTCTCTGTATCGTTGAAGAAAAACATTGAATAATTTTGAAAAAATTATCGTGAATCCGTGAATGCCGTTGAAAAAATAAAAAAAATTGAAAAAAGAAAAATTCCGATTATTGAAGTTTTACTGAAAAAAAAACGGTCCGATCGAAAAAAAAACTAAGTCCAAATTCCGGGATGGACCGTTCCGAGAAAAATTCCGGGATGGACCGTTTCGAGAAAAATTCCGGGATGGACCGTTTCGAGAATAATTCCGGGATGGTGCGATAGACCATTATCTCTCTGTATCGTTGAAGAAAAACATTGAATAATTTTGAAAAAATTATCGTGAATCCGTGAATGCCGTTGAAAAAATAAAAAAAATTGAAAAAAGAAAAATTCCGATTATTGAAGTTTTACTGAAAAAAAAACGGTCCGATCGAAAAAAAAACTAAGTCCAAATTCCGGGATGGACCGTTCCGAGAAAAATTCCGGGATGGACCGTTTCGAGAAAAATTCCGGGATGGACCGTTTCGAGAATAATTCCGGGATGGTGCGATAGACCATTATCTCTCTGTATCGTTGAAGAAAAACATTGAATAATTTTGAAAAAATTATCGTGAATCCGTGAATGCCGTTGAAAAAATAAAAAAAATTGAAAAAAGAAAAATTCCGATTATTGAAGTTTTACTGAAAAAAAAACGGTCCGATCGAAAAAAAAACTAAGTCCAAATTCCGGGATGGACCGTTCCGAGAAAAATTCCGGGATGGACCGTTTCGAGAAAAATTCCGGGATGGACCGTTTCGAGAATAATTCCGGGATGGTGCGATAGACCATTATCTCTCTGTATCGTTGAAGAAAAACATTGAATAATTTTGAAAAAATTATCGTGAATCCGTGAATGCCGTTGAAAAAATAAAAAAAATTGAAAAAAGAAAAATTCCGATTATTGAAGTTTTACTGAAAAAAAAACGGTCCGATCGAAAAAAAAACTAAGTCCAAATTCCGGGATGGACCGTTCCGAGAAAAATTCCGGGATGGACCGTTTCGAGAAAAATTCCGGGATGGACCGTTTCGAGAAAAATTCCGGGATGGACCGTTTCGAGAATAATTCCGGGATGGACCGTTTCGAGAAAAATTCCGGGATGGACCGTTTCGAGAAAAATTCCGGGATGGTGCGATAGACCATTATCTCTCTGTATCGTTGAAGAAAAACATTGAATAATTTTGAAAAAATTATCGCGAATCCGTGAATGCCGTTGAAAAAATAAAAAAAATTGAAAAAAGAAAAATTCCGATTATTGAAGTTTTACTGAAAAAAAAAACGGTCCGATCGAAAAAAAAACTAAGTCCAAATTCCGGGATGGACCGTTCCGAGAAAAATTCCGGGATGGACCGTTTCGAGAATAATTCCGGGATGGTGCGATAGACCATTATCTCTCTGTATCGTTGAAGAAAAACATTGAATAATTTTGAAAAAATTATCGCGAATCCGTGAATGCCGTTGAAAAAATAAAAAAAATTGAAAAAAGAAAAATTCCGATTATTGAAGTTTTACTGAAAAAAAAACGGTCCGATCGAAAAAAAAACTAAGTCCAAATTCCGGGATGGACCGTTTCGAGAATAATTCCGGGATGGTGCGATAGACCATTATCTCTCTGTATCGTTGAAGAAAAACATTGAATAATTTTGAAAAAATTATCGTGAATCCGTGAATGCCGTTGAAAAAATAAAAAAAATTGAAAAAAGAAAAATTCCGATTATTGAAGTTTTACTGAAAAAAAAACGGTCCGATCGAAAAAAAAACTAAGTCCAAATTCCGGGATGGACCGTTCCGAGAAAAATTCCGGGATGGACCGTTTCGAGAAAAATTCCGGGATGGACCGTTTCGAGAATAATTCCGGGATGGTGCGATAGACCATTATCTCTCTGTATCGTTGAAGAAAAACATTGAATAATTTTGAAAAAATTATCGCGAATCCGTGAATGCCGTTGAAAAAATAAAAAAAATTGAAAAAAGAAAAATTCCGATTATTGAAGTTTTACTGAAAAAAAAACGGTCCGATCGAAAAAAAAACTAAGTCCAAATTCCGGGATGGACCGTTCCGAGAAAAATTCCGGGATGGACCGTTTCGAGAATAATTCCGGGATGGTGCGATAGACCATTATCTCTCTGTATCGTTGAAGAAAAACATTGAATAATTTTGAAAAAATTATCGCGAATCCGTGAATGCCGTTGAAAAAATAAAAAAAATTGAAAAAAGAAAAATTCCGATTATTGAAGTTTTACTGCAAAGAAAACAGTCCATACGGTCCATCCGAGAAAAATTTCGGATCTCCATATCGTTGAAGAAAAACGAGGAATAATTTTGAAAAAATTATCATAAATCCGTGGACACCGTTGAAATAATAAAAAAAATTGAAAAAAAAAAAATCCGATTATTGAATTTTTACTGAAAAAAAAACGGTCCGATCGGACCATTATCTCTCTGTATCGTTGAAGAAAAACGTGGAATAATTTTGAAAAAATTATCGTGAATTCGTGAATGCCGTTGAAAAAATAAAAAAAATAAAAAAAAA
>CAUXCA010000051.1:40000-42500 GCA_963564615.1 Rhorus exstirpatorius
CTTGAGTTACCCTTGACTAGGACCAGAAGGTCATCTGCATAAGCTACGAAATTATCCGGGACCATATCTTCAAGAATTCTAAGCAGACCATCGAACATGAGGTTCCAACAAGCGGGTCCCAGAACGGAGCCTTGCGGGCATCCTCTGGTCGCCGCCTTGGACACCTCTTCCCTACCCCATGAGATTTTGACCTGCCTATTTTCAAAGTAGCTACAGATCACTCTGAACACATTCGCTGGACATTCTCTCACTCTCAGGCTTTCTAGGACTAGGGGCCACCACACGTTGTCAAAAGCACCGGATATGTCGAAGAGCAACGCCACGGCGTACTGCTCGCGAGAAGCAGCCACCATGCTACGAAGCTCCACGATCGCGTTCTCCGTCGACTTATTCGGAACGAAGCCGAACTGTCGCTCGGAGATCTTTCCCGGTGCCATTGCCGTACGTGCGAGGCGTCCCTTTAGGATAGTTTCGAAGAGTTTCCCTATCACGGAGAGGAGGCAGATGGGTCGGTAAGATTTTGGGTCCTTCTCGTCCTTGTCCTCGCCCTTCAGGAGCACTCGCAGTGAGCCCTCCTTCCAGGCAGAGGGAAAGACGCCCCATTGAAGGCAACCATTAAAGAGGCGGGCTAGTTGGGCGGGGATAAGGGACGCAGCCATCTTCAGCACAGCGACCTCGATGAGGTCGGGTCCCGGGGCCTTGTTGTTTTTCAGGGTTTTTACCACTGCGGCAATTTCCGCCTGGGTAAAGGGATCAGCGTCGGGGGTATCGGGTGCGATGCGTGCACCGTCTCTTACCTCTCTTTGCTGGGGGGTGTCGAGTTGTGCCTGGTCGTCGGGGACGTGCGTATTCAGGAGGCAGCTGGCGGTTTCATTCATGTCCATTGTGACAGTACCGTTACGCCGGATCGTGCTAAGCACTTTCTCAACTTGGAGTTTATTCGCCTGGTGCTTATAGACGAAGCCCCAGGGCTCCTCGTTGCCGTTCGACGTAACGTACTGCCTCCAGCTCTCGATCTTCGTTCTCCTCACCTCTCTGCAGTAGGCCCGCAACGATGTACGGTACTCCTGCAGGGTTTCGAGGCGACGAGCCGGATCTCTCTCTCCCTTACACGCACGCCTTAGACGGTAGACTCCCTTCTTGAGGTTTGTCAGCTGGGCTGTCCACCATGGATTGGACTTTCTATGATATTGTTTCCTTGGCATCGACTCGGTGCAAGTGTCCGTGAGAACACCAGTGAGAGCCGAAGCCATTGCCTCGACATCTTCCACCGATTCAAGTGGAAGATTCTCAAGTCTCGCGGCCGAGAAGCCGGTCAGGGTCGCGGCGAACAAGTCCCAGTCGGCTCGTTTGAGATTGAACCGCCTGGTCCCTGCTAGCCCTTCATCCCCTGCGACCCTCGGGACGCGAAGCCTGATATCGAGTGCATTGTGGTCGCTGATGGTCCAGTCCTCGCGCACTCTCCATGCCTCGAAGTATGGGGCCATGGAGGGAGACCCCAGGGTAACATCGATGTATGATGAACCCCTGGTCGTCCAGAAAGTGGGAGGCTGGTCGGCGTTGTTCATAACGTGGAGGTCGAACTCCTGAATGAGCTCCTCCAGTTGAACTCCACGTTGGTTGGACCTGTTGGGGCCCCAAAGGGCGGATCGGGCATTGGCATCAAGGGCAATAAGAATTCTCTTCCCCCTCAGAGAACGAAGCACCGTAGCGAGGTGTCTGAGGTGCTCCTCGATCTCGTCGCTCCACTGAAAATAATGGGAGACGACATAGAACGAGAAGCCGGGTGCCTGCACTTCAGCACAAACACAGTGCGTAGTGCTCAGCTGCGAGATGAAGATCATCTGGAAATCGGGATTGCAGAGAGCAACGGCCGCCCACGGGCGTTGTGAGCGGACCGCTGCTACCCTTATTCCAGTCCCTACTCCGTAGAAGGTGTGGCTGTGGTCCTGCTTCCGGACGTATGGTTCCTGCAAAAGCAGGACGTCCAGTCGCTTCCTGACCACAAGCGAACGCACCTCTGCTGTCACTGTGGCGGAACGTTGCATATTCAGTTGTAGGATCCTAACTTCCATGGTACGATTGTCGCCCGGTACGACAGCAAAGGGAATGGGGGTTTCCGGGGGGTGGGCGTGGTGGGCGGGGGCAGGGGCGGGGTTTTCGTCAGGGCCAGGGTTGGTGGGTGGGACCTGGGGGATGTCTTCTACGTTATCGTCTGCGTTGTCGTCGTGGGTGGGCTCGGTTTCGACGGGTGGGATTTTTCTGTCGCATCTAACCAATCTAACCTGTACTGTCATTTTCTTGATTCTATTAGCAAGGGCTTGCGGGATTTCGATCGGGTTCGTGGTCGGGCTGTTGGTTACGCTGGGGTGGGGGCGGGTGGGTGGGTGGGTGGGCTCTTTTTCGGCGGGAGAAACGGTGGGAATACTATCGCACCTAACCAAAATGACTCTTACTATTTTTACGCTAATGTTAATCCTATCGTTATTGACTGGGACCT
>CAUXCA010000051.1:52500-55000 GCA_963564615.1 Rhorus exstirpatorius
GAAAAAAAAAAACGGTCCGATCGAAAAAAAAACTAAGTCCAAATTCCGGGATGGACCGTTCCGAGCATAATTCCGGGATGGTGCGATAGACCATTATCTCTCTGTATCGTTGAAGAAAAACATTGAATAATTTTGAAAAAATTATCGTGAATCCGTGAATGCCGTTGAAAAAATAAAAAAAATTGAAAAAAGAAAAATTCCGATTATTGAAGTTTTACTGAAAAAAAAACGGTCCGATCGAAAAAAAAACTAAGTCCAAATTCCGGGATGGACCGTTTCGAGAATAATGCCGGGATGGTGCGATAGACCATTATCTCTCTGTATCGTTGAAGAAAAACATTGAATAATTTTGAAAAAATTATCGCGAATCCGTGAATGCCGTTGAAAAAATAAAAAAAATTGAAAAAAGAAAAATTCCGATTATTGAAGTTTTACTGAAAAAAAAACGGTCCGATCGAAAAAAAAACTAAGTCCAAATTCCGGGATGGACCGTTCCGAGAAAAATTCCGGGATGGACCGTTTCGAGAATAATTCCGGGATGGTGCGATAGACCATTATCTCTCTGTATCGTTGAAGAAAAACATTGAATAATTTTGAAAAAATTATCGCGAATCCGTGAATGCCGTTGAAAAAATAAAAAAAATTGAAAAAAGAAAAATTCCGATTATTGAAGTTTTACTGAAAAAAAAACGGTCCGATCGAAAAAAAAACTAAGTCCAAATTCCGGGATGGACCGTTTCGAGAATAATTCCGGGATGGTGCGATAGACCATTATCTCTCTGTATCGTTGAAGAAAAACATTGAATAATTTTGAAAAAATTATCGTGAATCCGTGAATGCCGTTGAAAAAATAAAAAAAATTGAAAAAAGAAAAATTCCGATTATTGAAGTTTTACTGAAAAAAAAACGGTCCGATCGAAAAAAAAACTAAGTCCAAATTCCGGGATGGACCGTTCCGAGAAAAATTCCGGGATGGACCGTTTCGAGAAAAATTCCGGGATGGACCGTTTCGAGAAAAATTCCGGGATGGACCGTTTCGAGAATAATTCCGGGATGGTGCGATAGACCATTATCTCTCTGTATCGTTGAAGAAAAACATTGAATAATTTTGAAAAAATTATCGCGAATCCGTGAATGCCGTTGAAAAAATAAAAAAAATTGAAAAAAGAAAAATTCCGATTATTGAAGTTTTACTGAAAAAAAAAACGGTCCGATCGAAAAAAAAACTAAGTCCAAATTCCGGGATGGACCGTTCCGAGAAAAATTCCGGGATGGACCGTTTCGAGAATAATTCCGGGATGGTGCGATAGACCATTATCTCTCTGTATCGTTGAAGAAAAACATTGAATAATTTTGAAAAAATTATCGCGAATCCGTGAATGCCGTTGAAAAAATAAAAAAAATTGAAAAAAGAAAAATTCCGATTATTGAAGTTTTACTGAAAAAAAAACGGTCCGATCGAAAAAAAAACTAAGTCCAAATTCCGGGATGGACCGTTCCGAGAAAAATTCCGGGATGGACCGTTTCGAGAAAAATTCCGGGATGGACCGTTTCGAGAAAAATTCCGGGATGGTGCGATAGACCATTATCTCTCTGTATCGTTGAAGAAAAACATTGAATAATTTTGAAAAAATTATCGCGAATCCGTGAATGCCGTTGAAAAAATAAAAAAAATTGAAAAAAGAAAAATTCCGATTATTGAAGTTTTACTGAAAAAAAAACGGTCCGATCGAAAAAAAAACTAAGTCCAAATTCCGGGATGGACCGTTCCGAGAAAAATTCCGGGATGGACCGTTTCGAGAATAATTCCGGGATGGTGCGATAGACCATTATCTCTCTGTATCGTTGAAGAAAAACATTGAATAATTTTGAAAAAATTATCGCGAATCCGTGAATGCCGTTGAAAAAATAAAAAAAATTGAAAAAAGAAAAATTCCGATTATTGAAGTTTTACTGCAAAGAAAACAGTCCATACGGTCCATCCGAGAAAAATTTCGGATCTCCATATCGTTGAAGAAAAACGAGGAATAATTTTGAAAAAATTATCATAAATCCGTGGACACCGTTGAAATAATAAAAAAAATTGAAAAAAAAAAAATCCGATTATTGAATTTTTACTGAAAAAAAAACGGTCCGATCGGACCATTATCTCTCTGTATCGTTGAAGAAAAACGTGGAATAATTTTGAAAAAATTATCGTGAATTCGTGAATGCCGTTGAAAAAATAAAAAAAATAAAAAAAAAAAAAATCCCGATTATTGAATTTTTACTGCAAAGAAAACAGTCCGATCGGACCATTATCTCTCTGTATCGTTGAAGAAAAACATGGAATAATTTTGAAAAAATTATCGTAAATCCGTGAGCACCGTCGAAAAAATAAAAAAAATTGAAAAAAAAAAAATTCCGATTATTGAATTTTTACTGCCAAGATAACAGTCCGACCGCGCGTATGTCGCTCGCTAAAATACGGCGAATAACATGCGCTCAGAGGGGCGAATCC
>CAUXCA010000051.1:57500-62500 GCA_963564615.1 Rhorus exstirpatorius
AGATAGGGACATTTGATGTGTGAACCGTTCGCCCTACGACGAACAGCCCCTGCTACCTCGCCCATAAAGGCATACGCTACGGCAATATCCACTTTCCAGCGAAGGGGCCACTCCCATGGGGAACGGGCGATGGAAAAATCCTTTGGCTTCCGCTGGCGCACAAGCGGAGAGAACGGTTTGGCTGCGCGGCGGCCCGAGTCCCGCCCCGATCGAAGGGCCTGTAGCCCTCCCATCGGCACGGGGGCTCGCATCGCCGCGCACTCACGGGGAACCTCGGGAAGGCCCGCTCTCTGTGTCCCGCCTGGACACAAACCCAGAAAGTGTGAGGATAGGGTGATGGGGCAGTGTGGAGAATGAAGGTATTGTTCGGGTGTGTGTGCATCCTGTGCTCGTGTTATGTGCGTGTGGTAGTGCTGTTTGTTTGTGTGCTGTGTTCTGTTACCTATCCCGCAGCGTTCGGCGCGCCGGAGCAACTGGATTATCCGCGAAGGTTACGGGTCCAGCCGCCTTTCACTGGGGGAGTCCGACGTCTCCCCAGCTAGACGCCCCGCTAGTCGGACGCTACGGTCATCCGCGTCTTTTTCTATTCCCCATCTAACCCTCCCTTCCCTTCCCATCCCTCCCTCCCAACACACATTCTTCCATCCGGCATACCATCCGTCCCATTCATCCGTCGATCCTTTCATCCATCCCTTTGCTTATTCGTGCTCTAACTAACTAATTTCCTTCTTGTGTGGGCCTAGTTTCCTAATTTCCTAATTTCCTGATTTCCTTTGTGTGCTCTCTCGTCCGTCCATCCTTCCTTTTTTCCCAGCTTCCGGTTCGGTTCCTATCGGTTCCCTATTTGGTTCCCGATTTGTTCCCGATTTGTACCCCGATCGTTCCTTCCTACTCCGTTTTCCCCATCCGTCCATTCGTCCTTTCATCCATCGAAGCACCCATCCGTCCATCCATCGGGCCACTCACTCGTGCATTCCTTCATCCCTCCATCCTTCCATCCGTCCCTATGTCCATCCGTATTACCTTCCATCCGTCCATCCATCGAACCTTTCACCCGTCCATTCCTCCATACATTTCCATCCCTCCGACATACCGCTCACGACCTACGCTTCCTCCGCTTCCTCCTCCTCTCTTTCTCGACGAACCTGCTCCTCCTGGAGTTTCAGCCACAAGACCTCCCTACTAAAGTCAGCGAAAGTCGAGAATGCCTCTGCCGACGACACCAATTGGTGCGCAGCTTCCGGCCATTCTCGATTCCCTACAAGCTCCTGCAGAGCGACTCTCTGGGGCTGGAAGTTTTCGCACTCGAGCAGGGTGTGCACCGCCGTATCCAGCCGACCACAACGGCACTCCTCCCCACCGCCGCGCATAAATCGGGCGAGGTTCGCACCGAAGTTGCCGTGGCCGGTGAGGAATTGCGTCGTGTAGTGGTCAGGCTGGAGCCAGCGGGCCGCCACCCTGTCAGCGACGCGCTCGAAGAAGGCAACTGTGGTTCGGCCTTTGCTCGAAGATTCCCACGCTACCTGCCACATATTCATTGCCTCTACCTGGATCCTTTTAACTGCATCTCTCGCCGCATGGGGAACTACTACATTATTGATAATTGCATTTCTTCCTACTCTAATGTTGTACCTAGCTCTACGTTCCTCTAGAAGGATGTCTATAGGTAGTTTACCTGCTACGACGCACAGCGCCGGCGTCGATACGGTGTTGTATGCTGACGTCGCCGCGATGAGTGCGCGCCGCTGTCCTGATCCTAGTACCTGCCTATCTCTTTGTGTGCACAGGTCCACCCACCCCGCGGCTCCATGAGAGACCGTCGGCACGAAGGCCCCCTGGTACACAGTAGCTAGCGATTTATATTTAAGACCCCACTCGGTGCAAGCTATTTTCCTAAATTTATTGAAGAGTCTAGCAGTCTTGTCCCTGAGATACGCGCAGTGCGTGCTAACTCCCATCTCGCTATCGAAATGGACCCCCAAGTACCTGACGCTTGATTTGAAACTAATCGCGGTATCACCTATCGTGATACGAGGGTACCTACCAGCCAAATTTGGCCTCCTAACTTGTCTTCTTACGCGGTCGGGGCGATCCCCTCCCCTTCTACCTACCGGTGGGGGGCGGATCCATTCACTCTTGAGGACTATTGCCTCCGTCTTACGCTCCGAGAGACTAAGTTTAGCCGAGGCGCACCATTCGACTATCGCGTCGACGATGCGCTGGCCCCTAGCTTCTATTTCCCTCCTTGAGTTACCCTTGACTAGGACCAGAAGGTCATCTGCATAAGCTACGAAATTATCCGGGACCATATCTTCAAGAATTCTAAGCAGACCATCGAACATGAGGTTCCAACAAGCGGGTCCCAGAACGGAGCCTTGCGGGCATCCTCTGGTCGCCGCCTTGGACACCTCTTCCCTACCCCATGAGATTTTGACCTGCCTATTTTCAAAGTAGCTACAGATCACTCTGAACACATTCGCTGGACATTCTCTCACTCTCAGGCTTTCTAGGACTAGGGGCCACCACACGTTGTCAAAAGCACCGGATATGTCGAAGAGCAACGCCACGGCGTACTGCTCGCGAGAAGCAGCCACCATGCTACGAAGCTCCACGATCGCGTTCTCCGTCGACTTATTCGGAACGAAGCCGAACTGTCGCTCGGAGATCTTTCCCGGTGCCATTGCCGTACGTGCGAGGCGTCCCTTTAGGATAGTTTCGAAGAGTTTCCCTATCACGGAGAGGAGGCAGATGGGTCGGTAAGATTTTGGGTCCTTCTCGTCCTTGTCCTCGCCCTTCAGGAGCACTCGCAGTGAGCCCTCCTTCCAGGCAGAGGGAAAGACGCCCCATTGAAGGCAACCATTAAAGAGGCGGGCTAGTTGGGCGGGGATAAGGGACGCAGCCATCTTCAGCACAGCGACCTCGATGAGGTCGGGTCCCGGGGCCTTGTTGTTTTTCAGGGTTTTTACCACTGCGGCAATTTCCGCCTGGGTAAAGGGATCAGCGTCGGGGGTATCGGGTGCGATGCGTGCACCGTCTCTTACCTCTCTTTGCTGGGGGGTGTCGAGTTGTGCCTGGTCGTCGGGGACGTGCGTATTCAGGAGGCAGCTGGCGGTTTCATTCATGTCCATTGTGACAGTACCGTTACGCCGGATCGTGCTAAGCACTTTCTCAACTTGGAGTTTATTCGCCTGGTGCTTATAGACGAAGCCCCAGGGCTCCTCGTTGCCGTTCGACGTAACGTACTGCCTCCAGCTCTCGATCTTCGTTCTCCTCACCTCTCTGCAGTAGGCCCGCAACGATGTACGGTACTCCTGCAGGGTTTCGAGGCGACGAGCCGGATCTCTCTCTCCCTTACACGCACGCCTTAGACGGTAGACTCCCTTCTTGAGGTTTGTCAGCTGGGCTGTCCACCATGGATTGGACTTTCTATGATATTGTTTCCTTGGCATCGACTCGGTGCAAGTGTCCGTGAGAACACCAGTGAGAGCCGAAGCCATTGCCTCGACATCTTCCACCGATTCAAGTGGAAGATTCTCAAGTCTCGCGGCCGAGAAGCCGGTCAGGGTCGCGGCGAACAAGTCCCAGTCGGCTCGTTTGAGATTGAACCGCCTGGTCCCTGCTAGCCCTTCATCCCCTGCGACCCTCGGGACGCGAAGCCTGATATCGAGTGCATTGTGGTCGCTGATGGTCCAGTCCTCGCGCACTCTCCATGCCTCGAAGTATGGGGCCATGGAGGGAGACCCCAGGGTAACATCGATGTATGATGAACCCCTGGTCGTCCAGAAAGTGGGAGGCTGGTCGGCGTTGTTCATAACGTGGAGGTCGAACTCCTGAATGAGCTCCTCCAGTTGAACTCCACGTTGGTTGGACCTGTTGGGGCCCCAAAGGGCGGATCGGGCATTGGCATCAAGGGCAATAAGAATTCTCTTCCCCCTCAGAGAACGAAGCACCGTAGCGAGGTGTCTGAGGTGCTCCTCGATCTCGTCGCTCCACTGAAAATAATGGGAGACGACATAGAACGAGAAGCCGGGTGCCTGCACTTCAGCACAAACACAGTGCGTAGTGCTCAGCTGCGAGATGAAGATCATCTGGAAATCGGGATTGCAGAGAGCAACGGCCGCCCACGGGCGTTGTGAGCGGACCGCTGCTACCCTTATTCCAGTCCCTACTCCGTAGAAGGTGTGGCTGTGGTCCTGCTTCCGGACGTATGGTTCCTGCAAAAGCAGGACGTCCAGTCGCTTCCTGACCACAAGCGAACGCACCTCTGCTGTCACTGTGGCGGAACGTTGCATATTCAGTTGTAGGATCCTAACTTCCATGGTACGATTGTCGCCCGGTACGACAGCAAAGGGAATGGGGGTTTCCGGGGGGTGGGCGTGGTGGGCGGGGGCAGGGGCGGGGTTTTCGTCAGGGCCAGGGTTGGTGGGTGGGACCTGGGGGATGTCTTCTACGTTATCGTCTGCGTTGTCGTCGTGGGTGGGCTCGGTTTCGACGGGTGGGATTTTTCTGTCGCATCTAACCAATCTAACCTGTACTGTCATTTTCTTGATTCTATTAGCAAGGGCTTGCGGGATTTCGATCGGGTTCGTGGTCGGGCTGTTGGTTACGCTGGGGTGGGGGCGGGTGGGTGGGTGGGTGGGCTCTTTTTCGGCGGGAGAAACGGTGGGAATACTATCGCACCTAACCAAAATGACTCTTACTATTTTTACGCTAATGTTAATCCTATCGTTATTGACTGGGACCTGAAGGGTCTGAAGGGTCTCTATCGGGTCGGAGAACGATCTCTTGGCTACACTATCGCTGGCGACTACGAATTTAATGGGGGAAACTATCTCGTCGCACCTAATCAATCTAATACTGACTTCTTTAAGCCTAGCATCAATCCTACCGGCAGGAAGGCCGATTTTTGCGTTGTTCGCGGTGCCACTGACACCGTCGATAGTCGGTCCGTGGGTGGGAACGCGGGGGTCATCGATGGTTTTACGAGGGCGGATTACGCG
>CAUXCA010000051.1:72500-90000 GCA_963564615.1 Rhorus exstirpatorius
CAAATTCCGGGATGGACCGTTTCGAGAATAATGCCGGGATGGTGCGATAGACCATTATCTCTCTGTATCGTTGAAGAAAAACATTGAATAATTTTGAAAAAATTATCGCGAATCCGTGAATGCCGTTGAAAAAATAAAAAAAATTGAAAAAAGAAAAATTCCGATTATTGAAGTTTTACTGAAAAAAAAACGGTCCGATCGAAAAAAAAACTAAGTCCAAATTCCGGGATGGACCGTTTCGAGAATAATTCCGGGATGGTGCGATAGACCATTATCTCTCTGTATCGTTGAAGAAAAACATTGAATAATTTTGAAAAAATTATCGTGAATCCGTGAATGCCGTTGAAAAAATAAAAAAAATTGAAAAAAGAAAAATTCCGATTATTGAAGTTTTACTGAAAAAAAAACGGTCCGATCGAAAAAAAAACTAAGTCCAAATTCCGGGATGGACCGTTCCGAGAAAAATTCCGGGATGGACCGTTTCGAGAAAAATTCCGGGATGGACCGTTTCGAGAAAAATTCCGGGATGGACCGTTTCGAGAATAATTCCGGGATGGTGCGATAGACCATTATCTCTCTGTATCGTTGAAGAAAAACATTGAATAATTTTGAAAAAATTATCGCGAATCCGTGAATGCCGTTGAAAAAATAAAAAAAATTGAAAAAAGAAAAATTCCGATTATTGAAGTTTTACTGAAAAAAAAACGGTCCGATCGAAAAAAAAACTAAGTCCAAATTCCGGGATGGACCGTTCCGAGAAAAATTCCGGGATGGACCGTTTCGAGAAAAATTCCGGGATGGACCGTTTCGAGAAAAATTCCGGGATGGACCGTTTCGAGAATAATTCCGGGATGGACCGTTTCGAGAAAAATTCCGGGATGGACCGTTTCGAGAAAAATTCCGGGATGGTGCGATAGACCATTATCTCTCTGTATCGTTGAAGAAAAACATTGAATAATTTTGAAAAAATTATCGCGAATCCGTGAATGCCGTTGAAAAAATAAAAAAAATTGAAAAAAGAAAAATTCCGATTATTGAAGTTTTACTGAAAAAAAAAACGGTCCGATCGAAAAAAAAACTAAGTCCAAATTCCGGGATGGACCGTTCCGAGAAAAATTCCGGGATGGACCGTTTCGAGAATAATTCCGGGATGGTGCGATAGACCATTATCTCTCTGTATCGTTGAAGAAAAACATTGAATAATTTTGAAAAAATTATCGCGAATCCGTGAATGCCGTTGAAAAAATAAAAAAAATTGAAAAAAGAAAAATTCCGATTATTGAAGTTTTACTGAAAAAAAAACGGTCCGATCGAAAAAAAAACTAAGTCCAAATTCCGGGATGGACCGTTTCGAGAATAATTCCGGGATGGTGCGATAGACCATTATCTCTCTGTATCGTTGAAGAAAAACATTGAATAATTTTGAAAAAATTATCGTGAATCCGTGAATGCCGTTGAAAAAATAAAAAAAATTGAAAAAAGAAAAATTCCGATTATTGAAGTTTTACTGAAAAAAAAACGGTCCGATCGAAAAAAAAACTAAGTCCAAATTCCGGGATGGACCGTTCCGAGAAAAATTCCGGGATGGACCGTTTCGAGAAAAATTCCGGGATGGACCGTTTCGAGAATAATTCCGGGATGGTGCGATAGACCATTATCTCTCTGTATCGTTGAAGAAAAACATTGAATAATTTTGAAAAAATTATCGTGAATCCGTGAATGCCGTTGAAAAAATAAAAAAAATTGAAAAAAGAAAAATTCCGATTATTGAAGTTTTACTGAAAAAAAAACGGTCCGATCGAAAAAAAAACTAAGTCCAAATTCCGGGATGGACCGTTCCGAGAAAAATTCCGGGATGGACCGTTTCGAGAAAAATTCCGGGATGGACCGTTTCGAGAAAAATTCCGGGATGGACCGTTTCGAGAATAATTCCGGGATGGACCGTTTCGAGAAAAATTCCGGGATGGACCGTTTCGAGAAAAATTCCGGGATGGTGCGATAGACCATTATCTCTCTGTATCGTTGAAGAAAAACATTGAATAATTTTGAAAAAATTATCGCGAATCCGTGAATGCCGTTGAAAAAATAAAAAAAATTGAAAAAAGAAAAATTCCGATTATTGAAGTTTTACTGAAAAAAAAAACGGTCCGATCGAAAAAAAAACTAAGTCCAAATTCCGGGATGGACCGTTCCGAGAAAAATTCCGGGATGGACCGTTTCGAGAATAATTCCGGGATGGTGCGATAGACCATTATCTCTCTGTATCGTTGAAGAAAAACATTGAATAATTTTGAAAAAATTATCGCGAATCCGTGAATGCCGTTGAAAAAATAAAAAAAATTGAAAAAAGAAAAATTCCGATTATTGAAGTTTTACTGAAAAAAAAACGGTCCGATCGAAAAAAAAACTAAGTCCAAATTCCGGGATGGACCGTTTCGAGAATAATTCCGGGATGGTGCGATAGACCATTATCTCTCTGTATCGTTGAAGAAAAACATTGAATAATTTTGAAAAAATTATCGTGAATCCGTGAATGCCGTTGAAAAAATAAAAAAAATTGAAAAAAGAAAAATTCCGATTATTGAAGTTTTACTGAAAAAAAAACGGTCCGATCGAAAAAAAAACTAAGTCCAAATTCCGGGATGGACCGTTCCGAGAAAAATTCCGGGATGGACCGTTTCGAGAAAAATTCCGGGATGGACCGTTTCGAGAAAAATTCCGGGATGGACCGTTTCGAGAATAATTCCGGGATGGTGCGATAGACCATTATCTCTCTGTATCGTTGAAGAAAAACATTGAATAATTTTGAAAAAATTATCGCGAATCCGTGAATGCCGTTGAAAAAATAAAAAAAATTGAAAAAAGAAAAATTCCGATTATTGAAGTTTTACTGAAAAAAAAAACGGTCCGATCGAAAAAAAAACTAAGTCCAAATTCCGGGATGGACCGTTCCGAGAAAAATTCCGGGATGGACCGTTTCGAGAAAAATTCCGGGATGGACCGTTTCGAGAAAAATTCCGGGATGGTGCGATAGACCATTATCTCTCTGTATCGTTGAAGAAAAACATTGAATAATTTTGAAAAAATTATCGCGAATCCGTGAATGCCGTTGAAAAAATAAAAAAAATTGAAAAAAGAAAAATTCCGATTATTGAAGTTTTACTGAAAAAAAAACGGTCCGA
This sequence comes from Rhorus exstirpatorius, assembly GCA_963564615.1. Taxonomy (NCBI): domain Eukaryota; kingdom Metazoa; phylum Arthropoda; class Insecta; order Hymenoptera; family Ichneumonidae; genus Rhorus; species Rhorus exstirpatorius. Next base: position 75,683 of record CAUXCA010000051.1, read on the forward strand.
TCGAAAAAAAAACTAAGTCCAAATTCCGGGATGGACCGTTCCGAGAAAAATTCCGGGATGGACCGTTTCGAGAAAAATTCCGGGATGGACCGTTTCGAGAATAATTCCGGGATGGTGCGATAGACCATTATCTCTCTGTATCGTTGAAGAAAAACATTGAATAATTTTGAAAAAATTATCGTGAATCCGTGAATGCCGTTGAAAAAATAAAAAAAATTGAAAAAAGAAAAATTCCGATTATTGAAGTTTTACTGAAAAAAAAACGGTCCGATCGAAAAAAAAACTAAGTCCAAATTCCGGGATGGACCGTTCCGAGAAAAATTCCGGGATGGACCGTTTCGAGAAAAATTCCGGGATGGACCGTTTCGAGAATAATTCCGGGATGGTGCGATAGACCATTATCTCTCTGTATCGTTGAAGAAAAACATTGAATAATTTTGAAAAAATTATCGTGAATCCGTGAATGCCGTTGAAAAAATAAAAAAAATTGAAAAAAGAAAAATTCCGATTATTGAAGTTTTACTGAAAAAAAAACGGTCCGATCGAAAAAAAAACTAAGTCCAAATTCCGGGATGGACCGTTCCGAGAAAAATTCCGGGATGGACCGTTTCGAGAAAAATTCCGGGATGGACCGTTTCGAGAAAAATTCCGGGATGGACCGTTTCGAGAATAATTCCGGGATGGACCGTTTCGAGAAAAATTCCGGGATGGACCGTTTCGAGAAAAATTCCGGGATGGTGCGATAGACCATTATCTCTCTGTATCGTTGAAGAAAAACATTGAATAATTTTGAAAAAATTATCGCGAATCCGTGAATGCCGTTGAAAAAATAAAAAAAATTGAAAAAAGAAAAATTCCGATTATTGAAGTTTTACTGAAAAAAAAAACGGTCCGATCGAAAAAAAAACTAAGTCCAAATTCCGGGATGGACCGTTCCGAGAAAAATTCCGGGATGGACCGTTTCGAGAATAATTCCGGGATGGTGCGATAGACCATTATCTCTCTGTATCGTTGAAGAAAAACATTGAATAATTTTGAAAAAATTATCGCGAATCCGTGAATGCCGTTGAAAAAATAAAAAAAATTGAAAAAAGAAAAATTCCGATTATTGAAGTTTTACTGAAAAAAAAACGGTCCGATCGAAAAAAAAACTAAGTCCAAATTCCGGGATGGACCGTTCCGAGAAAAATTCCGGGATGGACCGTTTCGAGAAAAATTCCGGGATGGACCGTTTCGAGAAAAATTCCGGGATGGTGCGATAGACCATTATCTCTCTGTATCGTTGAAGAAAAACATTGAATAATTTTGAAAAAATTATCGCGAATCCGTGAATGCCGTTGAAAAAATAAAAAAAATTGAAAAAAGAAAAATTCCGATTATTGAAGTTTTACTGAAAAAAAAACGGTCCGATCGAAAAAAAAACTAAGTCCAAATTCCGGGATGGACCGTTTCGAGAATAATTCCGGGATGGTGCGATAGACCATTATCTCTCTGTATCGTTGAAGAAAAACATTGAATAATTTTGAAAAAATTATCGTGAATCCGTGAATGCCGTTGAAAAAATAAAAAAAATTGAAAAAAGAAAAATTCCGATTATTGAAGTTTTACTGAAAAAAAAACGGTCCGATCGAAAAAAAAACTAAGTCCAAATTCCGGGATGGACCGTTCCGAGAAAAATTCCGGGATGGACCGTTTCGAGAAAAATTCCGGGATGGACCGTTTCGAGAAAAATTCCGGGATGGTGCGATAGACCATTATCTCTCTGTATCGTTGAAGAAAAACATTGAATAATTTTGAAAAAATTATCGCGAATCCGTGAATGCCGTTGAAAAAATAAAAAAAATTGAAAAAAGAAAAATTCCGATTATTGAAGTTTTACTGAAAAAAAAACGGTCCGATCGAAAAAAAAACTAAGTCCAAATTCCGGGATGGACCGTTCCGAGAAAAATTCCGGGATGGACCGTTTCGAGAATAATTCCGGGATGGTGCGATAGACCATTATCTCTCTGTATCGTTGAAGAAAAACATTGAATAATTTTGAAAAAATTATCGCGAATCCGTGAATGCCGTTGAAAAAATAAAAAAAATTGAAAAAAGAAAAATTCCGATTATTGAAGTTTTACTGAAAAAAAAACGGTCCGATCGAAAAAAAAACTAAGTCCAAATTCCGGGATGGACCGTTTCGAGAATAATTCCGGGATGGTGCGATAGACCATTATCTCTCTGTATCGTTGAAGAAAAACATTGAATAATTTTGAAAAAATTATCGTGAATCCGTGAATGCCGTTGAAAAAATAAAAAAAATTGAAAAAAGAAAAATTCCGATTATTGAAGTTTTACTGAAAAAAAAACGGTCCGATCGAAAAAAAAACTAAGTCCAAATTCCGGGATGGACCGTTCCGAGAAAAATTCCGGGATGGACCGTTTCGAGAAAAATTCCGGGATGGACCGTTTCGAGAAAAATTCCGGGATGGACCGTTTCGAGAATAATTCCGGGATGGTGCGATAGACCATTATCTCTCTGTATCGTTGAAGAAAAACATTGAATAATTTTGAAAAAATTATCGCGAATCCGTGAATGCCGTTGAAAAAATAAAAAAAATTGAAAAAAGAAAAATTCCGATTATTGAAGTTTTACTGAAAAAAAAACGGTCCGATCGAAAAAAAAACTAAGTCCAAATTCCGGGATGGACCGTTCCGAGAAAAATTCCGGGATGGACCGTTTCGAGAAAAATTCCGGGATGGACCGTTTCGAGAAAAATTCCGGGATGGTGCGATAGACCATTATCTCTCTGTATCGTTGAAGAAAAACATTGAATAATTTTGAAAAAATTATCGCGAATCCGTGAATGCCGTTGAAAAAATAAAAAAAATTGAAAAAAGAAAAATTCCGATTATTGAAGTTTTACTGAAAAAAAAACGGTCCGATCGAAAAAAAAACTAAGTCCAAATTCCGGGATGGACCGTTCCGAGAAAAATTCCGGGATGGACCGTTTCGAGAAAAATTCCGGGATGGACCGTTTCGAGAATAATTCCGGGATGGTGCGATAGACCATTATCTCTCTGTATCGTTGAAGAAAAACATTGAATAATTTTGAAAAAATTATCGTGAATCCGTGAATGCCGTTGAAAAAATAAAAAAAATTGAAAAAAGAAAAATTCCGATTATTGAAGTTTTACTGAAAAAAAAACGGTCCGATCGAAAAAAAAACTAAGTCCAAATTCCGGGATGGACCGTTCCGAGAAAAATTCCGGGATGGACCGTTTCGAGAAAAATTCCGGGATGGACCGTTTCGAGAATAATTCCGGGATGGTGCGATAGACCATTATCTCTCTGTATCGTTGAAGAAAAACATTGAATAATTTTGAAAAAATTATCGTGAATCCGTGAATGCCGTTGAAAAAATAAAAAAAATTGAAAAAAGAAAAATTCCGATTATTGAAGTTTTACTGAAAAAAAAACGGTCCGATCGAAAAAAAAACTAAGTCCAAATTCCGGGATGGACCGTTCCGAGAAAAATTCCGGGATGGACCGTTTCGAGAAAAATTCCGGGATGGACCGTTTCGAGAATAATTCCGGGATGGTGCGATAGACCATTATCTCTCTGTATCGTTGAAGAAAAACATTGAATAATTTTGAAAAAATTATCGTGAATCCGTGAATGCCGTTGAAAAAATAAAAAAAATTGAAAAAAGAAAAATTCCGATTATTGAAGTTTTACTGAAAAAAAAACGGTCCGATCGAAAAAAAAACTAAGTCCAAATTCCGGGATGGACCGTTCCGAGAAAAATTCCGGGATGGACCGTTTCGAGAAAAATTCCGGGATGGACCGTTTCGAGAATAATTCCGGGATGGTGCGATAGACCATTATCTCTCTGTATCGTTGAAGAAAAACATTGAATAATTTTGAAAAAATTATCGTGAATCCGTGAATGCCGTTGAAAAAATAAAAAAAATTGAAAAAAGAAAAATTCCGATTATTGAAGTTTTACTGAAAAAAAAACGGTCCGATCGAAAAAAAAACTAAGTCCAAATTCCGGGATGGACCGTTCCGAGAAAAATTCCGGGATGGACCGTTTCGAGAAAAATTCCGGGATGGACCGTTTCGAGAAAAATTCCGGGATGGACCGTTTCGAGAATAATTCCGGGATGGACCGTTTCGAGAAAAATTCCGGGATGGACCGTTTCGAGAAAAATTCCGGGATGGTGCGATAGACCATTATCTCTCTGTATCGTTGAAGAAAAACATTGAATAATTTTGAAAAAATTATCGCGAATCCGTGAATGCCGTTGAAAAAATAAAAAAAATTGAAAAAAGAAAAATTCCGATTATTGAAGTTTTACTGAAAAAAAAAACGGTCCGATCGAAAAAAAAACTAAGTCCAAATTCCGGGATGGACCGTTCCGAGAAAAATTCCGGGATGGACCGTTTCGAGAATAATTCCGGGATGGTGCGATAGACCATTATCTCTCTGTATCGTTGAAGAAAAACATTGAATAATTTTGAAAAAATTATCGCGAATCCGTGAATGCCGTTGAAAAAATAAAAAAAATTGAAAAAAGAAAAATTCCGATTATTGAAGTTTTACTGAAAAAAAAACGGTCCGATCGAAAAAAAAACTAAGTCCAAATTCCGGGATGGACCGTTTCGAGAATAATTCCGGGATGGTGCGATAGACCATTATCTCTCTGTATCGTTGAAGAAAAACATTGAATAATTTTGAAAAAATTATCGTGAATCCGTGAATGCCGTTGAAAAAATAAAAAAAATTGAAAAAAGAAAAATTCCGATTATTGAAGTTTTACTGAAAAAAAAACGGTCCGATCGAAAAAAAAACTAAGTCCAAATTCCGGGATGGACCGTTCCGAGAAAAATTCCGGGATGGACCGTTTCGAGAAAAATTCCGGGATGGACCGTTTCGAGAATAATTCCGGGATGGTGCGATAGACCATTATCTCTCTGTATCGTTGAAGAAAAACATTGAATAATTTTGAAAAAATTATCGTGAATCCGTGAATGCCGTTGAAAAAATAAAAAAAATTGAAAAAAGAAAAATTCCGATTATTGAAGTTTTACTGAAAAAAAAACGGTCCGATCGAAAAAAAAACTAAGTCCAAATTCCGGGATGGACCGTTCCGAGAAAAATTCCGGGATGGACCGTTTCGAGAAAAATTCCGGGATGGACCGTTTCGAGAAAAATTCCGGGATGGACCGTTTCGAGAATAATTCCGGGATGGACCGTTTCGAGAAAAATTCCGGGATGGACCGTTTCGAGAAAAATTCCGGGATGGTGCGATAGACCATTATCTCTCTGTATCGTTGAAGAAAAACATTGAATAATTTTGAAAAAATTATCGCGAATCCGTGAATGCCGTTGAAAAAATAAAAAAAATTGAAAAAAGAAAAATTCCGATTATTGAAGTTTTACTGAAAAAAAAAACGGTCCGATCGAAAAAAAAACTAAGTCCAAATTCCGGGATGGACCGTTCCGAGAAAAATTCCGGGATGGACCGTTTCGAGAATAATTCCGGGATGGTGCGATAGACCATTATCTCTCTGTATCGTTGAAGAAAAACATTGAATAATTTTGAAAAAATTATCGCGAATCCGTGAATGCCGTTGAAAAAATAAAAAAAATTGAAAAAAGAAAAATTCCGATTATTGAAGTTTTACTGAAAAAAAAACGGTCCGATCGAAAAAAAAACTAAGTCCAAATTCCGGGATGGACCGTTTCGAGAATAATTCCGGGATGGTGCGATAGACCATTATCTCTCTGTATCGTTGAAGAAAAACATTGAATAATTTTGAAAAAATTATCGTGAATCCGTGAATGCCGTTGAAAAAATAAAAAAAATTGAAAAAAGAAAAATTCCGATTATTGAAGTTTTACTGAAAAAAAAACGGTCCGATCGAAAAAAAAACTAAGTCCAAATTCCGGGATGGACCGTTCCGAGAAAAATTCCGGGATGGACCGTTTCGAGAAAAATTCCGGGATGGACCGTTTCGAGAATAATTCCGGGATGGTGCGATAGACCATTATCTCTCTGTATCGTTGAAGAAAAACATTGAATAATTTTGAAAAAATTATCGTGAATCCGTGAATGCCGTTGAAAAAATAAAAAAAATTGAAAAAAGAAAAATTCCGATTATTGAAGTTTTACTGAAAAAAAAACGGTCCGATCGAAAAAAAAACTAAGTCCAAATTCCGGGATGGACCGTTCCGAGAAAAATTCCGGGATGGACCGTTTCGAGAAAAATTCCGGGATGGACCGTTTCGAGAATAATTCCGGGATGGTGCGATAGACCATTATCTCTCTGTATCGTTGAAGAAAAACATTGAATAATTTTGAAAAAATTATCGTGAATCCGTGAATGCCGTTGAAAAAATAAAAAAAATTGAAAAAAGAAAAATTCCGATTATTGAAGTTTTACTGAAAAAAAAACGGTCCGATCGAAAAAAAAACTAAGTCCAAATTCCGGGATGGACCGTTCCGAGAAAAATTCCGGGATGGACCGTTTCGAGAAAAATTCCGGGATGGACCGTTTCGAGAATAATTCCGGGATGGTGCGATAGACCATTATCTCTCTGTATCGTTGAAGAAAAACATTGAATAATTTTGAAAAAATTATCGTGAATCCGTGAATGCCGTTGAAAAAATAAAAAAAATTGAAAAAAGAAAAATTCCGATTATTGAAGTTTTACTGAAAAAAAAACGGTCCGATCGAAAAAAAAACTAAGTCCAAATTCCGGGATGGACCGTTCCGAGAAAAATTCCGGGATGGACCGTTTCGAGAAAAATTCCGGGATGGACCGTTTCGAGAATAATTCCGGGATGGTGCGATAGACCATTATCTCTCTGTATCGTTGAAGAAAAACATTGAATAATTTTGAAAAAATTATCGTGAATCCGTGAATGCCGTTGAAAAAATAAAAAAAATTGAAAAAAGAAAAATTCCGATTATTGAAGTTTTACTGAAAAAAAAACGGTCCGATCGAAAAAAAAACTAAGTCCAAATTCCGGGATGGACCGTTCCGAGAAAAATTCCGGGATGGACCGTTTCGAGAAAAATTCCGGGATGGACCGTTTCGAGAAAAATTCCGGGATGGACCGTTTCGAGAATAATTCCGGGATGGACCGTTTCGAGAAAAATTCCGGGATGGACCGTTTCGAGAAAAATTCCGGGATGGTGCGATAGACCATTATCTCTCTGTATCGTTGAAGAAAAACATTGAATAATTTTGAAAAAATTATCGCGAATCCGTGAATGCCGTTGAAAAAATAAAAAAAATTGAAAAAAGAAAAATTCCGATTATTGAAGTTTTACTGAAAAAAAAAACGGTCCGATCGAAAAAAAAACTAAGTCCAAATTCCGGGATGGACCGTTCCGAGAAAAATTCCGGGATGGACCGTTTCGAGAATAATTCCGGGATGGTGCGATAGACCATTATCTCTCTGTATCGTTGAAGAAAAACATTGAATAATTTTGAAAAAATTATCGCGAATCCGTGAATGCCGTTGAAAAAATAAAAAAAATTGAAAAAAGAAAAATTCCGATTATTGAAGTTTTACTGAAAAAAAAACGGTCCGATCGAAAAAAAAACTAAGTCCAAATTCCGGGATGGACCGTTTCGAGAATAATTCCGGGATGGTGCGATAGACCATTATCTCTCTGTATCGTTGAAGAAAAACATTGAATAATTTTGAAAAAATTATCGTGAATCCGTGAATGCCGTTGAAAAAATAAAAAAAATTGAAAAAAGAAAAATTCCGATTATTGAAGTTTTACTGAAAAAAAAACGGTCCGATCGAAAAAAAAACTAAGTCCAAATTCCGGGATGGACCGTTCCGAGAAAAATTCCGGGATGGACCGTTTCGAGAAAAATTCCGGGATGGACCGTTTCGAGAATAATTCCGGGATGGTGCGATAGACCATTATCTCTCTGTATCGTTGAAGAAAAACATTGAATAATTTTGAAAAAATTATCGCGAATCCGTGAATGCCGTTGAAAAAATAAAAAAAATTGAAAAAAGAAAAATTCCGATTATTGAAGTTTTACTGAAAAAAAAACGGTCCGATCGAAAAAAAAACTAAGTCCAAATTCCGGGATGGACCGTTCCGAGAAAAATTCCGGGATGGACCGTTTCGAGAAAAATTCCGGGATGGACCGTTTCGAGAATAATTCCGGGATGGTGCGATAGACCATTATCTCTCTGTATCGTTGAAGAAAAACATTGAATAATTTTGAAAAAATTATCGTGAATCCGTGAATGCCGTTGAAAAAATAAAAAAAATTGAAAAAAGAAAAATTCCGATTATTGAAGTTTTACTGAAAAAAAAACGGTCCGATCGAAAAAAAAACTAAGTCCAAATTCCGGGATGGACCGTTCCGAGAAAAATTCCGGGATGGACCGTTTCGAGAAAAATTCCGGGATGGACCGTTTCGAGAATAATTCCGGGATGGTGCGATAGACCATTATCTCTCTGTATCGTTGAAGAAAAACATTGAATAATTTTGAAAAAATTATCGTGAATCCGTGAATGCCGTTGAAAAAATAAAAAAAATTGAAAAAAGAAAAATTCCGATTATTGAAGTTTTACTGAAAAAAAAACGGTCCGATCGAAAAAAAAACTAAGTCCAAATTCCGGGATGGACCGTTCCGAGAAAAATTCCGGGATGGACCGTTTCGAGAAAAATTCCGGGATGGACCGTTTCGAGAATAATTCCGGGATGGTGCGATAGACCATTATCTCTCTGTATCGTTGAAGAAAAACATTGAATAATTTTGAAAAAATTATCGCGAATCCGTGAATGCCGTTGAAAAAATAAAAAAAATTGAAAAAAGAAAAATTCCGATTATTGAAGTTTTACTGAAAAAAAAACGGTCCGATCGAAAAAAAAACTAAGTCCAAATTCCGGGATGGACCGTTCCGAGAAAAATTCCGGGATGGACCGTTTCGAGAAAAATTCCGGGATGGACCGTTTCGAGAATAATTCCGGGATGGTGCGATAGACCATTATCTCTCTGTATCGTTGAAGAAAAACATTGAATAATTTTGAAAAAATTATCGTGAATCCGTGAATGCCGTTGAAAAAATAAAAAAAATTGAAAAAAGAAAAATTCCGATTATTGAAGTTTTACTGAAAAAAAAACGGTCCGATCGAAAAAAAAACTAAGTCCAAATTCCGGGATGGACCGTTCCGAGAAAAATTCCGGGATGGACCGTTTCGAGAAAAATTCCGGGATGGACCGTTTCGAGAATAATTCCGGGATGGTGCGATAGACCATTATCTCTCTGTATCGTTGAAGAAAAACATTGAATAATTTTGAAAAAATTATCGCGAATCCGTGAATGCCGTTGAAAAAATAAAAAAAATTGAAAAAAGAAAAATTCCGATTATTGAAGTTTTACTGAAAAAAAAACGGTCCGATCGAAAAAAAAACTAAGTCCAAATTCCGGGATGGACCGTTCCGAGAAAAATTCCGGGATGGACCGTTTCGAGAATAATTCCGGGATGGTGCGATAGACCATTATCTCTCTGTATCGTTGAAGAAAAACATTGAATAATTTTGAAAAAATTATCGCGAATCCGTGAATGCCGTTGAAAAAATAAAAAAAATTGAAAAAAGAAAAATTCCGATTATTGAAGTTTTACTGAAAAAAAAACGGTCCGATCGAAAAAAAAACTAAGTCCAAATTCCGGGATGGACCGTTCCGAGAAAAATTCCGGGATGGACCGTTTCGAGAAAAATTCCGGGATGGACCGTTTCGAGAATAATTCCGGGATGGTGCGATAGACCATTATCTCTCTGTATCGTTGAAGAAAAACATTGAATAATTTTGAAAAAATTATCGTGAATCCGTGAATGCCGTTGAAAAAATAAAAAAAATTGAAAAAAGAAAAATTCCGATTATTGAAGTTTTACTGAAAAAAAAACGGTCCGATCGAAAAAAAAACTAAGTCCAAATTCCGGGATGGACCGTTCCGAGAAAAATTCCGGGATGGACCGTTTCGAGAAAAATTCCGGGATGGACCGTTTCGAGAATAATTCCGGGATGGTGCGATAGACCATTATCTCTCTGTATCGTTGAAGAAAAACATTGAATAATTTTGAAAAAATTATCGTGAATCCGTGAATGCCGTTGAAAAAATAAAAAAAATTGAAAAAAGAAAAATTCCGATTATTGAAGTTTTACTGAAAAAAAAACGGTCCGATCGAAAAAAAAACTAAGTCCAAATTCCGGGATGGACCGTTCCGAGAAAAATTCCGGGATGGACCGTTTCGAGAAAAATTCCGGGATGGACCGTTTCGAGAATAATTCCGGGATGGTGCGATAGACCATTATCTCTCTGTATCGTTGAAGAAAAACATTGAATAATTTTGAAAAAATTATCGTGAATCCGTGAATGCCGTTGAAAAAATAAAAAAAATTGAAAAAAGAAAAATTCCGATTATTGAAGTTTTACTGAAAAAAAAACGGTCCGATCGAAAAAAAAACTAAGTCCAAATTCCGGGATGGACCGTTCCGAGAAAAATTCCGGGATGGACCGTTTCGAGAAAAATTCCGGGATGGACCGTTTCGAGAATAATTCCGGGATGGTGCGATAGACCATTATCTCTCTGTATCGTTGAAGAAAAACATTGAATAATTTTGAAAAAATTATCGTGAATCCGTGAATGCCGTTGAAAAAATAAAAAAAATTGAAAAAAGAAAAATTCCGATTATTGAAGTTTTACTGAAAAAAAAACGGTCCGATCGAAAAAAAAACTAAGTCCAAATTCCGGGATGGACCGTTCCGAGAAAAATTCCGGGATGGACCGTTTCGAGAAAAATTCCGGGATGGACCGTTTCGAGAAAAATTCCGGGATGGACCGTTTCGAGAATAATTCCGGGATGGACCGTTTCGAGAAAAATTCCGGGATGGACCGTTTCGAGAAAAATTCCGGGATGGTGCGATAGACCATTATCTCTCTGTATCGTTGAAGAAAAACATTGAATAATTTTGAAAAAATTATCGCGAATCCGTGAATGCCGTTGAAAAAATAAAAAAAATTGAAAAAAGAAAAATTCCGATTATTGAAGTTTTACTGAAAAAAAAAACGGTCCGATCGAAAAAAAAACTAAGTCCAAATTCCGGGATGGACCGTTCCGAGAAAAATTCCGGGATGGACCGTTTCGAGAATAATTCCGGGATGGTGCGATAGACCATTATCTCTCTGTATCGTTGAAGAAAAACATTGAATAATTTTGAAAAAATTATCGCGAATCCGTGAATGCCGTTGAAAAAATAAAAAAAATTGAAAAAAGAAAAATTCCGATTATTGAAGTTTTACTGAAAAAAAAACGGTCCGATCGAAAAAAAAACTAAGTCCAAATTCCGGGATGGACCGTTTCGAGAATAATTCCGGGATGGTGCGATAGACCATTATCTCTCTGTATCGTTGAAGAAAAACATTGAATAATTTTGAAAAAATTATCGTGAATCCGTGAATGCCGTTGAAAAAATAAAAAAAATTGAAAAAAGAAAAATTCCGATTATTGAAGTTTTACTGAAAAAAAAACGGTCCGATCGAAAAAAAAACTAAGTCCAAATTCCGGGATGGACCGTTCCGAGAAAAATTCCGGGATGGACCGTTTCGAGAAAAATTCCGGGATGGACCGTTTCGAGAAAAATTCCGGGATGGACCGTTTCGAGAATAATTCCGGGATGGTGCGATAGACCATTATCTCTCTGTATCGTTGAAGAAAAACATTGAATAATTTTGAAAAAATTATCGCGAATCCGTGAATGCCGTTGAAAAAATAAAAAAAATTGAAAAAAGAAAAATTCCGATTATTGAAGTTTTACTGAAAAAAAAACGGTCCGATCGAAAAAAAAACTAAGTCCAAATTCCGGGATGGACCGTTCCGAGAAAAATTCCGGGATGGACCGTTTCGAGAAAAATTCCGGGATGGACCGTTTCGAGAATAATTCCGGGATGGTGCGATAGACCATTATCTCTCTGTATCGTTGAAGAAAAACATTGAATAATTTTGAAAAAATTATCGCGAATCCGTGAATGCCGTTGAAAAAATAAAAAAAATTGAAAAAAGAAAAATTCCGATTATTGAAGTTTTACTGAAAAAAAAACGGTCCGATCGAAAAAAAAACTAAGTCCAAATTCCGGGATGGACCGTTCCGAGAAAAATTCCGGGATGGACCGTTTCGAGAAAAATTCCGGGATGGACCGTTTCGAGAATAATTCCGGGATGGTGCGATAGACCATTATCTCTCTGTATCGTTGAAGAAAAACATTGAATAATTTTGAAAAAATTATCGTGAATCCGTGAATGCCGTTGAAAAAATAAAAAAAATTGAAAAAAGAAAAATTCCGATTATTGAAGTTTTACTGAAAAAAAAACGGTCCGATCGAAAAAAAAACTAAGTCCAAATTCCGGGATGGACCGTTCCGAGAAAAATTCCGGGATGGACCGTTTCGAGAAAAATTCCGGGATGGACCGTTTCGAGAATAATTCCGGGATGGTGCGATAGACCATTATCTCTCTGTATCGTTGAAGAAAAACATTGAATAATTTTGAAAAAATTATCGTGAATCCGTGAATGCCGTTGAAAAAATAAAAAAAATTGAAAAAAGAAAAATTCCGATTATTGAAGTTTTACTGAAAAAAAAACGGTCCGATCGAAAAAAAAACTAAGTCCAAATTCCGGGATGGACCGTTCCGAGAAAAATTCCGGGATGGACCGTTTCGAGAAAAATTCCGGGATGGACCGTTTCGAGAATAATTCCGGGATGGTGCGATAGACCATTATCTCTCTGTATCGTTGAAGAAAAACATTGAATAATTTTGAAAAAATTATCGCGAATCCGTGAATGCCGTTGAAAAAATAAAAAAAATTGAAAAAAGAAAAATTCCGATTATTGAAGTTTTACTGAAAAAAAAACGGTCCGATCGAAAAAAAAACTAAGTCCAAATTCCGGGATGGACCGTTCCGAGAAAAATTCCGGGATGGACCGTTTCGAGAAAAATTCCGGGATGGACCGTTTCGAGAATAATTCCGGGATGGTGCGATAGACCATTATCTCTCTGTATCGTTGAAGAAAAACATTGAATAATTTTGAAAAAATTATCGTGAATCCGTGAATGCCGTTGAAAAAATAAAAAAAATTGAAAAAAGAAAAATTCCGATTATTGAAGTTTTACTGAAAAAAAAACGGTCCGATCGAAAAAAAAACTAAGTCCAAATTCCGGGATGGACCGTTCCGAGAAAAATTCCGGGATGGACCGTTTCGAGAAAAATTCCGGGATGGACCGTTTCGAGAATAATTCCGGGATGGTGCGATAGACCATTATCTCTCTGTATCGTTGAAGAAAAACATTGAATAATTTTGAAAAAATTATCGCGAATCCGTGAATGCCGTTGAAAAAATAAAAAAAATTGAAAAAAGAAAAATTCCGATTATTGAAGTTTTACTGAAAAAAAAACGGTCCGATCGAAAAAAAAACTAAGTCCAAATTCCGGGATGGACCGTTCCGAGAAAAATTCCGGGATGGACCGTTTCGAGAATAATTCCGGGATGGTGCGATAGACCATTATCTCTCTGTATCGTTGAAGAAAAACATTGAATAATTTTGAAAAAATTATCGCGAATCCGTGAATGCCGTTGAAAAAATAAAAAAAATTGAAAAAAGAAAAATTCCGATTATTGAAGTTTTACTGAAAAAAAAACGGTCCGATCGAAAAAAAAACTAAGTCCAAATTCCGGGATGGACCGTTTCGAGAATAATTCCGGGATGGTGCGATAGACCATTATCTCTCTGTATCGTTGAAGAAAAACATTGAATAATTTTGAAAAAATTATCGTGAATCCGTGAATGCCGTTGAAAAAATAAAAAAAATTGAAAAAAGAAAAATTCCGATTATTGAAGTTTTACTGAAAAAAAAACGGTCCGATCGAAAAAAAAACTAAGTCCAAATTCCGGGATGGACCGTTCCGAGAAAAATTCCGGGATGGACCGTTTCGAGAAAAATTCCGGGATGGACCGTTTCGAGAAAAATTCCGGGATGGACCGTTTCGAGAATAATTCCGGGATGGTGCGATAGACCATTATCTCTCTGTATCGTTGAAGAAAAACATTGAATAATTTTGAAAAAATTATCGCGAATCCGTGAATGCCGTTGAAAAAATAAAAAAAATTGAAAAAAGAAAAATTCCGATTATTGAAGTTTTACTGAAAAAAAAAACGGTCCGATCGAAAAAAAAACTAAGTCCAAATTCCGGGATGGACCGTTCCGAGAAAAATTCCGGG
>CAUXCA010000051.1:95000-105000 GCA_963564615.1 Rhorus exstirpatorius
GCGACTCTCTGGGGCTGGAAGTTTTCGCACTCGAGCAGGGTGTGCACCGCCGTATCCAGCCGACCACAACGGCACTCCTCCCCACCGCCGCGCATAAATCGGGCGAGGTTCGCACCGAAGTTGCCGTGGCCGGTGAGGAATTGCGTCGTGTAGTGGTCAGGCTGGAGCCAGCGGGCCGCCACCCTGTCAGCGACGCGCTCGAAGAAGGCAACTGTGGTTCGGCCTTTGCTCGAAGATTCCCACGCTACCTGCCACATATTCATTGCCTCTACCTGGATCCTTTTAACTGCATCTCTCGCCGCATGGGGAACTACTACATTATTGATAATTGCATTTCTTCCTACTCTAATGTTGTACCTAGCTCTACGTTCCTCTAGAAGGATGTCTATAGGTAGTTTACCTGCTACGACGCACAGCGCCGGCGTCGATACGGTGTTGTATGCTGACGTCGCCGCGATGAGTGCGCGCCGCTGTCCTGATCCTAGTACCTGCCTATCTCTTTGTGTGCACAGGTCCACCCACCCCGCGGCTCCATGAGAGACCGTCGGCACGAAGGCCCCCTGGTACACAGTAGCTAGCGATTTATATTTAAGACCCCACTCGGTGCAAGCTATTTTCCTAAATTTATTGAAGAGTCTAGCAGTCTTGTCCCTGAGATACGCGCAGTGCGTGCTAACTCCCATCTCGCTATCGAAATGGACCCCCAAGTACCTGACGCTTGATTTGAAACTAATCGCGGTATCACCTATCGTGATACGAGGGTACCTACCAGCCAAATTTGGCCTCCTAACTTGTCTTCTTACGCGGTCGGGGCGATCCCCTCCCCTTCTACCTACCGGTGGGGGGCGGATCCATTCACTCTTGAGGACTATTGCCTCCGTCTTACGCTCCGAGAGACTAAGTTTAGCCGAGGCGCACCATTCGACTATCGCGTCGACGATGCGCTGGCCCCTAGCTTCTATTTCCCTCCTTGAGTTACCCTTGACTAGGACCAGAAGGTCATCTGCATAAGCTACGAAATTATCCGGGACCATATCTTCAAGAATTCTAAGCAGACCATCGAACATGAGGTTCCAACAAGCGGGTCCCAGAACGGAGCCTTGCGGGCATCCTCTGGTCGCCGCCTTGGACACCTCTTCCCTACCCCATGAGATTTTGACCTGCCTATTTTCAAAGTAGCTACAGATCACTCTGAACACATTCGCTGGACATTCTCTCACTCTCAGGCTTTCTAGGACTAGGGGCCACCACACGTTGTCAAAAGCACCGGATATGTCGAAGAGCAACGCCACGGCGTACTGCTCGCGAGAAGCAGCCACCATGCTACGAAGCTCCACGATCGCGTTCTCCGTCGACTTATTCGGAACGAAGCCGAACTGTCGCTCGGAGATCTTTCCCGGTGCCATTGCCGTACGTGCGAGGCGTCCCTTTAGGATAGTTTCGAAGAGTTTCCCTATCACGGAGAGGAGGCAGATGGGTCGGTAAGATTTTGGGTCCTTCTCGTCCTTGTCCTCGCCCTTCAGGAGCACTCGCAGTGAGCCCTCCTTCCAGGCAGAGGGAAAGACGCCCCATTGAAGGCAACCATTAAAGAGGCGGGCTAGTTGGGCGGGGATAAGGGACGCAGCCATCTTCAGCACAGCGACCTCGATGAGGTCGGGTCCCGGGGCCTTGTTGTTTTTCAGGGTTTTTACCACTGCGGCAATTTCCGCCTGGGTAAAGGGATCAGCGTCGGGGGTATCGGGTGCGATGCGTGCACCGTCTCTTACCTCTCTTTGCTGGGGGGTGTCGAGTTGTGCCTGGTCGTCGGGGACGTGCGTATTCAGGAGGCAGCTGGCGGTTTCATTCATGTCCATTGTGACAGTACCGTTACGCCGGATCGTGCTAAGCACTTTCTCAACTTGGAGTTTATTCGCCTGGTGCTTATAGACGAAGCCCCAGGGCTCCTCGTTGCCGTTCGACGTAACGTACTGCCTCCAGCTCTCGATCTTCGTTCTCCTCACCTCTCTGCAGTAGGCCCGCAACGATGTACGGTACTCCTGCAGGGTTTCGAGGCGACGAGCCGGATCTCTCTCTCCCTTACACGCACGCCTTAGACGGTAGACTCCCTTCTTGAGGTTTGTCAGCTGGGCTGTCCACCATGGATTGGACTTTCTATGATATTGTTTCCTTGGCATCGACTCGGTGCAAGTGTCCGTGAGAACACCAGTGAGAGCCGAAGCCATTGCCTCGACATCTTCCACCGATTCAAGTGGAAGATTCTCAAGTCTCGCGGCCGAGAAGCCGGTCAGGGTCGCGGCGAACAAGTCCCAGTCGGCTCGTTTGAGATTGAACCGCCTGG
This sequence comes from Rhorus exstirpatorius, assembly GCA_963564615.1. NCBI lineage: Eukaryota > Metazoa > Arthropoda > Insecta > Hymenoptera > Ichneumonidae > Rhorus > Rhorus exstirpatorius. Next base: position 97,339 of record CAUXCA010000051.1, read on the forward strand.
TCCCTGCTAGCCCTTCATCCCCTGCGACCCTCGGGACGCGAAGCCTGATATCGAGTGCATTGTGGTCGCTGATGGTCCAGTCCTCGCGCACTCTCCATGCCTCGAAGTATGGGGCCATGGAGGGAGACCCCAGGGTAACATCGATGTATGATGAACCCCTGGTCGTCCAGAAAGTGGGAGGCTGGTCGGCGTTGTTCATAACGTGGAGGTCGAACTCCTGAATGAGCTCCTCCAGTTGAACTCCACGTTGGTTGGACCTGTTGGGGCCCCAAAGGGCGGATCGGGCATTGGCATCAAGGGCAATAAGAATTCTCTTCCCCCTCAGAGAACGAAGCACCGTAGCGAGGTGTCTGAGGTGCTCCTCGATCTCGTCGCTCCACTGAAAATAATGGGAGACGACATAGAACGAGAAGCCGGGTGCCTGCACTTCAGCACAAACACAGTGCGTAGTGCTCAGCTGCGAGATGAAGATCATCTGGAAATCGGGATTGCAGAGAGCAACGGCCGCCCACGGGCGTTGTGAGCGGACCGCTGCTACCCTTATTCCAGTCCCTACTCCGTAGAAGGTGTGGCTGTGGTCCTGCTTCCGGACGTATGGTTCCTGCAAAAGCAGGACGTCCAGTCGCTTCCTGACCACAAGCGAACGCACCTCTGCTGTCACTGTGGCGGAACGTTGCATATTCAGTTGTAGGATCCTAACTTCCATGGTACGATTGTCGCCCGGTACGACAGCAAAGGGAATGGGGGTTTCCGGGGGGTGGGCGTGGTGGGCGGGGGCAGGGGCGGGGTTTTCGTCAGGGCCAGGGTTGGTGGGTGGGACCTGGGGGATGTCTTCTACGTTATCGTCTGCGTTGTCGTCGTGGGTGGGCTCGGTTTCGACGGGTGGGATTTTTCTGTCGCATCTAACCAATCTAACCTGTACTGTCATTTTCTTGATTCTATTAGCAAGGGCTTGCGGGATTTCGATCGGGTTCGTGGTCGGGCTGTTGGTTACGCTGGGGTGGGGGCGGGTGGGTGGGTGGGTGGGCTCTTTTTCGGCGGGAGAAACGGTGGGAATACTATCGCACCTAACCAAAATGACTCTTACTATTTTTACGCTAATGTTAATCCTATCGTTATTGACTGGGACCTGAAGGGTCTGAAGGGTCTCTATCGGGTCGGAGAACGATCTCTTGGCTACACTATCGCTGGCGACTACGAATTTAATGGGGGAAACTATCTCGTCGCACCTAATCAATCTAATACTGACTTCTTTAAGCCTAGCATCAATCCTACCGGCAGGAAGGCCGATTTTTGCGTTGTTCGCGGTGCCACTGACACCGTCGATAGTCGGTCCGTGGGTGGGAACGCGGGGGTCATCGATGGTTTTACGAGGGCGGATTACGCGGAACGGGCGGAGGGTAGAACCGTCGCGGAGAATTGATCCGTTCATTCTCTTGTAGAATCGAGTGACTCGGATGAGGGGGGGCGTGGAGACCGCGACGGTGTCAGTGGCACTTACCTGCAGATGTTGGTGCAGGGGTCCCTCGAGGACTGCTGGCTCCTGGATGGTCGCCAGTCGTTCCCTCACTACGTCGCTTCTCTCCTCCGCCACAGCCGGTGTTCGCTGGGCCGCCACTCTGGAGCCTCCCTCCATCTCCGTCCTCGATTCACCATCGATGACTTGCTGCGCACGAGCAGCCCCCACCCGGAAATCCGAACGGGGGGCTATTTTACTTCCGGAGGATTTTACCCGTGAAGAGCTAGCCATCTTGATATTTGGTATTTTAAAACCCCTCTGGGCTGTACCTGTAGGGAATAAAAAGCTGAAAGAAAAGAGCTGAAAGAAAAGGATTAGTAATTAGACGTTGGACTCTCCAGTCCCCTAACCTGCACGTTGCCGTGAGGCGGGGCCCAAAGAGCCGATGGCTGGGGGGGGGGGGGGTAAAGGAGGGTAGAGGGGGGGGGGGCAAATTCGAAATTTTTACATTTAGTATTTAGTATTTTGTATTTTGTATTTATAACAAGTACTCTAAGGGGTGAGGGGTAAGAGGGTGCTGAAGTTCACCCCACCGGCCGACGAAAGCGCCTCGCCCGCCAGCCACCGCCGGGGCGGGATCGGGGCCCAGACCCGGCCACCTCTGTCTCAGGAGAACCCTGAGGAGGTTACCTCGATGTTCCTCATTTGCACCACATGTGCATCAGGTGTTGAGGATTTATCCGCACCTAGTGTCAGATTACCGGCCGGGACCGGACACCAACCCGCCCCGCCAGCGACCGACGGGGTCAGCCCCGACGCCAACCGACGGCGCACACTCCCGCACCCAATGGGTCGTCCCAGGACGGGATTTCGGGTCCAGGGCTGCGGCGTCCGATGCTTACGCCTCGCCCGACCCCCGACGAGACGATACGAGGGTCCCGATTCCCTCCAGGGGGATCGGATCGGATCCTTCCGTGTTCGTCATTTGCAGCAGGCTGCATCGGTTAGCGATTTATTTATCCACACCAGCTCGGGACCCCCGCACCGCCGACGGCGGAGAACGAGGTCAGCGGCAACAACGACCCGCCGCCACCCGGATCCGGGATCGTTCGTTCAAAGTCGTGCTATTTTACATCACCACGACCATGCAGCCCTTGGCACGATGCCTTCCGCCATGGCTTGTGATGTTGTGTGTGTACTCTTAGTCTGTCTGCTCCCTCCGAACCAGTCCGGCAAGGTTGGACCTTCCGGGGGCCGAAGCCCCCACCGGCATAGCTTCGGAGATCATCGCAGAACTCAAGCCCCCTCGCCACGTCAAGGCGGTACACAATCGAGGGGGAGTAGATAGGGACATTTGATGTGTGAACCGTTCGCCCTACGACGAACAGCCCCTGCTACCTCGCCCATAAAGGCATACGCTACGGCAATATCCACTTTCCAGCGAAGGGGCCACTCCCATGGGGAACGGGCGATGGAAAAATCCTTTGGCTTCCGCTGGCGCACAAGCGGAGAGAACGGTTTGGCTGCGCGGCGGCCCGAGTCCCGCCCCGATCGAAGGGCCTGTAGCCCTCCCATCGGCACGGGGGCTCGCATCGCCGCGCACTCACGGGGAACCTCGGGAAGGCCCGCTCTCTGTGTCCCGCCTGGACACAAACCCAGAAAGTGTGAGGATAGGGTGATGGGGCAGTGTGGAGAATGAAGGTATTGTTCGGGTGTGTGTGCATCCTGTGCTCGTGTTATGTGCGTGTGGTAGTGCTGTTTGTTTGTGTGCTGTGTTCTGTTACCTATCCCGCAGCGTTCGGCGCGCCGGAGCAACTGGATTATCCGCGAAGGTTACGGGTCCAGCCGCCTTTCACTGGGGGAGTCCGACGTCTCCCCAGCTAGACGCCCCGCTAGTCGGACGCTACGGTCATCCGCGTCTTTTTCTATTCCCCATCTAACCCTCCCTTCCCTTCCCATCCCTCCCTCCCAACACACATTCTTCCATCCGGCATACCATCCGTCCCATTCATCCGTCGATCCTTTCATCCATCCCTTTGCTTATTCGTGCTCTAACTAATTACCTTCTTGTGTGGGCCTAGTTTCCTAATTTCCTAATTTCCTAATTTCCTTTGTGTGCTCTCTCGTCCGTCCATCCTTCCCTTTTCCCCAGCTTCCGGTTCGGTTCCTATCGGTTCCCTATTTGGTTCCCGATTTGTTCCCGATTTGTACCCCGATCGTTCCTTCCTACTCCGTTTTCCCCATCCGTCCATTCGTCCGTTCATCCATCGAAGCACCCATCCGTCCATCCATCGGGCCACTCACTCGTGCATTCCTTCATCCCTCCATCCTTCCATCCGTCCCTATGTCCATCCGTATTACCTTCCATCCGTCCATCCATCGAACCTTTCACCCGTCCATTCCTCCATACATTTCCATCCCTCCGACGTACCGCTCACGACCTACGCTTCCTCCGCTTCCTCCTCCTCTCTTTCTCGACGAACCTGCTCCTCCTGGAGTTTCAGCCACAAGACCTCCCTACTAAAGTCAGCGAAAGTCGAGAATGCCTCTGCCGACGACACCAATTGGTGCGCAGCTTCCGGCCATTCTCGATTCCCTACAAGCTCCTGCAGAGCGACTCTCTGGGGCTGGAAGTTTTCGCACTCGAGCAGGGTGTGCACCGCCGTATCCAGCCGACCACAACGGCACTCCTCCCCACCGCCGCGCATAAATCGGGCGAGGTTCGCACCGAAGTTGCCGTGGCCGGTGAGGAATTGCGTCGTGTAGTGGTCAGGCTGGAGCCAGCGGGCCGCCACCCTGTCAGCGACGCGCTCGAAGAAGGCAACTGTGGTTCGGCCTTTGCTCGAAGATTCCCACGCTACCTGCCACATATTCATTGCCTCTACCTGGATCCTTTTAACTGCATCTCTCGCCGCATGGGGAACTACTACATTATTGATAATTGCATTTCTTCCTACTCTAATGTTGTACCTAGCTCTACGTTCCTCTAGAAGGATGTCTATAGGTAGTTTACCTGCTACGACGCACAGCGCCGGCGTCGATACGGTGTTGTATGCTGACGTCGCCGCGATGAGTGCGCGCCGCTGTCCTGATCCTAGTACCTGCCTATCTCTTTGTGTGCACAGGTCCACCCACCCCGCGGCTCCATGAGAGACCGTCGGCACGAAGGCCCCCTGGTACACAGTAGCTAGCGATTTATATTTAAGACCCCACTCGGTGCAAGCTATTTTCCTAAATTTATTGAAGAGTCTAGCAGTCTTGTCCCTGAGATACGCGCAGTGCGTGCTAACTCCCATCTCGCTATCGAAATGGACCCCCAAGTACCTGACGCTTGATTTGAAACTAATCGCGGTATCACCTATCGTGATACGAGGGTACCTACCAGCCAAATTTGGCCTCCTAACTTGTCTTCTTACGCGGTCGGGGCGATCCCCTCCCCTTCTACCTACCGGTGGGGGGCGGATCCATTCACTCTTGAGGACTATTGCCTCCGTCTTACGCTCCGAGAGACTAAGTTTAGCCGAGGCGCACCATTCGACTATCGCGTCGACGATGCGCTGGCCCCTAGCTTCTATTTCCCTCCTTGAGTTACCCTTGACTAGGACCAGAAGGTCATCTGCATAAGCTACGAAATTATCCGGGACCATATCTTCAAGAATTCTAAGCAGACCATCGAACATGAGGTTCCAACAAGCGGGTCCCAGAACGGAGCCTTGCGGGCATCCTCTGGTCGCCGCCTTGGACACCTCTTCCCTACCCCATGAGATTTTGACCTGCCTATTTTCAAAGTAGCTACAGATCACTCTGAACACATTCGCTGGACATTCTCTCACTCTCAGGCTTTCTAGGACTAGGGGCCACCACACGTTGTCAAAAGCACCGGATATGTCGAAGAGCAACGCCACGGCGTACTGCTCGCGAGAAGCAGCCACCATGCTACGAAGCTCCACGATCGCGTTCTCCGTCGACTTATTCGGAACGAAGCCGAACTGTCGCTCGGAGATCTTTCCCGGTGCCATTGCCGTACGTGCGAGGCGTCCCTTTAGGATAGTTTCGAAGAGTTTCCCTATCACGGAGAGGAGGCAGATGGGTCGGTAAGATTTTGGGTCCTTCTCGTCCTTGTCCTCGCCCTTCAGGAGCACTCGCAGTGAGCCCTCCTTCCAGGCAGAGGGAAAGACGCCCCATTGAAGGCAACCATTAAAGAGGCGGGCTAGTTGGGCGGGGATAAGGGACGCAGCCATCTTCAGCACAGCGACCTCGATGAGGTCGGGTCCCGGGGCCTTGTTGTTTTTCAGGGTTTTTACCACTGCGGCAATTTCCGCCTGGGTAAAGGGATCAGCGTCGGGGGTATCGGGTGCGATGCGTGCACCGTCTCTTACCTCTCTTTGCTGGGGGGTGTCGAGTTGTGCCTGGTCGTCGGGGACGTGCGTATTCAGGAGGCAGCTGGCGGTTTCATTCATGTCCATTGTGACAGTACCGTTACGCCGGATCGTGCTAAGCACTTTCTCAACTTGGAGTTTATTCGCCTGGTGCTTATAGACGAAGCCCCAGGGCTCCTCGTTGCCGTTCGACGTAACGTACTGCCTCCAGCTCTCGATCTTCGTTCTCCTCACCTCTCTGCAGTAGGCCCGCAACGATGTACGGTACTCCTGCAGGGTTTCGAGGCGACGAGCCGGATCTCTCTCTCCCTTACACGCACGCCTTAGACGGTAGACTCCCTTCTTGAGGTTTGTCAGCTGGGCTGTCCACCATGGATTGGACTTTCTATGATATTGTTTCCTTGGCATCGACTCGGTGCAAGTGTCCGTGAGAACACCAGTGAGAGCCGAAGCCATTGCCTCGACATCTTCCACCGATTCAAGTGGAAGATTCTCAAGTCTCGCGGCCGAGAAGCCGGTCAGGGTCGCGGCGAACAAGTCCCAGTCGGCTCGTTTGAGATTGAACCGCCTGGTCCCTGCTAGCCCTTCATCCCCTGCGACCCTCGGGACGCGAAGCCTGATATCGAGTGCATTGTGGTCGCTGATGGTCCAGTCCTCGCGCACTCTCCATGCCTCGAAGTATGGGGCCATGGAGGGAGACCCCAGGGTAACATCGATGTATGATGAACCCCTGGTCGTCCAGAAAGTGGGAGGCTGGTCGGCGTTGTTCATAACGTGGAGGTCGAACTCCTGAATGAGCTCCTCCAGTTGAACTCCACGTTGGTTGGACCTGTTGGGGCCCCAAAGGGCGGATCGGGCATTGGCATCAAGGGCAATAAGAATTCTCTTCCCCCTCAGAGAACGAAGCACCGTAGCGAGGTGTCTGAGGTGCTCCTCGATCTCGTCGCTCCACTGAAAATAATGGGAGACGACATAGAACGAGAAGCCGGGTGCCTGCACTTCAGCACAAACACAGTGCGTAGTGCTCAGCTGCGAGATGAAGATCATCTGGAAATCGGGATTGCAGAGAGCAACGGCCGCCCACGGGCGTTGTGAGCGGACCGCTGCTACCCTTATTCCAGTCCCTACTCCGTAGAAGGTGTGGCTGTGGTCCTGCTTCCGGACGTATGGTTCCTGCAAAAGCAGGACGTCCAGTCGCTTCCTGACCACAAGCGAACGCACCTCTGCTGTCACTGTGGCGGAACGTTGCATATTCAGTTGTAGGATCCTAACTTCCATGGTACGATTGTCGCCCGGTACGACAGCAAAGGGAATGGGGGTTTCCGGGGGGTGGGCGTGGTGGGCGGGGGCAGGGGCGGGGTTTTCGTCAGGGCCAGGGTTGGTGGGTGGGACCTGGGGGATGTCTTCTACGTTATCGTCTGCGTTGTCGTCGTGGGTGGGCTCGGTTTCGACGGGTGGGATTTTTCTGTCGCATCTAACCAATCTAACCTGTACTGTCATTTTCTTGATTCTATTAGCAAGGGCTTGCGGGATTTCGATCGGGTTCGTGGTCGGGCTGTTGGTTACGCTGGGGTGGGGGCGGGTGGGTGGGTGGGTGGGCTCTTTTTCGGCGGGAGAAACGGTGGGAATACTATCGCACCTAACCAAAATGACTCTTACTATTTTTACGCTAATGTTAATCCTATCGTTATTGACTGGGACCTGAAGGGTCTGAAGGGTCTCTATCGGGTCGGAGAACGATCTCTTGGCTACACTATCGCTGGCGACTACGAATTTAATGGGGGAAACTATCTCGTCGCACCTAATCAATCTAATACTGACTTC